>KV751362.1:569384-610261 GCA_001698575.1 Mola mola
AATAATAATAATAATAATAAATAGAAGAAGAAGAAAAGAAGAAGAAGAAAAAGACACATTATGACATTGTGGGTCACAAAACAAAAAAAGAGTGCCTTGTGCCATTTTATTCACATTGTTGACGCTGATTCAAAGTCCATTAGTGTTAGCGTACCGTGGTTATCTGCAGTTATCTGCAGGCTGTTGGCCCTGGACGACGTCGACAGTTAATTAGTACATCCTAAATGCTTTATAGAAACGATGCAGGACTGCTTGCTAAGTAAGGCAGCTTTGTTGTCAGTACATTCCAAAATCCACATAACCTCAATTTACTGTAAAGAAACTGTGTCTGTGTCTGTGTGTCACACTGTAGCCTAAAGGGTCATGTGATAGTGAGGAGAAGGAGCAGGAAAAGGAAGGGAGGCATTATGACAACATGGCAAGGACTTGTGAACTTTGGGCTCTTGACTACAACCGTCATCTGATTTCAGTATATATACGAGCACTTGTCCTGTGCCGCCACAAACGCACTTCACCGCTGAGAGACACACAAGCCGGAAACAGGTGAGAATAACAACAGACCCATAAGAGGCAAATATGTATGTTTTGATGTTTTTCATGCAGCTGGACAATTAACTTGATTGTAATTCCTTTATAGCACACGCAGTCATGAAGGTGTTCGTGGTACTAACTGTTGCAGTACTGTCTGGTAAGTTGTACGTTTCTTTCTGCTTTTAAAGCTATGACATGCAACATTGCTACAGCAATTCATAACAATCAAATAGCTGCAAATCTGTGCTGTTCTCAAGATGCTCCCGTGTCCTTCCAGCAGGCTGTAATGCCAACCTCTTCTATGCTGATGCACCCAAGCCACAGCTGGAAGTGCTGACCGATGCATTCTGGGATTACATTTCCAAGGCCACCAAGACAGCTGATGACACCCTCCAGATGATCAGGAAATCACAATTTGGACAGGAAGTCAAGTAAGTTTTGTAACACGCGACCATGGTGACTAAGATCACGGACCTCTGATGGTCTAAATGTTTTTCCTCTAGTGCCCGTCTGACCGAGAGTGCCGACATGGCCAGCAAATATGCACTCTCGCTCCAGGAGCAACTTCCCCCGGCAGCCCAGGACCTCATCAACAAAGTCACCGCAGAGGCCGATGTGCTGAGAGATCGTGTGACCCAGGAACTGAGCACTGTCAGGAGCAAGCTGGAGCCATACACGGAGGACATGAAGGCCCAGATCCAGCAGAGAGTGGAGCAGCTCAGACAGGAGCTGGCCCCCTATGCTGACTCCCTGGACTCTGAGGCCCTGAGGGCCACCCTGATACAGAAGAGCGAGGAGCTGAAGAGCAGTCTGGAGCAGAGTGTGAAGGATCTGCAGGCCCAGCTGGGACCCTACACCGACGACCTGAAGCTGAGGGTTGACAAGCACCTGCAAAGTTTCCAGGAGAGAGTGGCACCCATGACCGAGAAGGTCCAGGTTGAGCTGAGGCAGAGGGCGAGTCTGGTGAAGCAAATGGTGGCTCCCTACGCTGAGGACCTGAGGGAAAAACTGGACCCCTATGCCCAGGACCTCCAGGCCCAGCTTATGTCCCTCTACCAGACCTTTGTCAATGCTAATTGATTCCACAGACCCGATTTCCTTTTATAGCATGAAATATAATTGCTCAAATATCTGAATTGTACCGTAAACCAAAATAAACTGGGTCTATAGCCACAACATATTTATTGCTAGGTGCAAATATTGTACTCCTGCACCTGCCAAACATGTATATACTTAGTTTTTATTGTGTGTTATTAAGTTGAGACGTTTTTTTGTAATTTCTGTAAGTTATCAAAATAAATAGTTTCAAAAGACACTGTGAATTTGTGTTTGATATTTTATCCTGAAAAGACAGAGCAAAGACACATTTATTACAGCACAACCATTTTAAAGGGTGAGACATGTGACTTTGTTTTCCCACAAGGCAAGTTATGTTTTGGATTAAGCTCTCATGTTCTAACATGTCCTCACTCTTGTGACAGTTACCTCACCCAGCAATTTTTTTAAAATCAGAATCATTGCTCTTACCCTCACACTTGTTAACACTCGCCATGAACCTATACCTTTCGGGTGTCAACGCTCAATGAGAGTGGAAGTGATTGACCATGACAGGTCACAAATCAGCTGCAACTCACTCCTGTTGAACCATTTGACATAATTTATTCAGACGGAATGTTTTTCTGTTATAAAAAGGCAAAAAATCCCCAATAAAACAAAACATAAAAACCCTGTCCCCCTTTGATAGATAGCGCCAGCCTCCAACGTGGAGGGTCAGAGTCCAGCGTCCAGAGTCATACGGGCACACACCCACACACACACAACAACCATAAGGAGCATATTAGTTTCTTACTTACATCAAAACAGAAAAGTATGTATTGGTCATCCTTAAAATAGCATATCTCATGTTAATCTCAGATTAGAAACTTTTATTACTAATTAATGTAATTTAAAATGTAATAATTGGTTTCTTCATCAGGCAACAGTGTGTAAACGTGATGCCAGCGTGTTCAGATCCATTGAAATAGTTACTTATATGCTTTGTATTTTGTCTTCACTGTATGTTTTCTATTCCTCAGATTATCCTTAATGTGATGCAGCCCTTTAAAGTGCTTCATTTGGCCTCCGTGTGAAACTTTACAAATGCAGATCCGATCTGAGCCTTGTCGTGTTCCAGCCTGCTTTACACCTGATTAGCACTTGCGTGGGCTCCCAGAACATCTGCACCATCAGTCGTAACAAGCCAAAAGGGATCGTTAGGGCCCTAATCCCAATGGCCTCGCTCTCTTACTGTGGGCTAGACTGATGTCTGCCCCATTCAGACCCTACGGCACAGATCCCTGCCAGGAAGGGGCTGTTGTTTAACACATGCAAGTTTCTTTGAACAAGACACATCTTGCCTTAACCACCACGGTGACAAAAGGGTTGAGTGTTGTTCTGATGCAGATAAGAGGTTGTTACCAGACTATTGCTGCTGGTTTGTTTGATAAGCAGATCAGTGCCTGTGGGGATGAGGAGCTCGCAGGCCCATGGCAGTTGATTGGTGCAAAGGCTACTTATTCCTTTGCTCCACCTTGTTGTTCCATATCAGCTGCACTGGATTCGGACCAGGGAGAATTGTAAAAAATATTAAGCAATTCCAAAGCCTGCCAATAAACAGACAGCTGAAAGACGGCGTTAAATATTGGTAAAAACCCTTCTCATGGAGGTTTTCTTCCCACTGTTCATCCTACCTCCAAACAGCCCAAATCGTGAACCATAAGACAAGTGAATGCACTCTGCACATTGTAGTTTATCTAGAAAGTTCTTTTTGTGAATGGATATGCCTTTGTCTCTGCAAGCGGTCAGCTATTAAATGTGTAGTCAGTAGTGAAAATTAACAATATGCATTTACTCCAATATAAAGCCAGTTTTGAGGCAGTCTATCGTTGTCTACTCCACTACAGCTTATAGAAAATATTGAGCCTTTGACACAAACATGTATCATTAATGTTGTAACTTTCACTTCTAAAATAAACTACTAAACACTGTGGAGTATTTTTGCCAAGCAGTATTTTTACTTTTCCTTGATTCAAGTAAACGGACCCAGTCTGTGTCCACAGCCCTTCAGCAAGACACAGAAGCCCCTGCGCGTGTGTATGTGTAGAAAACTGCTAAATGAATGCCTACATCAGTGTGAGTCCTAAGGGGTGTCAACGTTCTCGGTGTAAAAATGCAGTCAACACTTCCACCAGGTGGTGAAAGTGCGACGGAGCTGCATAAACGCTTGACTGAGAGAAGAGCACGTGTGAACGAATGGGAATGTTGAAGGAATTAGGTGGCACTGGTTGAGATGTCTTGCTGGTCCCTAACCGGTCACATGACTAGAAAATAGCCGCAATGACATATTCTGTGTGGCCGACTCAAAGTCTATTAAAAGACGCAAACGAAATACGAACATCAACAAATAAACCAAGTCCTTGCTAGTTCTCACTGGCATGACTGCCATCATACTGCACTGAAACAATGATAAAACAGTGCCGAGTCAGTTTCTGAGCCTGAAGAGGAGTTTCTCAGGACCCCAAACAGAACACCTGATATTCGCAGCCTTTTCATGAAAACTTTACAATTAAAATGAATTAAAACGATTGAGGTCAGAGCTTTTCTGTGTGCATTTCTGATGCCCCCCCCCCCTTGTCTGCCATGCTCTGTTTTGCACTGGCGACCTATCCACGGTGTGTACCTGCCCCTTGGCCCATGTCAGCTGGGAAGGTTGAATTAATGAATGTAATCTTGGTTAAATAATCATGTTTCGTTTTATTTGTGAACTCCATCTCTTTGGCTCTCAAAGTGACAGATGTGACAGAATTGAAAGGAAGAAAAACAATACAGGCTCTCATAAAGATCACTTTATTTTAATAAAAATTCAAATGTACACACGTCCTGTAACGCTTCTTTTGTACACTAAATCATACTGAAATTTGACCTCGACATTACAAGAGTAATTATGAATAAAGACGTATCGCTTATGAAATATCTCTAAGGGTTCTAACTTTAGCAGAACCCTTTCATAGATCCATACCTCCCGCTTTAAGATGCTGACTGATTGACTGATAGCCTTCAAACAATTTCAAATAGGATGCTATTGTGCCATGCCCAGGTGTTTAATGTGACTGTTTAAATGATAGCTTCTCCAGTCTGTAATTAGCTGCACGATGATGATTTTGTTAAAGTTCAGGCAGAGCATTAAAGGTGCAGCCCGGTTGTCTTGTGAATACAATGATTGTGCGTGACCAGTGAGGGGTGTATTTGCATGCCTGTGGTCTTGCATACAAAGAATGTGCTCTTGGTATGAACTGGGCTGTTTTTTTACATGTTAACATGTTAGATCATTGATAACAAATAAGCTGTCCCTTTTCTGGAGCAACAAACACGTGTGAGGACATTACATATAATGACATTATCCTACCATCATCAGTGTCAATGATGTGTGAGGTTTTTTTTTTTTCAAGAAACTCAAGTCATGACTCCATTGTTCTATTGAAAAAACATTACCTCCATGGTAACATGCCCACAGCCCTTTTTATCTGAAGGCTAAACTGGGGGTGATGTAAAGATGGCGAGAACAGATTTTTAATCAAGAATTAAGGCTAATAGCAAATGATATGAGCACATTTCCTCTGCTCTTACGCTTGTAATTGATTACAAATAATAATGTCTTTGTTGATTTCATTGTGAATGACGGGTCTTCGTGTAATGAGCATGAACACTGTTGCCGCTGTACAATCAGAACAGGAGTTAGATGTTTTGAGAGAGACAAGAGCCCTTTTGTTCCTCGTGTGAATTCAAACAAAAGTGTCTGTCAGGACATATGTGCTGGACGCGAGCCTTGCTAAGACAAAAACCGTCGGCTGTGTCTGTGTTTGATGACCGTGCAGACAAGAGAAAAATAATCTATTTGAGGAGAGTCTTTTGTTTACCTTAATCACAGACTAGAATGTTGTTCTACAGGCTCTCAACCAAATGCAGCTAAAAATATGCATCGATTTCAAACCCTGGGAGGACGAGCCACAAAGTAGTCATCTAACACCATGGAGAATTCACAGAGTCTTTTTCAAAATTGTTGGTCTAAAGGCTTTAAAGGGTGTTTTACACAAAAAACCTGGATATCTGGAGTGTCCGCCAGCCCACAAACTGTGAAATTAGACAAGACGGTCAGTTTCTTGCGGGCTTCCTAAGTGTGCAAACAGGGATGAAATCAGGGATGCCGTTCAGGTTTGCGTGTTGTGCTATTATCACATTGTTGTAGTATGAAATCAACAGTTCATGAGACACATATTATTTCTCTCGAAATATTACAGCATGAAGACACCAGGCAGATTCGTGACTACAGGAGCGCAGACAATGGTGACCGGTGACCGGTGACCGAGGAAGCTCTCATCAACCAGCTCGGCACGAGGCTTCACTTTCTTAACGGTGCTGTTTTTTCTTTAAGTTAGTTAATCAATCACAGCTATCGTTAGACTCTGTTATGGTTGCAAATCTGTTACCATTGTCGACTAAAGCGCTGATGTTAATAAAAAGGCTTGAGAGATGGCAGTACACAGGAAGAAAAGATACTTCTGTTTAGTCCATCAAATGTATGTTGAATTGTAGTACAAATATGCTGCAATGACGCGTGGGTCACGTTGACTGTAGTTAGCGTAGACATATAAACACTGACCACGTCAGTGCATACCTACGACGGTGCTGCCATATTGCAAGTGGCTTTCTGAACGATACCTCACACGTGCTGCTCGGGGCTTATCGTTACCTTGCTGTATCTCCACTTCTGACAATTTTTTTTACTTTCTGTGATATTTATAGGGCAGTGTTGTGCATAAAAAGAGGAATGATGCTGGGAGCTCAGAAAGATATCTTTGGAGAGCCTAAATAACCTCAGGTTTTATTCCGAGGATAGACAATTCAGACAAATCAGATGGATGATGAATGATGATGATTGCTCACCTATTGATTATCCTGATTTCAATATAAAATGGCAAGAAAAAGTTTTGATTAGGGTAATGTGCTGTGTGGAAATGCAGAATAATTGCTATCCATAGTTTACCAGCTTAATGAGACATAAACAGGAGACTGGAGGGTAATAAAGCTGACATCATTGGAGTGTTTCATTAACGCAAGTCCATTTAAAACATTAAGCATGACACAGAGGACTGTGTCAACGTGAGTTTTCATTTCAGGTGTCTAACTGTTTTGTGTTTATTTTGTAAGATAGTTTATCTTAAAAAATGTTTCATTTTCATGCTCCTGAAAAAAAGGAGTTTTGGAGACAAGTGTTTGAATGGTTTTCTGTCTGGAGTCTATCTGTCATTTTACTGCTAAAAGAAAAAGCAGACTCACTGCCAGTTGCAGCATTTCACTATGACAATTTGGAGACTTTCAGTTAAGTGTTTGTTCTCTTTATTCGGAAAACCCAGTTTCCACGTTTGTTCACACTCATGTTTCATATACATCACATTTCTACATATTATCTTTTCTCTCAAACATGTCACATAATTTCAAATAATATTCAAAAAGCCATTCAACAAAAATAATCAAAGTAACTCTTTTCTTTAATTTGGCTTCATAATAGACCAAATAATGAAAACATAAGTACTGAAAAATGAAATGAAAAATACATGTGGATCAGGTCTGTTGGGTTTGTGAACAGTCCTAGATAAAGTTCTTTTGTGTTTTACAGATAATGTTGAGAGTTTTCCGAGATCCTGTCCCGTAGGTGGATAAGGTGCTTAGGATCCCAGTCTGCTGTCCCAGTGTGACAGCAGAGCAGCGCGGAGTGATGGCGAGCTACGTGTTGAGGTCTGACCCCCACGACCATTCAGAGTCAGCGAACTGTGAGCACCACCGCCCCGACTGTCCGACCCCTGCTCACACCAGCTTCTGCTACAGCTGAGCACAGTGCACGTGACATTTAGTAAATTATGAAACCATCCATATTTTCGCTTGTGTAGTAATGAGAAGTTGTGTTTCTGTAGACATTTTTGCATTCATTTTGTTTGTTATAAAAATCAGGATTGTTGAATTGAGTGGTGCACTGAAATACTTTGTTTCATCGTTTCATTTCCTTCTGCAGTTAAAGTTCAATTTATATGAATTATTCTGTGTGAAAAACATTACAACAGTGAGTAATATGTCATACAAGAAACTGCAATTCACTGACATTTCTTCTTTCCTAACAGTTGTACAACACTAATAACTCATATTGTTTTTGTATATAAACTTCCTGCTCTATAGATGTTCCAAGTGTTATGAAGTGAAAACACATTTGAAGACTGATGTTCAACCAGGATGACCAACCCTGCACGGTGGCAGGTGCTGCTGTTGCTGCAGTCTTCTTGTAACCTGATATTGAAAAGATAATTTAACTGGGTTTTTTTTTTTACCAATCGGAACTAAGATCACAAGATTTAATAATTCTTTATTAATGTTCATTAGTTTGCATTGTTTAAACGCAACGATAACTGGAAACCATAGCGCACGTATTCCAGCCCACTAAAAGCTGCTATAGGTGAGGAAACACTGCTGGCTGTTTCCTGCAATGTTTTAACTTCACTTTATATCAAACTGATTGCATTTAATCAAGTGTTTTTGATAACCAGTACATAAACATACCATATACACAGTAGAGTAACTATTACAGCCAAGATGTTAGCCGATGTTCTATAGACAAAAAGAAACGTAAAATTGATGTTCTGCATAGGCAGAAACTACAAGAAACGTCCTGTTGCATCAGTGGTTCCATAACCCCATTGTGGTGTGTTTTATTCATCAGGGCCTGGCTCTGGTTCAAGCAAACAAACTCCAGTTGGACTGCTGAACTGCTGACAGACTTTTCATTAAGACTATGGAGGACTGTGTTAACATGTTGAAAGAGTCCCCTTTAAAGGCTGGAGAAGTGACTTTGTGAGGGTCACTGATCCAAACACCTGGACTGGCAGGATAATACAGGTGAGATGAGTGAATAAGCATCACTTCCCATCCCTTATTATCACCACTGTGATGCCTTGAGTAGTCTCAAGGCATCACAGTGGTGACCTTAGTGACCTCGCTGGCCACTGAGCAGTCTCCTCCGCTGCTCAAGTGGCCAGCAGAGGAGACTGGGCAGCTTCCAGGTGTGAATGTGTGTAACTGGTGTAAAAACTGGAATCTGACCTTGCAGCTATGGACAGGCAGGAAGTGATGTGGATGAATGAATGAAAAAAAAAGAAAACACACAATTTAGGGATGTAAATATAGTAAATGTGATAAGGTTCTATTACATTTTTACCAATTTACCATATATATTAAAAATGAATACTGAAAAAAGCTGTATGTTTAATCATTATCTGAATGCATTGTTTGATTTGGGTAACCATTCAATTCCTTACTGAACAGCAGCAGATCATATTTGTAAACACATCAGTGCAGACTGGACAAAGCAAAAAGTACCTGATAATAAACCAAAATAAATTAATAACAAACAGGTTTGTATTTTGATTTATATTGACGATTGCCTGATTTTTCATGGTTTTATATGTGTTTGAACTTGTGCCATGTAACAGGCAATGAGGCAACTTGCCGAAAACAACACAAAGACATGTGTCAGATGAAAGGCTTGCATTGTGGTCCGGAGGTGAAAGAATGAGGACAGACCATTACAAAACCACTTACACCCTCTTCTGTTTGCAGTCACACAGATTATCATTTCACGTCTTACTGCTGTCTTCATGTGACGGCATGTTAATGGTATATACAGTATGTATCATAATTCTCTAGGTGGCAATGCTGATAATTTCAAATTTAATTTTCTATCAGACAAATTGTCCAAAACCTAAAACTATTCAAATTATAATAAGGCATAGCAACAAAGCAGCATATCATCAAATTTGAGATGCTGAAATCAACAAATGTTCAGTATGATTGAGTAAAGAGCCATGAGTTAAGATCCATCCAGTTTCAGTGGGTGATCTCTTGAATCATTTCATTCTCCATAATCATCCTTACAGCAGCATATATCCACTCATATGTATTGTATCGGAGTGTCTACTTCTGCTCTCTGGCAGCAAATGAATTTTCAAATATTATTCTGAATTCTGGGGGGAAAAAAATGTGATGTGAGGGTACCTACAAAGCATATGAAAATCAAACAGGATTTTTATATTGACAGCACAGTAGAGGAAACATAAAATGCTCAAGCATTGTCACATTATTGCAAGACATGCATATTTGCAGGTCTCTGGAATGTTTGTTCTTTATTGTTGTGACAGGCTCTCCTGCTTAAAACGTCCATCACAGTCACAGTCTCAACAGTTGAGGAACAGACAACCACGCTGGCAGACGGTTAATGCAGGTGAGGATCTTTAGAGCTTTCTGAATTTACAGTATCCTTCTTTCATTTCAGTACTAGCACATCCATGAAAAATAAACCCTGTCATATGATTTAAGATCAGACTGCAAGGATGAAAAGCCTCATTGTCCTTGTCGTGAACTTGGCAGTTTCAGCAGTAGTCTCCCACAAGCCAGTAAGTAAAAAAGTCTGTTCATCATGTAGGTTAAGGAAAACTTTGATTTATCAGTGAAACCAACTATGACTGATGTTGTCATCTATGCTTTTGAGTCTTACTGCGCTAGAATATTTTCTATTTTATTCTCTTCGAATTTTATGCACTTTAAGTTGGCTATTTTCTTTCAGATGTGCCTTTTTGTCTGTAGGTATTTTGTCCTTCTGTTGCTGTATTCAAACTTCCCCTCTGGGTGACCAGTTAACAATAAATTTATTTTAAAGTGGTTGCTTACCAATATTTCAGTACATTCTGAAATTTCAAAGTTATTTAGAAACAGGAAATAGAATACAATCGTATTGTTAGAATTCTTGTAATTTATATTTAATTTTTGACTTTTACATTATATATGTTGGCTTGAGATTAAATGTTTTGTTTTAACAGAGTGGACCAATAATGGGTAAGTTGTATTTTAATATTGATTTTACAAAATAAATTTAGTTTAATTATTGTCAATTCAACAGTGTTACTTCATAGTAAAGTATTGCATCTCTTTTTGTAGAAGTCGGTGATGGCAAGAGCATTGTAGATGCAAATGGTAACGTTAAACATCTTCATCTCATTAAACTGACGGACAACCTTGGATGTTGCATTTCAGTGGCAATGACTATTCACCGATTTCGTTGTTAAAAAAAATACAATCTTTATGCTTTTCTTTAGGAGGCATCATGGATGATATTCTGGAGGTGAATATTTTGAATTGATGTCAATTAATAATAAAAATTAATTGATTAATTAATGTTAAAATATAATGATAAATAAATATGTATTAATAAATGTTCTATGACCCCACTAAACATATACACCTATATGTCTTAGCCACCAAACGTCCAAAGGAGTGCCATTATTGAACCGAATAAGCTCTGGACAACCCCTATCCCATATGTGTTGGATAAAGGCCTTGGTAAATATGAATGCCGCTGCATATTAATGAAGAATATTGTAGGGTGATGGCAAGAAGCACACCTATAAGTGTCATCCAAGTGGCTGCACTGCTTCGGGAGGACAGTGAAACATGAAACATGCATTACCGTTCCGTCGGCATTAATCAACTCAAATCAAAAGGAGCCAAAGAGAAGCACCATGCTGAAGTGAACAACGCTGCCATTCTCTTGAACTTTGCCTGAAGCTGAAGTTGTGTATTCCATTTTTCTTTCCGTTCCGTTTCTGTCTCTATAACAATGTAAGATGCGAACGCTAAAGGAGTCACCCTGAGAGCCATGGAGCAGTTCAGGTTGAAGTCATGCATTGACTTCAAGCCAAGGGACTCTGAGGAATATTACATTTCTGTGGTGAAGTTAAATGGGTGTGTATTGTATTTTTTCCTCATTTTCTTTGTCATTCATCATTATCTGCACTGCTTACTATTTGTCAACAACGAGTACCTCATTAAGACATCCAGAGATGTATGGCTGAACACATTGGGAACAGCTTTGATAAATGAGGCCCCTGATCAGCTGACTGATATAACGTGATGAATTTGACTGATGCATGTGTTTATTCTGATCTAGATGTTTTTCATATGTTGGGAAATCTGTGCCCAACGGGCAGAACCTCTCCATTGGGACTTACTGTGATGAGATTTCCACAGTTGAACATGAGTTTCTCCATGCTCTTGGCTTCTACCATGAACAGTCCAGATATGACAGAGACGATTATGTGACCATTGTATTCCCGAACATCCAAACAGGTTCGACTTCTGTTCTTCATATACTCTTTAAAATTGCACTAATCATCACCTACATTGCACTGGACACAGGCTTCTGTCTTTAATCTATTTATTTTGTGCATTGAAAGCTAAGTTTAACCGGAGTCAAATTCTCTGTTTCTATGCACAAACGTGGCCAATAAATCTGATTCTGATATTGATTCGAATACATGTTATGTCAAAATGTACAGAGTGCCTAGTTTTGGTTTTTGCCTGCTAATTCTTATATGTCAACAATTATCATTTAACAAGGCAAAAAATTAATGTATGTATAATTCCTTTCGTTCATTTGAAATATTTTAGCATAGAAAGCATTAGCATTTAACATAGAAATAAATGTGTGCATGAATCATTTTGTTCATTTTAGATATTTTAGTTGTTAGGTTGAATTCTATTTTAATGATTACTGAATTATGCTTCAAGAAACTATGCAACGGTTAGGGTTTTAATAGTGTGCTTTAACTTCAAGTTGTTTTTGTGTCATTCAGGTAGAGAGAGAAATTTTGAAAAAGTTAGCAGTAATAAGAGCACCACCAACGGAGTTGCATACGACTACTGGTCCGTGATGCACTATGGAAAAAATGCCTTCACTAATGGAAATGGGTCAACAATAATCACCAGTGATCCAAATTTCCAAGATGTAATTGGTCAAAGGTATGAAGTGAGCCCAAATGATGTTCTGGAGCTCAACCGCCACTATAAATGCAGTAAGTTTGAAGAGACCAACACCCAGTTTTAGGAATATTTAGGAACTGTTTGTTTCATTAAAATGACTAACATCGGCCAAATCAGCGCGTCAGATGTAGCACTGCTATCCCCAGGAACTTTTCCAGAAACTTTTTTTTCCCCCCAGAACTGAGGAGTCTAAATTAATCTTTGCCTTTTAAAATGAAATTAAAATGTGTGCATTCTCTTCCTGCCCCCTCTATGATTACAGTTTAAAGTTAGTCTCATACATTAATATCATCGTACTTGTTCATTTTTAATTAGGTTTTGGGTGAATTTTTTTAGGTTTCGAGTTCAGGATCTAGATTATTGTTGCAGTTCCTGAATGGCTGAGCATCAGGGGAAAGAATTTGTGAAAGAAATTTGGCTCAGAAAATAAATCGTTAAACAAAATTTATACATTGTGGAAAAGTGGTTATATCACTCTCACGTCTGTCCATTGAATTTGAAGCTACACCCAGAAAATGGTTGGTAAACAAGGGGAAACAGAGAGTCTGCCTCCATCCAACTGAAAGAAAATCCACCTTTAAAATTTCGCTAATTCAAATGTAACAAATGATTTATAAAGAAAACTTTATCTTGTGATGAAAATGTGCCATTACCAATCATTATAGACCAGACTATTTCTAGGACACGTGAGAGTTACTTCTTGAATTCTCTGCTGTTGTGTGAGAACTGGTCGGAGCCGATTAATTGTAAAGTATCATTTACAGCACCAAGAGTTAGTTGTTATTTGGTAGTTGTACGGTTGGCATTGGTCTCTGCTCTTTGAGGAAACATTTCCTTACGAAACATTTATCAACAATGGCAAAAAAACAAAATGGCGTGAATGTATGACCATAGTAATAATGACTGCAGGGGGCAGCCACAAAGCTGTGAATGTGCCATTGATTGTGAGGCAGGTATGAGTCAGCTGATGTGTTGTAATGTTACAAATGAGTGGGACCCAAACGCAAGACACAGACTTGTGCAGAGGTGCAGAGAGTTTATTGTTAAGGGGTTGAGTTGAAGAGTCTCTGAGGGAACTGGTCCTGAGTGAGTGGCAGCTTGCAGAGCAGGAGAGCAGATGTTCCTGAAGCAGAGGAGATTATGATGAGTAAGAGCCAAGGGACAAACAAACCGAGTCACAAAAAAGGCACTGAGAAAAACTCTTGGAACGGGGGCCAGATCAACGAGTACCGCATGGATATCTGGACGATCTAATGTAGAGTGAAGAGACAGGTTTTAAATACTGTGACTGATGACTGATGACCCTCAGGAGTGTCACCTGAGGGCCAACTCAACGGACCAGCCATTAAGAGAGAGAAAGACACAGAGGGGCAGAGCACTAGGAGCTCCCAAACTCATGACACAATGTCAATCTTAAGAAGACTTAAGAAAAAACCGTAGTAACTCCTACAAGCTTCCTGTGCACCGGCAACAAGTATATTTGCACATTTACACTTTGTGCAGCAGAAATAGTTTTAAACGTATTGAAACAATGAAAATGTGCTGTAGCAAAATCTTAATGATTAAGATCTGATTAATACCTACACTGGAATAGCAGCACACCAAAATTGGACTTTAAAGAAGCAGGAAGCTGACACATTTTACATGTTTAAATTGTGTTGGAGCTCATTGCTCTGCATCACCTTTACAGATTCAACCATAGCATTCAAGATACACTGCAACTTTTCCGATGGCAACATGTGTCAAATGAATAAATGTTCAGATGGTGGCATTGAATGGCAAATGATGACAAATGCTTATGGGGGTCCCGGGTCCGACCACACTAATTTACCCAGTGGCAGTGGGCATCATGGTAAGACTTTGAAATTTCTAAATTACATTATAAGTTGTTTATAATTTAACTCTTACAAGTGATTCTATTTCATTTGAAATATATGTTAAAAAAAAAACAACGACAAAAATAAACAATAATATGAAGCCCCTCAAAATACAAAGAAAATAAAACACAATGCAAAAACAAATAAATAAATAAATGGCAGGTCAAGGCGCAGGTTACTTCATGCATGCAAGCACGGCATCAGGTCAGGAGGGAGACTCAGCCTGGCTGGAGACCGAAAAGATGATTGCCAATCGGGAGTGTCATGTCCAGTGTCTCCAGTTCTACTACTATCATAACGGAAGCCAGTCAGACCAGCTCAACATCTGGATCAGAGAGTTCCAGAACGAACTGGACCAAACAGGAACCCGTCGCCTCGTTGGGCAGATCACAGGTAATGTCACACTGTGTGTTTATCTGGTATCACCTGTCTAAAAGGTTTTAGAACTTGAAATATGGATGTGTCATGGGTAGCTGTTAATACAGAATGAATGCAGTTTAGCTATGCCTTCAGGTCAAAGAACAACTCACTGGCAGAGCCAGCATGTTTCCCTGAATGCCACCAAGCACTTCCAAGTCGTGTTTGAGGTTCGTAAAGGAAAAGGAAGCTCTTCGGGCGGCTTCTCAATCGATGACATCAATGTCTCCGAGACCGAATGTCCGCACTTTACCATGCAGATTGATGATTTTGAAAGCCTTCTGAACAACAGTGCCTTTGGGACTGATGTGCACAGCACACAGCTGTACTCCAGGGGGGGTTATTCTTACAGAGTTGGGATTTTGATGAAAAAGACATATGTGTCCATTTATGTCCAACTCTTGTCTGGAATATATGATGACCAGCTGGAGTGGCCTTGCCCACAAAGGCAGGTAACCTTTCAAATGGTGGATCAGAACCCAGACATCCAGCAGCAAATGACCAAGCAAGCAAGTATCACCAGTGACCTGCGCACATTCGGTGTAAATGGTACGTTTTCAAGAAGAAGAAAATAGAAAGTCATCACCTCTCTGGTTGTTTACTTCATGTTCTATATGCTTTGTGTATACAGGTTCCTACTTTTGGGGTAATCCTCGTGAGGTTGGAACTCCATTCACAGATGAGAATAATGAGACCAGCTATGCTGGACCAATGATAAGCAAAGTTTACTTTGCAGATGCAGAAGAAATTAAATACAGAGAATTTGTCAAGGGAGAGAGCATCGTTTTTGCCTTCACCTTTGAGGGTAGACTGATAAACTTGACTTTTATTGTTCTGCTTGTGCACAAGCAAATTTGAAGCATATAAATCACTTTACAACTAAGTGGAAAATTAGTTGAACAACTCTACTGATAATTACTTCTGCTCATAGATCTCACTCCTCTAATTAACGGAAGTGCTCTACCTTGTCCTGAAGTGAGTCCAGCGGCGATTGAATACCCACCACCAGATGTGGATGAAGGCCCGTGCGCACGGTAGGACAGCATTTTAGCATTTCTCATTTGAAAATATGAGAGACACATGTCAATTACAGCGTTTTTAAAGTTGATGTCTTTCAAGTGATACTCTCCATTTTACAGGATTTCAACCACCAGCCTTCCTCCACAGACAACAGATGGCAGGTACTCAAATTGAGTCACACCTTTACATGTGCAGTAATTTGGTAGCACTACAGGGACTGTCAAAAATCTAATCCTCAAAACTCTTAGTGTATCATCATTTTATTAATCAATGTCTGTGCTTCTGCTGAAGCATTTTTGACATTGCTCCTGGTTTGGCTTCTTTCCCTGTCCCCTTTTTGGTCATCTCATTTTAAAATGTAAGAACCACATGTCAATTATAGAGTCTCTTAATTTGATGTCTTTAAAGTTCTTTTTTTTTTTTCATACACAGTTGGTACTTTTCAAAAAGGAGTATTCTGAATTACAACACCATAAGATCTGCTTGACCTGGTAGAACAGAGCCAGCATTTACGAAAGTATAATATCAAAAAAAAAAACAAGCAATTTTCTTTCATAAAATGGTATACAAGTCCGCTCAGTCCTTGTTAAAATTTTCCTTAATTTGTCCATTAAGTTTAGAAATGCAGTGTCTTTCCTTTTTTTTTTTATTACTTACCTTGGGTGGTAAAACAAAGAAATAGCAGGTGTTTTTATAGAGCAATGTGTGTGGGGGTGGAACCTTCAGCAGTGTGGTTTATCTTTGTTTTGCAAAAGAAAGGCATATCAGATTTCGAGTGAGTCAGTCAGCTTGAGTTACACAGTTGCACAAGGAGTTACATGAGGATAACATGGTGAAAAATCCCCGCAAAGATCCTATCAGTTATGAAAAATGCTCGCAAATGATGTGTTTTGCATGACAAAGACGAGAAGTTGACGAGCTTAAAACAGATCATTGATAACCAAAACTGTCCCGGAATGTATATTAAGTTTTTGTTAAAGAGTGAAATGTTGGCAGTAGGCAAACAGAAAGTCAGAATGATGATATTCTCCCCATCTATTGTCAAATATTTTGTGGGAGCTGAGAAGACGTGCTTCAAGTTACCCCTTCACTTTCAGCAGCAGTCAAACAGCACACAGCTGACTCCAGCTCGGTCAGGAGAATCTAAGCTAAGTAGTTTGCTGACAATTTAGCTTGTTACTAAACATTTTCAAACACAAACAGCCAACTCGCTGCTAACTCTCGCTCTACCACACACATTATACGCATCACCGAAACAATATGAAGACAAACATGTACCTAGTGAGGATTTCCGACATTTGGTCATACTTTGGTCATATTTAAAGTTGTTCTTAGTTTATATTGTTTTTGACTGGTAAACAGGCTTTTCCTCCAGTGCCCTCTGCTGGTCAAAATTGGGCACTACAGCTTAGAAAATATGGCGTAATCCTCAAATTAAATGATAGAGTAATTCAATTTTATTAAACAATTTATTTTGTCTTGTTGCAGCATTTTTGGCTTTGCTCCTGGTTTGGTTGCTTCCCCCGTCCTTGGCCTCCTGCTACCAGCACTGATGCTTCTGATACTCTGATTTGCGTCTCCTCCCAACCACTCAAAGAAGTTTACTCCAAGCTGAATCATTACGTTTTTATTTCATTTTTACTTTTATTTTCTCTCAAATCTACTTTGCTGTTTAACTGCTATTATTAAAGAAAAAAAAAACAACAATAAAATGTGTATAAAAATGACTTGCAGATATTGCATATTGTATGAGGGAGGATTAATCTTAGGTGCTTAGCTACTCTTTTTTTTAATCTTATACTATCGCACTCCTTTAAAAAAATCACTGCACTGTAACAGGAAAATAAAAATCATGTATTTTAATACATTGTATGTATACTTGTATGTACTGCATATATACATAAACACATTTTACAATATTACAAAGAGTATTACAGTATTCCCCGTACAGTGGTTCTTGATTCACAAGAACAGCAAATTTACAAATGGAAGTAATTCATTTTAAGTACATGGTTTTGTTTCTAATCATCAGAAAGAGCTGGTTATTATTTGGACTGTTGGTGAGGTAAATTTTAACAAAGTGTTCTACTATTTCCTAGGAATTTTCAAAGCTCTCAAATAAATGTTTTTTAAAAGCATCACTTGTTTTATATTTATGGGGGCAATGAATATAAAACACTGCACAGCATTATCTCCTTCATCATTTATCAACATTAGATAGCACACGCCACACAACTACCAAATAATATTTCAGCCACAGCAGACAACTGTGCAGTTACTGTGCATGTGTAAGAGCAGAGATGAGCAGGCAGCAGACGTCAACAACAACAGGAACCTGACAGCAACACCGTGCACAAGTATCATCATCCACTCATGTTATACATGCCAGGATAATAAAGAGTTAAGTCAAGCAGCTCAGACTACAGGATGATCAGTGTTTGAAGCTGGATGCTGACATGATGAATTCTATATGAACGATTCACAGAAAACTGACAGCAGGCACTGGATGGGCCTTGAAAATGCCGAGAATCTCCTCCACAACTGTTACAACACTGATGTCTCAAAAGCAGCATTGGAATGTTGATGTACTTGAACACAATGCAGAGACACTCCTTGGAAAAAAGAAAGGGGAAAAAAAAGGTGAGGCTTTCATTTGGTTTTTTCAAAAACATCTTCCAGCCACGTTTCTGGATTAACAGACCAAACTTACACACCTTGTAAAAGCAAGAAAACATGGGTGTCATGAGTGTTCAATCTGTCATCTTGAGTCTACCATGAATTGGATCATCATAAATTGGATCATATTTAGGGACATAAACTTGTTTTATCAGTGTTGTAATCTCTTGTTAGTTTTAAAAGCTGGTAAGTGGATTGTTCTGTTTGTGCTCATTTATGTGCCTGTGTGTTTTTACCCAGCCAATCATTCTGTGGTCACATCCTGTGTTTACATACTTGCCAACTATAGACAGGAAGTTAGAGCTGTTAGGCAGTTCACTAATAATGAAAATGTTCTGAACGGCGAGTGAGAGCAAACACTTGCTTTGAAATGACTCGGGATCCATTCAGAAGACATTTACAGGGGTTTTCTATGGGTGTTCTCTTGAGTTTATTTAGTAGGCTTTGTTATTCCCCTAATCATCCACTCATACGTATAGTATCTGAGTCTGTTCTTTGCCAGCAAAGGAATTGTCCAAGATTATTATGAAAAAAGAACCTGATGTGAGTGCACTGACAAAGCAAATGAAATTCAAATAGGATTTTTAACAGGACAGTGATAAAAACCTTATTCAAATACTGTAAACAATTTTGAGACATACATAATTACAGTTGTCTGGCATATCGAAAACCTGTTCTTGATTGATCTGACAGGTCTTTCACGCTGGCAGGTGGCTCACAAAGGTGAGGATTTTTAGATCTTCCTGAATGTACAGTATCCTCCTTTCATTTCAGTAATAGCACATCTATGAAATTTCCACACTCCCTCAAATAAACCCTGTCATAGGATTTAAGATCAGTCCACACCGTAACAATGAAACACCTCATTTTCCTTGTTGTGAACTTGACAGTTTAATCAGTATTCTCCCAAAAAGCCAGTAAGTGAACCAGTCTGTTCCTTGTACTTTAAGTAGAATTATGATGTATTTCACACTAGACGCAGAACAAACATATTGATTTTGTCATCTTTGTTTTATTTGGGGAGATTTTTGTATTACCTATACTTTGGAGTCTAACTTGAATAGTTTTATATTTTTCCCTCTGGGAAACCAATTAACGATAAATTTATGGGAAAGTGTTTGCATTCCAATATTTCAGTGCATTCTGAAATTTCAGTGTTATTTAGCTGGATTCGACATCCTTGGAAACATGAGCAGAAAGAACCAACTCACTGCAAATTTTACATAAATTTCACATTCAGATCAATCACAAATGAACAGCAAATAGAATCCAATCATATTGTTAGATATCTAATTAAATTTAGTTTGATTATTGTCATTTCAACAATGTTACTCTATAATGAAGTGTTGCATCTCTTGTTGTGCGAGCTGCTCGTAGCAAAAGCACATATATAGATACAGGTCATGAAATTAACCGAATTATTGTCAATTCATCAAGTATAGCCAGACAGCATCTGATGCTAGTGTGTAGGATGACTGTGGTGGCGAGGAAGAGAAAGAGAATAAAGGCGACGCAGAGGATCAATTGGTGGAGGCTGAAGAAAGAAGTGTGAGGACTTCGGGAGAGGTTGAGACAGGCTCTGGGGGGCCAGATGACTGCAGCAGTGATGAGGGAGACAGGCAGGGAGGTGTTTGGTGTGTCATCTGGACAGGTGAAGGAAGGGTGATAAGGAGACTTGCTGGAAGTACTGGAGAGCAGAGGAAGAGACTGACAAGGAAGAAATGGGATAGTGAGAGAACGGAAGAGAGTCGACAGGAATACAAGGAGATCCAACGTAAGGCGAAGAGGGAGGTGGCAGAAGGCGTATGATGAGCTGTATGAGAGGCTGGACACTAAGAAAGGAGACAAGGAACTGTATCGACTAAGGGTCAACTGTTCAAGGGAGCAATGTGTGATGTCACAGTTTGGTGGTATTTGCTGGATTGTGTTGTAAGATCAGGTGTTTTTATGTGTGCAGGATGGAAAGAAATCAAGCATAATAGCATCTCTCTGACAGTCTCAAAACCATTAACCTTTCAAAAATGTAGCACAATGACTACATTATACTTTACTAATTAAGATATGTCCAACTTTAAATAATAACACCAGTTTTACAAAAAGTAATCACATTTATTTCAATCCATCATACATGATCACCATATATTATTTCTAAGCACTGACTTTGATTTTCACATCACATGTTCTCATGCATCAATGATGCCCTCTGATACACATCTCTCTAGCCTCTGGGTAAAGTCAATACACCATAACGGAAAGACATTTGTGCTACAGACTGTAGCATGGCTTGGTCAGTCCTGGTCCGTGGGTCGTTGTCATTGTCTCTCAGTCTGTCCCAGAACTCACAGTTGTAAGAGAGTCTCTGAATCCAATTACTAAAACTTAGTCCAGGTTCCCGTGTGTGTCTGTGCTGGTCCAAGCTGTGGCCTGCGAGCTGACTCCAGGCAGCCCCACACCTCTAGCCGATGGTGACACCGAAGCCGCACTGGAACTTGTTCTTGCGATGGTTAAGGAAAGCCCCTAAGGCCAGTGTGAGAGGCAGCGGAAGCAGTTTCTTTTCCAGGGTTGCCCCAACCACCCAATTACTATCAACTGTACCTACAGAGAGGAAAGGTAGAAAAGTGGATGAAGTTCCTTTAGGTAGGAAAATCAGCATTATTCTATTCATTTCAACAATGGAAGAATATTTCCTCTAACTTCGAGTAAAAGGAACTATACTATATGTATTCTCCTTAACTCATGTTTCTACAGCAATTCCCATTCATTGCTAAAAGCATCAATTTTCTCTGTGCATAGTGAAAATGTGATTTTAAGAAGATCCTATGAGCATGATTTGTGAGTGAAATGTGGAAACTGGAAGGCTACAGAGCACCGACACTGAGAATGGACATCATTGTGAAGTTGCTGCCCTCTTGTGTCCAACAGTTCAACTTTGCCTTTGCATTTTCACATATTCTGGAACTTTTGATGAATGAGAAAGTATAGCTGCCACTTTAAAGAGCTAAATGTGGTATCGATACTTTATTCTGCAACAACCATGTCAGACACACATTTTTTATGTATGCCTTTATACACGTGAAGGGAATAATATTAGTATTAAACTATACTTAAAAAAAATGGTAAACAAATGACATAAAGTATTAATTATGTGGAATGCTCAACAAAATCCTCAGAACAAAATATTATATGATTTCATTACAATTAATAGGTAGGTGAGTGTGTGTTGGGGGGGACAATTTGTGTAAGTATTGTGATTTATTAATTGGTTGATTATTTAAAAAAAATAAAAAAAATAAAAGGGCATATAGTATTCTTATGATAGTGTAGACATTAATGACATAACAGCATATCTGTTTCGAGAAAAAAAAAAAAAACAGCCAAGGATCGGCGAGTTGAGCCAGCAGCAGTCTAAAGTATAAAATAGCAGACAATCCCAGACTGCTGGCGGTAAGACCTGCACCCTTAACTTTAACTAAGTATGGACAGACTTTGGGTGTGATAACATAACCAAGACAAGTGCCCATCTTGCCTGTCGCCAATTGACATTCACTAAATGACAGGCAGCAGCAAGCCAGGGGACCAGAATGAGACACTGAATAAAATAATGATATATTGTCTCCAGAAATGTATGATTTAACTTTTTTACTTTAAAAAGGAAAATCGAAAACAAATCAAATCAAGACAAAAGCACATCGTCCCAGTCCTAATAATTACAACGCTTTATGTGCAAATCCCAAATCATGCACCCAGTAAAGGTGGTAAAATTAACTTAAATATATATTGCTGCTATGGAACAATACATTTTATTAGTTTGGACTCATAATCTGAGAAAGTCGATAGTCAAGCAGTCAATATACCCATGTGTAATAGTATTATAAAAAAAAAAAGCACAACATGGAATTTCTCAAGTTATATAAAAGTAACTCAAAATTGTACTTCAGTGTAGTACTTGAGAACTTGATTGTTTGTTTGCTTTAATACTGTTTATTATTTACCTTTAAATAGCAAGTTGGCTTTGGGAAGGTCCAACTGGTAACCGAAGGATGTTGTGGTGTCTTGCATTCTTGTGCTGGCTTCAAATTCAACTCCTATCTGCAACTGTAGTAGAAGGCAGAAGTTAAAGGATAGAATATCTTATATACACACTACTCATATACCAATATGCACATGGAATTTTTGTTTTTATTTTCGCTCTAATGTAGAAAATGGTGACAAAATCCACAACCCTCCCTGGGTACATATGTGTATTCAAAGTCGTGAGACATGTAAAGTTTTTGTGACTATGCAAGCATTTTTTTCAATGACAAAACAGGCAGCTTTTACAAGACACTAACAAAGAGAAGTACATGTACAAATATTTGTGCACGTGTACCTGATCATTGGCTTTATGATAGTATGTAGCATGAGCTCCTGCTCCTCCCAAAGTCAATGTAGCTACATAGTTGTCACCTGAGGACGAAAACTTAATACATTTATTACGATCACACATAACAGATCAACAGTTAGATTGACTTGTGCACAACGTAATCAAGATACTGGTCAACAGGAAACTGAATTAATCTGACTTTGGTGTTAAAATGAACATGGCTCTATATTATACAGTTAACAAACCGAAATTGTCAAATCTGAATTTAAGCATGTGGCTTTTACCTGTGTATCTGCCCAAAAGTGAGGTGACCGTTCCTTCCTCCCCTGGTCTCCTGTGGTACACAAGCTCACCACCTAGAGCCAGTGCTGGTGTGACAGACTGGAGATAGTGGGCAACCAAAATGCCTGAAGGAAAAATTGTAATGTATGAATAGTCTCTGGTAATTCTCTACTTGTTTAAATTCTTTCCTAACATCAAACAGAAATCAGCATTTGCCACCACCCGAGTATTCACACAATTTCCCACCAATTTAAACAATACCGGAGTATCCAAAGATACTCTAAAACAAGACTGGGATTTAGGGTAACAAAAAGAAGTTCAAAAACAAAAAACAAAACTCAACAATGGTTATATTCTACTATTGTTGTCATTCACAACATATTATTTTAAAATGACCAGTGTAACACTTCCACATAATCCACTGCAATATCATGAAAAGACACATACCAGATCCAACAAGAACGTCTGGATTTCCAAGTGTTACAGCGGTGGTGAAGTCTTCACCACGATACTCCATGTCACACTGCCAACTCACAAACTTATGCTGCTGAGTCTGTAAAACACCAAGGTAACATAAATTAAGACCCAACGACAATGCCTTTGGCACTTAAAATGCTGGGAAAAAAAAAACAAACTGAAATTAGAGAGGCTGTTCCCTCTACAAGGCTACTTACCTGCATGGCGATTTTGGAGCGCACAGCAGTCGTAAGCTGGTGGATGATCTGGGCATTTAGACTGCCTGCGTTGTCCATATCTCCAACCATCACTGGGAATGACTACATGGGGAAATGGAAAAACACGCACTTGTCAGTTTTCAAAAGAAGTTCTGCAAAAATTTGATTTGCATTTCATTGTGATTCAATGAAACAGGATATTATTTTTGGGGGGCAGAGCTCTTGCCAAAAGCAAAGTTATTAATCTTAAGCCTGTATAGAATCCTGAAGATCTGTGTAAATGTTGTTCAGTTCTGTTCCTCAGCTGCTTGTGTATTCCTTGTTGGGGCAAAAGAAGTCAAACTATGGTATACGTTTCAAATAAACTACAGTGAAGAAAAATACAAGTAACTAAAACACAAATGAGCAATGAAAAGTGGAACGTATTCAATACTTCTGTTGGTTCTTGCAGTTTGTATCCATATCAATTTGTCATAAATAAATGTTTGTAACAGAAGCATGGATTTTAAGTAATTTCCACATTAGTATATGCAGATTAAATATTTATCAGTAATCGAATACTTGCACCCTATCCACATAGCACTGGACCCCTATGGCTCCTCCTGTGGGTGTTGGGCCCACAGGCCCAGGGCCCGGGAGGAATTCAAAGGCCGAGGCTTTGGCGGGCTGATCCTCGGTTGCGGAAGCTGGCTTTTAGAAAATGGAACGTTGTTCATGAGCTTGTGCGAGAGGTTGAGAGATACTGGCTAGATATAGGTGGGTTTACTTCAACACACAGCTCAGGTTCTGGAACCGGTCTTCTTGAAAGGGGCTGGACTCTTTTCTTTGCTGAAGTTGTCCTACGTGAGAGGCGGAGAGCAGGTGTGGGCATATTAATAGCTCTTCAGTCCTAAGCCAATGTGGTTTGCACCTATGTGCCAAAGAGTGGTTTAGAGTTCCCACCCTTTTCGGAGTCCTTGGAGCAGGTGCTGGAAAGTGCCCCTACTGGGGACTCCATTCTTCTACTTTGAGACTTCAGCGCTAATATGGGCAATGACAGCGAGACCCGGAAGGATGTGATTGGGAGAAACGGCCTGCACAGTCTGAAACAGACTGGTGTTCACTTATTGGATTTCTTGCAAGTCGCAGTTTGTCCATAACTAACATCATGTTCAGCCATAAGAGCGTCCATAAGTGCACCTGACACCAGGACATCCTAGGCTGAAAGTCAATGATTGACTTTATAGTTGTATCATCTGAACTATGACCGTATGTGCTGGAAATTTGGGTAAAGGGAGGAGCAGAGCTGTCAACTGATCACCACCTGGTGGAGAGTTGGATTGGGTGGTGGGGAAGGATGCCAGACAGACCAGGCAGGCCCAAACGCATATTGAGGGTCAGCTGGGAACGTCTGGCGGAGGACCCTGTCAAAATGGAATTTTAGTGGGCCATGTTCCACGCTGCCATTGTGGAGGCAGCTCCTCGAAGCTGTGGTAGCAAGGTTGTTGGTGCCAGTCGTGGCGGTAACCCCAGAACCCGCTGGTTGACACCAGACGTGAAATGGGCCCTCAAGCTGAAGAAAGAGTCCTATAGGGCATGGCTGGCTCGTGGGACTCCTGCAGCAGCAGCAGCAGACAGCTACCGGCAGGCAAAGCAATCTGCAGCTCGCGCTGTCAGGGAGGCAAAAACCCGGGTTTGGTGGAAGTTAGGTGAGGCCATGGAACAAGACTTCCATTCGGCGCCGAAAGACATTCTGCCAAACTGTCCAGCAGCTCAGGAGGGGAAAGTTGTATCCCGTCAACAGTCTTCTGTGCAGAAGGGGAGCTGCTGACCTCAACTGAGTCTATAGTCGGGTGGTGGAAAGAATACTATAATGATCTCCTCAATCCCACCAACACGCATTCCTTTGAGGAAGCAGAGCCAGAGGACTCTGGGGTGGGCTCTCTTATCACTGGGGTTGAGGTTGCTGAGGCTGTTATACAACTCCACGGCAGCAGCGCCCCAGGGGTGGATGAGATTCATCCCGAATTCCTTAAGGCTCTGGATGTTGTAGGGCTGTCCTGGTTGACACGCTTCTGCAATATTGCGTGTGGACATCGGGAACAGAGCCTTTGGAGGGGCCAACAGGGGTGGTGGTTCCCCTTAAGAAGGTGGGCTAGAGTGTGTGTTCAAACTAATGGGGGATCATCCTCCTCAGCCTCCCTGGGAAAGTCTACTCCAGGGAGATGGAGAGAAGGGTCCAGCTGTTAGTTGAACCTTGGATTCAAGAGGAGGAATGTGGTTCTCATCCTGACTGTGGAATGCTGGACCAGCTTTATACCATTGCAAGGGTACTGGAGGGGGTATGGGAGTTTGCCCAACCAGTCTACATGTGTTTTGTGGATCTGGAGAAGGCTTATGATCGTGTCCCTCAAGGTGTCCTGTGGGGGGTGCTCCGGGAGTATGGGGTAGATAGCCTTTTGTTATGGGCCATTCAATCTCTGTATTGTAGGATCCAGAGCTTGGTTCGCATTGCCGGCAGTAAGTCAAACTTGTTCCCAGTTAGGGTTGTTCTTTGCCAGAGCTGCCCTTTCTCACCGGTTCCGTTCGTAATTTTTATAAAGAGAATTTCTAGGCGCAGCCAAGCAGTGCAGGGAGTCAAGTTCGGTGGTCTCCGGATTCCGTCTCTGCTATTTGCAGATGACGTGGTCCTGTTGGCCTCATCGAACAGTGACCTCCAGCTCTCACTGGGACAGTTTGCAGCCAAGTGTGAAGCAGCAGGGATGAGGATCAGCACCTCTATATCTGAGGCCATGGTTCTCAGCCGGAAAAAGGTGGATTGCTCACTCCGGGTTGGGGGACAGTCGCTTCCCCAAGTGGACGAGTTCAAGTATCTCGGGGTCTTGTTCACGAGTGAGGGGAAAATGGAGCGGGAGATTGACAGACGGATTGGGGCAGTGTCGGCAGTGATACGGACACTAAAGCGGTCTGTTGTGGTAAAGAGAAAACTGGGCAAGAAGGCAAAGCTTTCAATTTACCAGGCAATCTACATCCCAACTCTTACCTATGGTCATGAGCTCTAAGTAGTGACCGAAAGAATGAGATCGCGAATACAAGTGTGAAGCTTCCTTCACAGGGTGGCTGGGCTCAGCCTTAGAGATAGGGTGAGGAGCTCGGACATCCAGGAGGAGCTCAGAGTAGAACCGCTGCTCCTCCATAGAGTAGAACCAGTTGAGATGGTTCAGGCATGCCCATCCAGGAGGCGACCACAGGGCAGACTCAGGACACACTTGAGAGATTATATCTCTCAGCTGGCTTGGGAACGTCTTGATGACCCCCCGGAGGAGTTGGTGGAAGTGGCTGGAGAGTGAAACGTCTGGATCTCCCTTCTCAGACTGTCGCCCCCATGACCCAGATAAGTGGCAGAAAACGAACGAACAAACAAATGAATACTTGCAAAAAATTAAAAAAAACAAAACAAAAAAAAAGACATCTATATTTACAGAATATTGTAAAGGGACATTAAATGTGGTTATTAGTGAGGTCTGCAGCATTTACGAGGCTGGAAACTCATTTTTTATGGTGGTGAGGACAGTGCCGCTTACGTGAGTAGAGCACAAGGAAAAGGGAAGCACCACGTTGTCAGCAGCAGTGAATGTACACTGCACATGTACAGTGTCAATAAATAGAGGCTGTAACTTCTCAAGACCAAAGTGAAGCTCCCATGTGTTGTTTTGCAACCTTTAGAAATGTGGAGGAGGAATAACAACATTTCTGATCTCCAACTACAGTGCAAAAAGTGTAGTTTCTATCATGTCTTGAGACAATACATTCACAGGAAATAGTCTTCCAGATAATTGTATTCCCTGAACAGTCATTGGTGTTGTTATTCTTTACTCTAATTCTACAATGTTACTAAAATGCTACAGTTTTTGTTGTGAAAAAGTTTTGAAGTTAGTTAATTGCAAAGTTAGTAACCTTCCTCCAGTGTCAGCAGAGTGCAGATACAATGGTACACAAATATTAAATTGCTAAAACACAGCCCTTACTAAAGATAAAGAAAGGAATTTCACATCTGCAGGACATTAGGGTTGGAAAATCAGTTTAAAGTCCTTAATGAACACAGTGCATTCATAAGTCAGACACTGAGCAGTTAGCTGTGCAATTAGAGAGAACTAATTCATTTTTTCCACTCACAAAGCAAGAGAAAAACACATCAGGCTGTTTTCGATGCTCTATCATGAACAGGAATTAAAAAATATAAGCATCCTTTTAGGAGTTTGTTAATGTGATGTGAAAATGATGATTACCTCTGCTGGTCCAGTCTGTTTGCTGCCTACGTAGGTGGAACCAAATCGATAACAAGATTCACCCAGGGTACTAAGGGTGATTGTATGGCTGACCTGGAAGTGGTTACTCAGGCCTTTATTCACAACTAACCGCACCCCCTCCATCTGCAAAGGGAACACCTCTGGAACAACAATCTCAGCATCAGGCAAAGCCCATTTCAAGATGACAATATCTTGTTATTACAACACTATGGTTTTTGCTCAAACGTTGAAAAAACAAGAAGAATAAAGTACATCAGTCGGATTCAATGAAATGCTCATCAAGTGGTCCAAATGACTTCCTTACCTTTACATTTGCGGTGACACTCCTCGTATGTCCCAGGGTTCGGAAGTGGAGACCCTGAATCTGCTGCCTCCTGGCCAGATCCAGATGTTTGAGGGACGGACGGAACTGAGAGCATAGAGAACCCTGGAGGGACAGACAGCAACCCTGGGACCCCTTGGCCGCCTCCAGCTGCAGCTGGGGCAGGGCTGGGGGAGGCAGCAGCCAATACACTGCCCATATTCAGACTGGCAGACTGGGGAAGACATTTAACACACATCCACGTGAATGGCTTTCAAAGCATTGGTATTTTGCTTGTAATCACACAGCATGCTTAATTAGCTCAATTCCATGCATACAGTTTCCAATAACTTAGCCACCCACAGTGAGAGATCTGTCCTATCGCCCTTACAGAAATAGCAGGTCGGTTATAGCTAAGGCCCAATTTAGCCAGACTCTCGACATATATAACAGGTAATAACATAACCTAGTGACCGTGATACACAACGAACTACATTTTGTGGTTTAGTAAAAAGGTCATTTCTTGAGGTTAGCCAGCAAAACTATGTGCTAGCAGCATTAAACCGGTGGAGGCTAACTTAAGCTAGCAGGGCTGCTTGGTTAGCTGGGTGGCTAGGTAGCCATGTGGAGCCAACCACGAGATCTGCTCGTATGGGCACGGAGAAACACTGTGATTAGAAATCTGATGGGTGAAACCCTGGCGCTACCAACGTTTCTCTTTGTACACATGCAATCATGTAAATATTGTAGTTACGCTACTCACGCTGACGGCTCGGGTCGAGGGAGGTAGTTCAACACCGGTGAAGTTCACGACAACGTCCGTGACCGTAGTTTGACGAGTGCCCGCCTATTAGCAGTGACTCGGCAGATGATTGGTTAGCATACAGCTAACTCTACACGTCATTGGTCGAAATCAGGGCTGGGACGGCCCACTCCTGGTGACGCACGACACAGTTCACTCGCTAAACAGTGCCTTCGTTCAATCTACTGAATGACATTCCAAGGGTATCCCTATTCTGGGACCCGCAGCCTCTGACCACACTAGCAAAATTAAGTATACATGTAGTACATGAATAAACATAGGTAGGCCCTTGTGTGTCTTTAGGATGTTAATGTCCATTGCATTCTCTGTGTTTGATGGTGTATTTCAGAAAATCCCACTGAAAATGCAAATAACTGGTTTTAAACATACACATTCTAGACTCCTTACACGGAAATTATGTACATTGTTTCAGGCATTTAACTTATTTCTGAGAATTATGGCCTATGACAAACATATCAAAATTTGGGGAATATTTCACTGTAGCTCAATAATGCATTATTAAAATTAAGTTAAAAAAGGCTTAAAATATTTAATTTCACATGTAATGGATATTGAATGTATCCAACCTTTGGAATTAAAAAAAAACCCCAACATATTTTAAATTTTTGAGGTGCATTAACAAACAATAGGGTGTTCATTTCACACTGACTAGTACCCTTGTGTGTGAGGCGTTTGACTAACATGAGAAACTCAGACCAGTTTAGCATTTACAAAACAAACAAGCATGAGTTTTCATTTATTTGAGGCACTGGCAGTGAAACACTCCACAGACAAGTCTTGTACATCTGTTTGCTTTTTAAACTTCAATCTAGTCACATTATGTAGGTTTTCTTTCTGAAGAAAAAAGATGGTCACAGGTAAAAAAAAAATCAGTAATACATTTTTTTTTTTTTTTTTATATCACATGGTATGTGTTGATACAAGTGTTGCTCACAGGTGGAATAATACATCAGTACAGGCACTCCAGTCAGACAGTAAGGAAATTAAAGCTAGTTATGCTTCAGATGAAGGCATAGGATGGTCCCTTCACTGCAGCCAAAGAGAACAAAAAAGAATGCTGGAAATTTCCATGTTCAAGTTTTCAAGATATACATCTTTTATGACATTGTGTCGAAGTTGATGTTGTAATACATTCAGACAAGAGCACCTCTAGCGGTTGTAATTACAGTTTGTTAATATACAAATACCATCCATCCATGCATCCATTCATTTTCTACCGCTTAACCGGGGGTGGGGGGTGCTGGAGTGTGTGTTCAAAACGGCTCAACCTTGGCCTTGGCAATGAACAAGTTTTCTGTTAGATAACTTGGTTAGACTAAGGCACAATGGAGGGAGGAGAGGAAAAACCACACAGAGATGAATGAGAATGTTCAACAGTTTTAATATAATGTTAACTAAGGCCCCTCACCCCCTTCACGCAATTCACTAATAACATCGAGACTTGAGAAAATACTGTCTGGTGCTATGGCTTTAAAAGACATTTCACAAGTAAATACTGACTTCAGGAATGTGTTAATAAAAAATGTAAACCAGTGTTACAAATATTATTACACTGCTATCTCAATATATTTTATTTATGCAATTAACACTTCAGTCTAGAAAAATAGCAAGTTCATGGTCAGAAACAGGTTACAGGTGGTCTATGCCAGAGCACCATTGCACTGTAGTCAAGTTGTTTCTAAAGCAATTTACACTCCCATGCAATTCTTTGTATTTTTGGCTTCTCTTGTGAAAAATGGTAATCTGGTTAAAACATGGATGCGTGAAATATATTACCACTGTATCACCAAACGTTAACAATTAAGGTAACCAACACACTGTGGCCCATTAGGTACCACTGTTCACTGAATTTAGCATATTCACATGCTAATTAATGGATCTGCCACTCGATACATAGAAGCATGCATGCAACTTCAGCTGTTCACATCAATCACCAGAATGAGGAGGAAATGTGATACAAGGGGCTCTGAAATGACTGTTTCTGCAAATCTTTTCACATAGAATCCCACAAGGTTTACAGACACCAGTACTGACAGTGCAAAGACACCCCGGAAGTGAGAAGGCACATTTGTTTTTTTGATGAGAACGGTCAGATAAGAATGGCCAGACTTGGTCACGCAGACAGATGATGGCAGTAACAAATTACCATGTTTTACTGCTGAGGTATGCGGAGTAAGAAAACTGAGACCACGAGTCAGGTTTACCAGAACTTTAATCCTCGAGTTACCAGATCACAATCCAACAGAGCTGCTTTGAGATGAGGTAAAATAGTAATAATGATAATAATCATCAATCATGTCAACATAAACCAGTACTAATAGGGGGAAACATTGTATTTCTTCATGTTTTAAAGAGTGGAAGTATCTCATCATGTTAGCATGATGTGATCACATATATATGTATATATACAGAAACGTTGTGAACTGGTCTTTTTTTCCTTTCAGTCTACCTTTGGTTTCACAATTTCATTCTTTAGTCTGTTGAGAGTGTCTAAGCCCACTGGCAGACTTTACCAAACAGCTCAAATCATGTGTGTGTGGTGGGAGCAGAGGCACAAAATTAAACTGACTGAATTGGCAGTTTGGAGTGGGGAATACAGGATCTTACTTGCACAAGCACTGACAGAAGTGGAGACTGCTCTAAAGTCAAACTGGAAATGAAATTTAAACCAAACCATTTTTATGACAAAGAACATGAATGGAAACTTGAAATCTTGCGTGATACACAGCCAATATCGTATGGTGAATGCCATGCGCCATGTTTATTCTGAAAAACAAACCACAGAAGACAATTTGTAAAGTCGACAGCTGGCTTTGTGCGCTGATCAGCTCTGTCCAAATCTATGTTGACTGGTGTAGCGCAGCCCCACGAGAACCACCATTAACCTTTAAATCCTGTAAAACTTCCTTTAATCTTCTTGATGAAAGAGGATAGTATCAAGTTGCAAGGCTGCTAGTATTGGCTCTCCCTCAAGCTACACATTCCCACTTATAAATGCACCAGGTACTAATTAATTGCTCTCATTCCTATACAAACCAAATCAATCTTAATGTAGAAATAGTTTGATTAGATCAGTCTATTTACTAAATAATTTACTTTTAACTCTAGTCCTTACTACTTAATGTTAAACATGATCATGGAAAGGACGGCAGTAAATTGCTACCCAGACAAAAGCTTGCTAAAAGGTTTCTTGCCTTTAATGGTGGATTGTTTTTGCCATTGTAAGAACTGACCATTCATCCTTGGCTCAGCTTTTGACACCATCATCACCTGGGTCAACAGCGTGAAACTCAGCCACATAGAGGCTCTTATCGATGCTGCTGGGGATAGGGTTAATTTCAGTAACCAGCTGATCCTCAATGTTCTTCAGATTGTAACGGTCATCTGAAGTGATGAGATTGATGGCCAGACCAAGGTGACCAAAGCGCCCTGAGAAAGAGATGCAAGATTACAGTATGTAATGTTGGTAGTAGTGTCCTGAAGTGGACACTACAGAGGTAACTGTAAACAAAACTTGTTTAGATTTTGAGAATTTATTAAAAAAAAAAAAAAAAAAATCCTAATCCTCACCTGATCTACCAATGCGGTGCAGATAGGTATCTGCACTTTTGGGGAAGTCAAAATTGATGACAACATTTACTGCCTGGATGTCGATTCCCCGAGTGAATAGGTCTACAAAGAAAAGTGTACATCAGTCAACCTTCTGACCACTTTATCATTTAATTCTGCACCATTTTAAAAGACAGCACTCTCATCACCTACCTGTGCACACCAGGTTTCTACACAACCCATTTCTGAAGTCATGGAACACACGGTTCCTGTATTCCTGCATCATCTTTGCATGAATGTAGAAGCAAGAATAGCCCAGTTGGGTAATTTTCCTTGCCAGAAGCTCAACCCTCTGGGTGGAGTTGCAGAAGATAATCGACTGATTGATCTGAAGCTGAAAAGAATCACACAGTTGAGGTTGAACTCATTAGCTCCCAAGGAGATATTGAACATTTTTAACATTTTGTTTGTTTATTGTTACCATCATTCATTAAACTTTACTTAACCAAACAGTCAGAAATGTAAGGACCATCAATTGTTTTTTTTAATCCCTTACTGAAAAAAAAAAAAACACAAAAAAAAAAAACACATTCAGATTTGCTGTTTAACAAATGGCTGAGTGGTGCACCTGCTCACTCACAAGAAATGATTGACACTCCTCAGAGACCAGAGGAGCTGGACTTTTCTTACAGATTATCTGTCTCATGTATTACTGTCAGGAAATAGTAATCATTTAAATAATTATGACAAAAAGTTACATACTACAGCTTGGACCCCCGTAATCAAAACGAAATTTTCAAACCACAACTGGCACAATCAATCAGCACTGAACTCAAATGAATGAAATCAAAAGAACCGATTTTAAAATAATGGTTCAATTAGTCGACAGCATGACAAATGATTGTGCATTGATCAGAGTTTTACTTAACTTCAGTGAAGGAGAAAAGTCTCATTGTTCACAGATTCAGTGTTAGAAATCATGATGTAGCCTGGAGATTTTATTCTGACCAGTAATTCCACAACATCCACATATTACTCTTTCTCTACCTATATTATTGATGGGTTGATCATAAAAAGCAGCTGTGTTAGAGTCTTTAGGGAACTCAGCAATATCTGACTGGGATTTAAGTGTTTTTAACATTTCTGCATTGTTCCCACAATTATGTTCTGTTTGTTTTTCAGTGCAAGGTTTCCATTGCTACATATTTGCTATATTCTGCTGTGGCTCAGCCATTTTATTCTGTTTTTTCATTTGCCAGACATGACCACCTGGCAACCCTTTCCAGTGTCAAACCTGCAGCAGTACATTGAAAAAAAAAAATAAATAAATAAAATTACACTTGATACCTTCTAGCAATTTCTTTAAGAAGATGGAGAACAAATGACAGCTGACAGGGCTTAAGACAAATTATATGCTGATATTTAAAATGGCTTAGCTGTCACTGAAAAGTTTAAATGTAAAGTCTAAAGTCTTATTAAATTATGAGACACTTCTATTTAAAACAAAAGTTTTCTTAAATGACATTTTGCAAGCAAAGAGCTAAAATTCTATTAAGTTCCCAGTATGCCACCGATAGGTGGTGAACACTTACCCTAGAAAAAAGTGTGTTGAGACAGTGGACCTTTTGCCTTTCAGTCACATAGGCATAGTACTGAGTGATTCCTTTCAACGTCAGTTCCTCCATCAGGTTGATCTCATAAGGTTTCTTCAGGTGCTTGTTCTGTATAAGATATTCATAATATGGTATAAATATATACTGTATATACAGCATATATATATTTGTTTGACCTCGATAAAGAATCAAGCTGCTGTTTTAATTCTAACCATGAATTTTTGTACGCTGATGGGGAAAGTGGCAGAATAAAGCAGGATCTGACGTTCCTTTGGAAAGAAGCTGATAATATCTTCAATGAGGACCACAAAGTCCTGGGACAGCAGCTTATCTGCCTGAATAAGCAGATAATCAAACAACTTTTCAAAAACAAAGTAACCAATATCAAGAAGTGAATCCAGAAATTAAGTTTAAACCCACCTCATCCATCACTATCATTTGGGCCTGATCCACTTTTGCTACACCCTTCTTTATCAGGTCTAGTATCCTGCCTGGTGTGGCAATCACTACATGCACTATTAAGAGAAGAAAAGCAAAAACAGCAAATATCATGTTACACGAGAACAGCTACGCAAACATTTAAGTATTTTAAACTAAGGTCAAAACCCCAGTGCAACTAAAGTAAAAAAAAAAAAAATCACATCTTTCACTATATTCAGCATTGACATGAAAGGTACCTGTCTCATCAAGACGCATGATGTCATCCCTCAAGTTGGTACCACCTGTAGTAGCCATGACTTTAACCCCTCCAAGGTGCTTGCTGAGCTGAATGCTGATCTGGCTCATCTGAAGGGCCAGTTCTCTTGTTGGCACCACTACCATGGCTGCATTGAGACAAAAATGGGAAGGTCTCATGAGATGCAAGAGTTGGTGGAGAAAAATACAGTTACACTCATTGAATTTAACTTTATATACACCGAGAGCAAAAACCCTGTTAAGCAAAGATTAAAAAGACATATATATAGGGTAGAGCAGAGTTGTAATTTACTGTTTGTTAGACACACTGTGTTTAAGTTAAATAACATTATAACAATACGACCCTAAATATTGAGCTTTTCACTAACAGTGCAACTGTTTTAAAAACAGCACTGGCAGAAGCAACAGGTCTCACCCTGGATGTGATCCTTCTTCAAGTCTACTCTTTCCAGGAGAGGGATGAGGTAGGCTCCACTTTTTCCTGTACCATTCTTGGCGCGAGCCAGAATATCTCTCCCTGACAGAGCAATGGGGATGCTTTCCTCCTTTTGGAAGACAGACAAGTTCAATCAGTACAATAACACACTGCAGGGTTTTTTTTTCTGGAAATGAGACAAACAGTCATTAAGAATATACGAAAGACTGTCCTATTCCTCTCCCCTTTAGAACTCACAATGTAACGCCACAATATGATGGTACACACTACAAAGAAGACTTTCCATATTCATTCATTTTTTACTGGCTATCCTATGCCTACGCAGGGTCGCTGGAGCCTATTCTGGCCTCATCAGGCGAAGATCCTGGACAAGTTGTGAGTTCACTAGAGGGCTGACATATAGAGATAGCTCCAGAGCACCCAGAGGGAACCCACAAAGAAATGGGGAGAACATGACAACTCCACACAGAAAGGCCTTGAATTGAACCCAGGACCTTCCTATGAGTGACACTGCTAACCACTTCACTGCCCAGGAGCTTTTAAACTCCCCTCCCATATTCTGTAATCCTTTGCTCGGATTCAGTGGTTAGGTGAAGACAAAATTTAGTTTTTTGTACGACCAGTTATTGCCATATATACACTCAAAACAATCCAGAGTACAAGTGAGAGGGACAGTATAATATTACAGGTCAGATGGTGCTGCAAGATCAGCCCAAATTCTGCTCCATTCACATCTGTAAAAGGAGGATAAGCTTCTCAAATTTGAAGCATGGACCCAAACAATAAAGAACGTTTTGGGGTTTGCAGTTAAAAGTCCTATTTGTAGAATTCAAGATTGTTTCCACAAACATAAAATACGATCTTTTTAACTATGTTAAAATTAGTGTGTAATCACTTTAAATCCAAAAACCCTAGTGTATGTGATGTGAAATTTTACAATAATCAATTTATAGATGCATGGCAGTGGGTCTCCTTTCCACTGAAAGCGCCATCTTGCACCACGTTATACGGTAGCTGAGGAAGGACGAAAAGGCTTGAAAACACATTTTTGTACTCCTTGATAAAGGAATACAAAGAGTTTTTTGTCATCAGTCTCCTGGAAGATTGTCCCAAGTTTGATAATCTACGTTACTCTAAATATAGGATCATTTAGATGACTTTTGTATTTCTATGTGCTTAGAGAGGGAGGGGTGCAGTGAAGCAGCACTCTGTCGCCTTCGTTTCATTACCTCACCATTATATGTCACTAATTTACACTAGACCTTCCAGTTTGTTTCCACAGCTCATATAATCTTTCTAAGTGAATTTTAAGCACTCCCACATTACATAGTAGTATGTCCCCATAGATTGACGGGCTTAACTGTAGTGGGTACCATGCATATTTTACGCTTTCCTTTCCAATTACATTTCAATTCTACTTAATTCCGGACTTTGTTTACTCTAAAACAGCTTTGATTTAATTATCTTACGTTTACCTTCACGTTTTCTCTTCCTCACACACAAACAAATACACAAAGGCTTGATCCACCCCGATTTCTATTTCTCAGTTCCTGTGTCAGATCTTTTTACCTTCGTCATTGACAGATGTTTTAGAATTTATATTTATGCCTTCCTTTCAATGGTACCTGACTGAAGGGATTCGTGACCCAGTCAGTTGTCATTAAGACATTAACTTATGTTGCTAAATTTATGAGAAGAAAAAAAAAAAGTCCATGAGTTTTGAATAGCATATCAGCATGCTTTACAATCAATGAAGAGTAGAAAATGACTCAATTTCACACTACATTTGCATACAAATAAAAAACAAAAAACAAATATTATGTTTTTTTTCCAAACAAGAAAAGACCTAAACATAAATTCTCTTATTTACCTGGATGGGTGAAGGTTTCTCCCATCCCATTTCAAAGATTCCCATTAGAAGTTCTCGCTTTAGGCAGTAGTCTTCAAATTCATTTCCCTTAGTTGCTGTCACATCCTAATATATCAAAAACATAAAATAACTGTTTAATATGACGGAAAGGTTGATTTGACAGCATTTGACGTCAACACACATTGAATGTAAATTTTACATTTGGCAGAAAATGTGGGAAGAGTGAGTTGTAAATAGTATCTCTGATTAGTAGTGCTGGCTAGAAAGTTGGCACAATACCAGAATTAACCTAAATGTTACTTTAGAAAACATGATACTTTACCTCTTTTAATACCACTCAAAAAAATCCACGGCACAAGATCATTAGTTTTTTAGCAAGATATGAAAAGGTCTGACTATGTATGCAGCCTTGAGTTGAGAATTCAATCGTATAACTTTTGAAAACACCGTAGCTTTGGTACTTTCAGTACTAACACCACCAGATATTAATATTGTACAATTAAAAATGTGGTATCAAAAAATTTGTTATCGAAATATTGATTTAGCAGAACTTACTCGGATGTAACTAACAGTTGCCTTACCGAAGTTTTCATCCTGTTATCTTTTGGAGGACGCTCCAGGCACTTCTTCCAATCGTCACCAAACCTTTGTTAATTGTAAGAATTTGTGGTTAGGTCTAAGTAAATGACAAAATAACACATGCAGCCAATTGAGGACTCCGAAATACATAAAAGCCTGGGCCCAAGTTTCATTCAACCCCAGAACAATTTATCCACGTACTGTAAATGATTCACGGCTTTTCCATGCATATGTGCTGGTGTGGCTCGACTCAAAGTGACACGTGGAGAGGATGAGCAAAGAAGGGATGTGCAATTCATAACAATAGTTAGATAATAAAATTACAAAAATAAAGCAGATATTTTAGAAAAGTATAAACAGGGATGCAGGAGAGGAATTAAACTTGTAACTGAACTTCTGTGGTTTAGGGCTAAACACTTGACCACAAAGAGAATTTTAAAAACTTCTCTCTCTGACATCGATTGAGTCTGGAAACACAGACTAGTTTCAAGGAGAGAAAAATCATCACTGCACGAAAACCACAGCCTGTCTGGAGGTTGTTCATTTCGGGCATGGTACAGTTGAATTGGTATTGGAAAACACAAATCAGGACTTGATCTGCCATGTCCAAAATTACTGGTGGAAAAGCCCCATTTATGTGTTTAACAAAAAATATAACATTTCTATCAATGCATCAATGAAATAATACATGACACCAGGATCTTACTTGATGCACCCACTGGTCTGAGGAATGCAGGTCGTTTTCTTTGGTGCACTTGGCTGTTGCAAATTTGCAAGGATTCCTGACTCTTGTCCAGCTGGCTTCGTCTGTCCTTTGAACTGCCCATTTGCTGATTTGTTCAATCCAATCATTGGAGCTGGGTTTGCTGTTCTTGCTGTCGCCATGGCTTCAACACCGTAACTGTCAACTTCCTCAGAGTGTGTTATACGAAGAATTGTGTCTTTTATAAATTATGGGTTTTTTAAATGCACTGGTGTATAAAAACAATAAAAGCTGAAAAGCTGTCTTGTATCGCTCCTTTTTAAAGAATATGTCCAATACACAATCTGATGCTCAGACCTCTTGAAAAGAAGAAGTCTGCATGAAATCTGTCTATTTACAGGCAACTCTCCGAAAAGAAGAAATTAACATTCATATGAATATATATCAAACATGTAAACAAAATGACATCTTATTTTCTTTCAAATGGTCTGAGCACAGTTGCCCTTACTGCACAATCCAAAATGATCATACAATGTTCATACATTCAAAATGGCAAGTAGTGAAATATAATCCAGTCAGTCACTTTAGGGCTATTCTTATACTTTAATTGTCTTTGTTAGCTCAGGTAGTCACAACAGCAATATTTTCTTTAATATAGACAGTCCAATTTTGCTGCTTTTTGCCTGAAAGCTGAAATGGCAGTATACAAAGTGCTTTCAGAATTGCCACTTAGGACAAAAAAAAACAAAACCCAGGTTACCTGCCAAGCAAAGAAACAAAAGTTGATTATTTTACAGCATTAACAAGCTGGCAACCAAAATCAATGCTACTTAAACTTACTGTAGTTAACCAATGTTGCATGTGAGCAATAAAAATAGCTATAATTTGAAGAATAAAACAGAATGTCCTGTTGTGCGGAACCGTTAAATGTCAGCAAAAACACTGACGTTTAATAGTTTTAAATATAGTATGTAACTTCAGAAGTGGCTAAATATTAGTAAAACTGAAATGGCAATAATGATGTAATCAACAAGTAATGATCGTATCAAGTTATGTCCAAACTTACCAAGCAAACCACAGAACATTTAACTATTGTTGAACAAAGTGGAAAGTTAAGATAACCATTAGAACACTATCCCATTTTGTTTTTCTTTCATTTCATTCATCCACGTTGGCTCGAAATATGTTAATTAGCACGTCTGTAAGCAGCGTTAAAACTTTATGCATAGCAACGTAGCTTTGAGCATCCTTTTGTCAAGCTAGCACCCGTACTTTTTACCGAGACACGAAGCACACAAAGTAAACCTGTCTGTTTTCGCACCTGTTAAGCACATCTACACGATAACGAAACCCGACTAAATTAGCATGTTACTGTTAGCTTAGCTAGTATGCGTTAACCTCAACACAAGTTGCTTTTTATCATACGCTGAAGAAATAACTCTACCCCGTCAAACAAAGGAGCCACCTCCACGTTGCTACATCCATCCACGGACTGCCCTGCTGTGTAGTCACTTTACGTTCTGTCAACAATTTGATTATCTTTTGGTAAACGTTCGAAAACAACCGAGCGTTATCACTCTTTGGTCTCTACTTTTTAGAATTTTGGCAATTCAACATGGCCGCGCGCTAGTATTTGGACTAGTTGCTTGTTCCGAAGGACCGCCCATTGACCAATCACAACACTTCTTTAAACCATGAAAGGCTGCCGTAGGATAAACCGGAAAAAACACACAACAGAGTCAGGAGTCAATCTGCTGTCCAGGTTTATATGTTTATAAAAAATATATCTACAATATGAACTTTTCACAATGCTAAAACAATATGTATATACACACACACAAATAGACATGCAGGTTGCTGTTTATATCAGTATTTAAAACAACAAAAATGACCGTGCAAATTAAGCAGGAAAAATTAAACTCATTTGTGGCAACCAAAGAGATTTGAAAAGGAGTTTAAATATTTCCACTTCAAGTGTTGGTGGGGACATTTATGTGTTTAATCCCCCCTCTCTATTCCTTCATTTCCTCCATCAAAATACTTTCAAAGGGGAGCCTGAGTTCAGTGAGCACAGGTCCATCGTTTTCCAGTATTCCGAGCAGTTACAGATCTTTCTATTTTACTGTGAATGCATGCAATAGCACATTTATGGTCCATGTGGATAAATTGCTCGGAACTCCGCAGCAGCCTTTTCCCGGTCATTGAAGTATCATTAGTGCC
>KV751362.1:610279-642976 GCA_001698575.1 Mola mola
ATTCAGTCCAGGAAAAAAAAGGCTATCATTCTTGTTGAGAAATCATATCTCAGGTACAGTCTTTTTGCTGGCTGGACTGTTGCCTTGATGCCATTTTGGGCACTTATGTCTCTTTGTCGGCTGGCTGTGTGGAGGTAGTTGCAAGTTGTACTAGACAGTAACTTCAAGCTAGAAAAATGGTAATAGAAGAGCTGATGGAGTATTTGGAGAGTGGGAGGTACTACAATGAGGAGTGTGTGGTCTAGAGAAAGGCGAACATCCATGGCTGTGGTTGGGAGATGGGGATGCTAAAGAAATGGCAAAAATGAAATCATTTGTAAGTCAAAATTAAGCGCTTTGATTTTAGGATGATGTTTTGCATTACATGTGTGCACGCTCTTACAGTTTTCAGTTAAGGTGCTCTCATGGGGTGAGACAGATACACAGTGTTGATCTTGAACTCTTATCTGGCAGGAGCCTCTCCCTCGTAACACATCTGCTATCTGCAAAATATTTATAGACTGTTACAAACTCGTCAGCATGACATAAAAGTGCATGTCACTGTTAGCTGGAAAAAAAACAACAACTAAAGGACAAAACAGTATTGGAGGAGAAAACACTGCACCACCCACATCTCACCTCTAGAGGGGAGGATACATACATTCAATTTCCATTCATAGCTCCAACCATTTATTCCTGCTATCCTAACCAGAAGAGTGAAAAATAATTTGTTTATCTCTCTTCTGATGTAACTGAAGTTGCAGAAGAATGTGATTTTCCACCATAAGAGTGAAAGTGGCTAATCATGATTAAACCATTCACAGCAGCCTTGGTTCCTTTGTTTTTCTTTGTAGTCTGAACTGTCTTGAAGCAGCAGCTTACAGAATAGCTAAAACAAGATCCATCTAATTGTATCTGTTTTCCTTCTCCGTCATCTCCTTGCTCACTTTCTTGTTCTTGGCCACCATCACAGGGGTGTCGTTGTGGTAGTTTTTGAGGCTGCTATCAGCTCCGCTCTTCAGCAGCAACCGCACTGTGTCCACCTGACCACGGCCACAGGCGCTGTGCAGGGCTGTGTTCCCACTGTATGACTGGCTGTTGACATCACAGCCTCTCTGCAATGAAAAATAGAAGTTGACACAGATGTTATTTAGAGAGAAAGCCAGAGAAGACACAGTTCAGCACACAAAGTGACACAAAGGGCAGATCCAGCAAGTGGGTGCACTAGATAAGATAGGATGGAGTGATGAAAGGAGATTCGTTGAACAACACATCTGATTTGCTTTGAATATTTTTTTCAAATTCTTTGATGCTGTTATCTATCAGTTCAAAAACAAAGTCATTATGCAGCTTATGACAGAGAAGACCAATCTTGTCAAAGAGAGCTGAGTCACAAGCCTTCCCTCCCTGCCCGCACACTCTCATTACCTCAATGAGGAAGTGGACCATGTCTGCATTGTTGCTCTCCACTGCGTGCATGAGAGGAGTCTGGCCGCTTTTGATATCCTTATTAACAACAAAAAGAAAAACACAAATCAGAGGATGCGGAGATAGTAAATATAAAATTTGATGCTGCAGTGTATCTTGCTGTGAGTCAGTGCGGCACAGGGACTGACCATAGCATTGATGTCAGCCCCTGCGTCGATTAGCATTCTGGCCAAGTGCTTGTGGCCACGCAGCACAGCCAGATGGAGAGGACTCAAACCTGGAGAAAGGGAAGCGTACAAATCAGACGATTACAATAAATGTGGATACATCCTATCACATAGAAACAATATGCATATGCATATTATTGCATGAACCTTTTGTACCTAGTGTTTTACATGTACTTAACAGTTATTACTCTCAGAAGCATCAGCAAGACAGTCTACAGCACATTTTCGGCAAAGTAGTGTAGAAGTTGCACAAGAGTATATTCTGAGAGAACATGAATATTTCTTTAATAGTCAAACCTGTTAGATAAAGAAAAACCTTCTCTCAGTCTTGTCTTGACATGAATCCTGTGTGTTGTGCTATAAAAATGACAGTAAGTAGATTTTCACTTGATGTGGCTGTCACGCAAATTCATTTCCCTCGAGAAGACACTCACAAGTAAACAGAGTAGCCAATGTGTGTATTCCGTGGGCTTTCTCCCATAAACACTCTTGTTAAGCTCTCAGTAAAAATGCCCTACATACTGTGTCTTGAAGGACACATTGTGGAGGTTTGTAGTACTTTGTAATAGTAGACAAGGAGACAGACGATGTCCTTTTCACTTCCTGCCCACATACCCAAAACAACCAACCTACATGAACAAAGGTTAACATTTCTCATATCCCCTAACACTCATGAATAAATGTTGTTATTATTATGATACTAAATAAAATGGTGGATCATAATTTCATTGTCCCCTCCTGGAACCGCCACCTTACCGTGGTGGAGGGGTTTGGGTGCCCTAATGATCCTAGGAGCTATGTTGTCGGGGGCTGTTTGCCCCTGGTAGGGTCACCCAAGGCAAATTGGTCTTAGGTGAGGGGCCAGACAAAGTGCGGTTCAAAGACTTCTATGATGGTGAATAATAACAAGGACTTGTGTACCCTGCCCGGAGGGATACCGGGACCCCGCCCTGGAGCCAGGCCTGGGGAAGGGGTCCGTAGGCGAGCGCCTGGTGGCCGGGCCTTTTTCCATGGGGTCCGGTCGGGCTCAGCCCGAAAAGGAAACATGGGTCCGTCCTCATGTGGGCCCACCACCCACAGGAGGAACCATAGAGGTCCGGTGCTATGTGGATCGGGTGGCAGTCAAAGGCAGGGGCCTTGGCGGTCCGATCCCCGGTTGCTGAAGCTGGCTATCGGAACATGGAATGTTACCTCTCTGATGGGGAAGGAACCTGAGCTTGTGCGTGAGGTTGAGAGATACCGGCTAGATATAGTCGGCCTAACCTCAACGCACAGTTCAGGTTCTGGAACCAGTCTTCTTGAGAGGGGTTGGACTCTGTTCTATGCTGGAGTTGTCCCAGGTGGGAGGCGGAGAGCAGGCGTGGGCTTATTAATAGCTCCCCGGCTCTCAGCCAATGTGTTGGAGTTTACCCCCGTGGACGAAAGGGTTGCTTCCCTGCGCCTTCGGGTTGGGGAACGGGACCTGACTGTGGTTTGTGCCTATGCGCCAAATAGCAGTTCAGAGTACCCACCCTTTTTGGAGTCCTTGGAAAAGGTACTGGAGAGTGCCCCTACTGGGGACTCCATCGTCCTACTGGGAGACTTCAACGCTCATGTGGGCAATGACAGCGAGACCTGGAGGGGTGTGATTGGGAGGAACGGACTGCCCGATCTGAACCCGAGTGGTGTTCAGTTATTGGATTTCTGTGCTAGTCACAGTTTGTCCATAACTAACACCATGTTCAGCCATAAGAGTGTCCATAAGTGCACTTGGCACCAGGACACCCTAGGTCGACAGTCAATGATTGACTTTGTAGTCGTATCATCTGATCTGCGACCGTATGTGCTGGACACTCGGGTAAAGAGAGGAGCAGAGCTGTCAACTGATCACCACCTGGTGGTGAGTTGGATCAGGTGGCGGGGGAAGAAGCCGGACAGACCAGGTAGGCCCAAGCGAATAGTGAGGGTCTGCTGGGAACGTCTGGCTGAGGACCCTGTGAAAATGGTCTTCAACTCCCACCTCCGGAGGAGCTTCAACCACATCCCGGAGGTAGTGGGGAGCATGGAGTCTGAGTGGGCCATGTTCCGCGCTGCCATTGTCGAGGCGGCTGCTCGAAGCTGTGGTAGCAAGGTCGCTGGTGCTAGTCGTGGCGGTAATCCCAGGACCCGCTGGTGGACACCAGAGGTGAAAGGGGCCGTCAAGCTGAAGAAGGAGACTTACAGGTCATGGTTGGCCTGTGGGACTCCCGAGGCAGCAGACAGCTACCGGCAGGCCAAGCGATCTGCGGCTCGGGTGGTCACTGAGGCAAAAACCCGGGTGTGGGAGGAGTTTGGTGAGGCCATGGAACAAGACTTCCAGTCGGCGCCGAAGAAATTCTGGCAAACTGTTCGGCGACTCAGGAGGGGAAAGCGGAACCCCGTCCACACGGTCTTCGGTGTGGGAGGGGAGTTGCTGACCTCAACTGAGTCTATAGTTCGGCGGTGGAAGGAATACTTCGAAGATCTCCTCAATCCCACCAACACGCATTCTGAAGAAGAGGCAGAGCCGGAGGACTTTGGGCTGGGCCCTCCCATCACTGGGGTCGAGGTCGCCGGGGCTGTCAAACAACTCCGCAGCGGCAGCGCCCCGGGGGTTGATGAGATCCGTCCCGAGCTCCTGAAGGCTCTGGATGTTGTAGGGCTGTCATGGTTGACACGCCTCTGCAACATTGCGTGGACATCGGGGACTGTGCCTTTGGAGTGGCAGACAGGTGTGGTTGTCCCCCTTTTCAAGAAGGGGGACCAGAGGGTGTGTTCCAACTACCGGGGAATCACACTCCTCAGCCTCCCTGGGAAGGTCTACTCCAGGGTGCTGGAGAGGAGAGTGCGGCTGCTAGTTGAACCTCGGATTCAAGAGGAGCAATGTGGTTTTCGTCCTGGCCGTGGAACACTGGACCAGCTCTATACCCTCACGAGGGTACTGGAGGGGGCATGGGAGTTTGCCCAACCAGTCCACATGTGTTTTGTGGATCTGGAGAAGGCTTATGACCGTGTCCCCCAAGGTATCCTGTGGGGGGTGCTCCGGGAGTATGGGGTAGATGGCCTTTTGTTACGGGCTATTCAATCTCTGTATTGTCGGAGTCAGAGCTTGGTTCGCATTGCCGGCAGTAAGTCAGACCCGTTCCCAGTCAGGGTTGGTCTCCGCCAAGGCTGTCCTTTGTCACCGGTTCTGTTCATAATTTTTATGGACAGAATTTCTAGGCGCAGCCAAGCGGCGGAGGGAGTCGGGTTCGGTGGCCTCCGGATTCCGTCTCTGCTATTTGCAGATGACGTGGTCCTGTTGGCCTCATCGAACAGTGACCTCCAGCTCTCACTGGGACGGTTTGCAGCTGAGTGTCAAGCGGCGGGGATGAGAATCAGCACCTCTAAATCTGAGGCCATGGTTCTTAGCCGGAAAAGGGTGGATTGCCCACTCTGGGTCGGGGGAGAGTCGCTTCCCCAAGTGGAGGAGTTCAAGTATCTCGGGGTCTTGTTCACGAGTGAGGGGAAAATGGAGCGGGAGATTGACAGACGGATTGGAGCAGCGTCGGCAGTGATGCGGACGCTGAAGCGGTCCGTTGTGGTGAAGAGAGAGCTGAGCCAGAAGGCAAAGCTTTCAATTTACAGGTCAATCTACGTCCCAACTCTCACCTATGGTCATGAGCTCTGGGTAGTGACCGAAAGAATGAGATCGCGAATACAAGCGGCCGAAATGAGCTTCCTTCGCAGGGTGGCTGGGCTCAGCCTTAGAGATAGGGTGAGGAGCACGGACATCCGGGAGGAGCTCAGAGTAGAGCCGCTGCTCCTCCGCGTTGAGAGGAGCCAGTTGAGGTGGTTCGGGCATCTGGTCAGGATGCCTCCTGGACGTCTCCCTGGGGAGGTGTTTCGGGCATGCCCATCCGGGAGGAGACCCCGGGGCAGACCAAGGACACGCTGGAGAGATTACATCTCTCGGCTGGCTTGGGAACGTCTTGGTGTCCCCCCGGAGGAGTTGGTGGAAGTGGATGGGGAGAGGAGCGTCTGGATGTCCCTGCTCAGGCTGTTACCCCCGCGACCCGGACCCGGATAAGCGGCAGAAAACGAAACGAAACGAAACGAATAATTTCATTGTTACAGAAAAATATGGGTACCATGTTGCAAGTTGCTGACTTATTTACCACTTGCACATGTATTACAAATTGTTCCAATAAGAGTCCCTGCAAATAGTAATTGTAAATAAATGTTAACTGGGTGACAAACACAAGAGTCCTAATAGAAAAAGGCAACTACAATTGGTACCCAAAAATGTATTTCATATCAGTTGAAGTTAAATCAATTTGCAATATCAAAATGAGTCAAACGTTCTTAGTTCAATAACAGATTTACATTTTTTAATTTAATTAATTACAGGGAAATTACTGAGGAGGAAGAGCAAGGCTTTTCTCAATTAATACAACAGAAATTCACAGATATACAATAATATCCGAATATACATAACCCCTGAAAACCCATTAAATAAATCATAATACTCAAGACAAATGTATAAAATGCAGAACAGAAAGGAGACCCTAAATTACTGTCTATGGATGGTAGTCACATTCATGGTTTTTGGACTAACTGACAAAATATCAAAGAGCTTCCATTAAAAAAAAATCCCTTCAAGTTATGAGATCTGTATACTTGGCATAATTCCAGTGTTTCCAACCTTGACGCCCACTGAAAACAAGCTGATTAACCTTTGTCTAAGACAAGCTTCTTATAGCCAGACAGTGTAAACTCTCCAACTGTGAATCAGTGGATTAGTGAGCTCTCTTTTTGCATAGCAATTGAAAATCTGACATATACAGTCAAACAAAAAAGTCCCATATGAGACGCATTTCGTGAATTCAAGACCTGATAATTAAACATATTTTATTATATTTTAAATAAAATGGATTATACTCTGTCCTATATTAAATTATATACTGTATTATATATGTGCACTTATATATACTGTATCCTGTAATACATTGTGTTATGCATTATTAGTATTATCCGTTCTGTGCTTACACTGCTGGCTCAGAAGGAAGCTTAATGGGCGGGATGGGGGAAGGGAATAAGATGTTTCTAAGTATATCTGATTTTTATAACAAACTCATGTTAGAAGGGTATGTGAAATGGTGCAAACTTTTCAAAACATAAAAAAAAACGTGATACAAAGTTTTCCAGTGGCTTACCCTGATAGTTTCTGATCTCCAGACATTTGGCCAAAGATGGGCATGACAGCACAATAGACAGGCAGTCCTGGTGGTCGTACTCACAGCAGAGGTGCATTGCTGTTTGGCCGTTGCGGTCCAAAGCACAAGGGTCGGCCCCCTCTCTCAGCAAAACCTCCACCATCTTTGACTGCTGGGTTATTACTGCCAGATGAAGGGGGGTCTGCAGGGGAAGAATGAGTGCAAAAATTACAGTTTAAACAAACGCGTATTCAAGTTCATAATCACAAAAGTCGGTAGACTGCCTCAGAATAGTTTTCTTTTTTTTTTTTTTTACAGCGCAGCACACATTAGATGCAGTCAGTCGGGGTGAATCACAAATAATGTGGAACAATTCTTCCACTCCACTATTCTCAAGGACATAATTCCTATATCCTAAATGTGAGGTAAATAGATTTCTTACCTTGTATAGATGCCATTATTTTAAACAACTGTCTATCTCTGTGTAAGTGCATAGAGATAAGTTGCTAGATTTTATTTAGCTGTGCACAGAACCATGGAAGCTGTTGCCAATGTTTCCAGTGTTGTACTACAATGAGCTAACCAGCTACTGGCGATAGCTGAATATTTAACATGCGGGTCTTGGGGTTCAATGTCATCTAATGCTCTCTAAGAAAGCAAAAAAGCAAAGTCATAATTCAAAAGCGCCACTCTTAAAGAAATGAATACCAGACAGAAAATGATAAAAATGTGAGTACTACAAAAAAATACAGAGTGTTCCAGGCACACGTATTGCATGCCCATCCTCGCATATACAAAAACACAGACACACAACGACATATTTCTCTTCTTATCAAGTCAGAGTCGGTCAGTGTCAGAGATGAAACCTTTGCACCATATGGCACAGAGGAAACACCAACAACAGCAACAGCTTTAGCATAAGACAGGATGATTCATTCAAAACAAAGGGAGACTTGTCAGTGTCCGAGAACAGAAAAACAAAAATTAAATATAGTTCACCAGGTATTTGCCTGGATGAAGCTTTAAAGTGCTGAATGAAGTAACATGAGAAATCCTTTGGCTGAGGTAAGGCCGTATCATCCTGTTGATGATACGGCCAATCACTGAAAACCTGCTGTTTAAATTATGCAATACAATAGCTGAGTCATTAAGGGAAGTCTTTAAACCTGGACTTTTTACCTTCTGTTCAAATTACACAATAAACACAGCAATCAGGAACAGATAGTTGCTCCAAGTTTCACTTTTGCTGTATTAATACTCTGTGTGTGTGTGTCCGCGTGCGTGCGCATGAGCATGTGCTCAAAGTTCCAGTAAAATCTATTTAAAAAAAAAGTGGGAGAGTATCTTTGTGGAGTTCCTAAAATGTGTCAATGCCGGTGTTCCTCCCTTCAGCTTGTTTCCCTGAATCTGCGTGTGACTCACACACACACACACACACACACACACTCACACGCACACACAATCACATTTCCATGTAAAATAAAGTTCTTTGAACTTACTGTAATCAATGTTCATTGTTGAACAAACATTGCGAAAAAGCAGCTGAACATTTTTGACTCCATAAAGCATTAATGACACACATTTCGTGGTATTCTTTTCACTTATATCTTGAACTTCAGTTAGCCTCCACACTAAGGCCTATTAAGGTATCCAAAATATACCACTTAGAGTTCACAGAATGTAGCCTTGGCTTCCTGTAAAGGATTCGAGAGTGACAAAAACAAAAATCCAGCAGAGATAAGAGGAAGGGTGGGAAGGGAGTGGGGGTGGAGAGACAGAGGAATGAGGAAGAAACGGAAACAGCAGAGGGGAGTCCAGGGGAAAGACAGGATGGCAAGGGAAAATCCCTCCTCTTTTCTCAGGTCTGTCCTTATACACTTGGTTTGCTCCAAAATTAGCAGATCAACATGAAAGGGGTAAAAAATAAAGGGACAACAGGAGGTTTGAGGGCATGAAGCACTTGGTGCCAAACGCAAAGAGAAGTGGACTGCAACTCTAACAGAGAGCGTTTGCTGTGAGCATTCAAAGGTAAAACCTTGTTACACAAATAAACATAACACACTTTGACGTCACTGTTTTTGACAGTTGTACTGATAGCATCAATCACTTCATAGTTATGTTTGGGAACCCTACATTCTCTTAAGACACGGTAGGTGCAGCGAGAGGTATGAAAGCAGTGAGAGACCAAGAGAGACATGACAAGAGAGAGAGCAAGACACACACACACAAACACACGCATGCGGGAAGGGAAAGTCCCTGTAAACCACCCAGCACAAGGTATGTTGAGAAACAGCCCAAAGAAGGGGAGGGCGGAGGGTGGGGTCATGTGACTTCTCGGAATGAGGATAACACACACAAGTGTGTCACTCATGCACACACATGCCATGTACAAACACACACACACACAAATCTCTCACTCACGCACACCCACGCTATGCACACACACACACACACACACACACACACACACACACGCGCGCACACACACACACAAATAGATAAAATGCATGCCACCGCATAAACAAATAAAATGGCATGAATATGAACAAAATCAGTCATCTGATTCTTCACACAGCAACACATGCACTTTATACTATGCCATAGGCTGCAAAGCAGAAACTTTGTAAAATACTATAGTGTGTGTTTGTGTAAACACTGTGTAGTCACGGTAGCATGACCAGTGTGGGAGGAACAAACAGCTGTTTCTGCCATCACAGTAGTTCAGGGAGTGAAAGGCAAATCAAGCATTGTGCTATAGTTCATTTACACAACTGATAGTAACACTCTGTCAAAAAGTTCCCTATACAAAACCACAGAAACTCAGGATTTGTCATCAGTATTGGAAATGGTGCATTTTATTTTGTCTTGGGAACTTGGTCAGTGCCAGAAAATGCACTTCAAGTGTCTCCTGTAAACTTCTTGGCCTCATTTTCAGAAGTCTGTTTTTTATGCTTGGTATTCAGCTAAAACCATACAATCTCGTAAGCAAATGTCTGCGACCAGACGTGTGCCTGAAAATCTCTCTTTTTGGTTCTAACCTCATATGGCCTAATATGTACACATGAAGGGCGCTTCTGCATGTACAAAGACCTATGCTGGCAAACCTCAACAATGAGGAAAGACAGCAATCAATTATAGCGCTATTGTTATTTCTGGTAAGTGAGCCTGTGTGGTGTGAAACCCCAGCTCTGAGAACTAAAGCTCTGCATGGCTCAGGTTTATTCTCTACTGAACGATGGGAGAGTGGCAATTGGCACAATGCAGGGCAAAGCAACTGGAGAAGACAAACAAAGTGTTGACTTAAGGTCTGTGGTTGGTAGATCCCTGGATTTGGAAACTCTCAAAACAATCCCTTGTACAAATTCAAGATAAGTACAGCTGTAATTATCTGTTATATCCCTTTGAGGTTAGGGAGCTGAAAGGCACCGTCACTTTTCACAAGAAAAGCCTACAGTATGTTTTTTTAATGGTCCTTTTGTCCCAACAACCAAAAGTGTTATGCCTTCAGCCACAGCTGTCGTTTGCATGGAGCCACAAATAAAGTTTAAAGGTTAAAAGTGATACTAAATCTAGGTTAAATCATCCAAAGTTAAAAAGGGAGAACACATACAGATCTTCCAAAAAGATGGACTGATCTAAATTTCACCAGTTTATTTTGCCCTGAAGCATGAATGGAGAAAATGGAGATCATGCCTTTTATATGCAGGATTTAGCAGGTGATTGGCTGGTGAAACTGGTTAAATTGAGGTCAGTCTACCTTTTTTGAAGATCCGTCTGTGTGCTCCCTTTTTACCTTTATCGTATTTAACTAAGTCAAAAGTGATATTTTTGCAGCCTATGTCACGTAACCTTCAAAACTCTTCATGTTGTCTTTGACATGAAACATAAGCTCAGGGTTCGTAAGAGCTCACAGGAGTCACATTTAGGTCACTTCAATCATTCTGACTCACAACATTTCACAACATGGTAAATCTAACACACAAAGCCTATAATCAACCTGAGTACTAAAAAATTATGTCGAGGCTGAAAGACCTACTTAGTACCTCCTAGCATGTGTATAACATTAGCTTGTGGCAAGAAGAGATACTGGGAAAAGGTGAATTCCACAGCATAACCATATGCCACTCTGACTGTAAGATTATGTTATAATAAGATGCAAGGCAAAGAGGAAACCAAGGCACATCCTTTTCAATTCTTTTCCATGTAACTGTTATCAGAGAGCCGAGGCAGGGAAATGTGTTTTACATGATGTGGTTGATGGGGTAGAAGTCCCCCATCGCACGTTTATCCCACAACTGTCTTTCATCAAGCTGTACTGCCTAATGCTGAGACCTTTTTCATATGTGTTAGAAAATAGAAGTGAAACACTGTATTACTTTTGCAAAAGCAACAATAGCAACAGCTGTGTCTGCACAAAATGTCCTATATGCATGTGAAAAGCATTTCTTTATACCTGACGAAGGTTGTTGTAGATGTCAAGGCTTCTGTGAGCCATGAGCAGGAGATGGATCAGCTTGACGACAATGGGCAGCTCCCCATGCACCACAGCTATATGAAGAGGTCTGTAAGAAATACAACAAACACATATGCAATTTCACAGTATTAGTTGAAAGAGAAATGTTGCAGAAGATGCCTCGCCTAGGAAATGGCCCATCTGCAATAGATGATTTACTAAAGATGGGGTGAATTAAAACATGCAAATGCTGCAAAACGTTTTCTGCAATTGATGTCACTTAATTCATGCAAGCACATGCAGTGAATTTTATCACCAGTTTGTGACCTGATCATGAGAATTTGCGACTAGACTGATGGCATTTGGAAATTTGGTTCAAATTGAACACAGAAACACATTTATTTGCTCTTTCATCAATAGACTAGAAATTTTACACAAATTTCTGGCATGCCCAGTAAATAGTTTAAGGCTACTGTAGGCTGCTATTTAGCTTATCTTAGCTAAATAGCATAAAGACTAGAAGACAAAACATCATCAGTTATAAAATCAGTTAAAAGATCAACAATAAATAGTTTAACATGGAAAATGTGCTTATTTGTTCTCTTGTCAAAAGTTTGATCACTCTCAAGGTTGTCAAGTTCATTAAATATAAGGCTACAGCTTGTAGCCACTTAGTTTAGCTTAGCATTAGGACTGAAAAACAAAACACAAAACCTCCACTAAAGTCACATTAATTTCATTTTAAATACAGACACAAACAAATTTGGTGTTATTTTTCTGACTAGCATTTTCCTTCTTTCTGGCTAATCTTTTTCCCTTATTGGGGAAGGAAAATTACTCATCTTCTTTCTGGTTTCTTAAACTTAAAACACGTTTCTGTGAGTAGACCAGCACATTCTGCTTGCAATCCCGGTGACAGATTTACCTAGGAGCTCCACAGATGGAGGCATGACTCACAACGACTTTATCGGGCCATTATCAAGACTAAAGGGGAAACTACTATCTGCAGTCTCTGTGTGAAGTGAAAGAACAAACGCAGGCCCAAGTTTAGGACAGGGAAAGGCAGAAAAATCAGTAGGGGGAAGGGCATGCTGTAAAAAACTGTTAAGCAGTTTTCATATTTTCTTTTTCATTCTGTCAGAAGAAGTAGCTTCCAGTAAGAGCCAGACCGATTTCCTGTCACTTCCTGTTGTCAGTAACAATGGCAGCGTTCTTTATCTCAGTCTGTGTGCTGTGAAATTCCAGCCACTGGTCTGTATGGTTTCTGACAGGGGCTTTCTGTACATTCACTGAATTAGCTTCATCCAATGGATAAGTCATAAACAGACGTACTGTACAATTACGTAACAGGAAACAGAGATGCTTCTTGAGAAGTTAAAACAGAACAGAATTTGAGGTCATAAAATAAGTTCTTATAATGACAGAAGCACTTGCAACACTTCCTCTCAAAGATGTGTCCCACTGACATGGAGTCATAATGACAGTAATTTCCTGCCTGAAAATGTTGATTATCAAGACCTCTCTGTGTAAACACAAAATACTCTGACAAATAAGGCATAAGTTTTATATTTGCACACGGCAACTACAGCAACTGGAAACTCAAAACTGGTGTTTGGTTCAAGTTCTTGCATATACATTATGTATGCATCTACTGATCCTTCTACGTGTTTTATTCAATTATTACGGTATCATCTCTTCCAACCTCATAAAAACCCAACAGTAAATATAATACCTGTATCCACGGCAGAAAGATTCAGATTCATTAAAATTAAGAATAAACAAAATAAAGGCAGCAGATTATTAAAATGAGGAATAAAGTGCATGTCTTCCCTTGGCGTGTGTGGAATAAAAAAAAGTCATGGTTTATTATACTGATAAGCTACTACATTGAAACCTCTTGCATGTTAATTTCTGGGTCCTCTTGCATGCCAGCAAAAAAAGGTCTAACCAGTCAGGACATTGACATAATTTTGTGGCAGAGCAATGCACGTGTGTGTATATAATTAAACAATTTTCTAAAATGCGCAAGCTCAGGTTGGAACTCCAACCGCAATAGACAATCATATGATTTGTTTCCTGACAGCATAAGGAACAGCAGAAAAAGCAGAACTGTATATTCAAACAGGAGCAAGCATGATGGGTCTTTCCTCAGCTGGTCGCTATTACTGGAACTGAACAGCTAATCTGTATGAAAAAAAATATATTTATCACATTTACTGTACAATCTGCTTTTAAAAAACCCCTGCAGTGTCTCAGCAATAAAAGTGACTGAGCAATAAGAGTGCCGTGCATTCACAGTCAAATTGTGGGAAGCAGTATAAAGATTACAGAAGCAAACCTGGGCCTGGAAGGTGATTGACTCAATCCCCCAGGTCTACAGGATAACTTACTGGGTAAAGTGAAAAGCACTGGGTCGCCCATCATTACCTCCAATGAGGTGTCCTTGACCTCTTAACCCAAATGCGTCTGTCCAGACTCGTGACTGATACAGAGCTTGTTCACATGTTTGAAAACTTGAAAACTTGTTCAATTCTGAAACATGCCGTACAGAAGATCAGTGGAATATGTGTGAACAATCATCCTAACTAGCATATGAATTCTTGTATTATGGTTATAAATTAAATTGAATTATAGGTCACACTGACCTTGACCTTTGACCATAACCATATGCTCAGTGCATCCTTGAATCCTATGTTTGTGCCATATTTGAAGAAATTCCCTCCAAGCATTCCTGAGATAACGCATTGATGAGCACTGATACAGACTGATGCAGACTGCTGTGAGGCCACAGTGACCTTGCTTTCGACATCTGACCATCAAAACTGAATCTAATATTTGTGTCACATTTGAAGAAATTCCATCAAGGTATTCCTAAGCTATCAAACTCACAAGAACAGGATGGACAACATGAAAACATAATGCTACCGGCTATAGCTTTCATTGGCGTGAAAATATGTTTGCAGTTATGATTTATCAGTGTGACCCCTGAGAAAACTGATGCCCTTAAACATGTCATATTGTAGTTTTTCAGTGAGAGTAAGTAAGTACAGAATCAGAAGTAATCTCTCTTTACAGTGAGTTGCCTTCACGCAGACATTAAAAAAACTCTTTATCTCTTGTTACATTCTTTTAAATATGCATCCATCTCTCTCCATTTCTCTAAAGGTGAAACCATTTCTAGTTCCTGGAAGTGGGGCAGACCACAAGCCAAGCCAACAACATCAACACTGATAGTCTCAGAGCAGGTATGTGTGTGTGTGTGTGTGTGTGTGTGTGTGTGTGCGCGCGCGCGTGTGTGTGTGAGAGAGAGAGAACACAGCCGTATGTGGTACATAAGGTGAGGGTGCAACCAGTCTGATAATCAGCCAGAAGCCTAATACATCCTGTGGTCTGTGGACCAGCTGAGCAGAACGAATATGTGTCAGTATGTGTGAACAGCAAAAAGAAGAGAAGCCGAGACACACCGGTTAACGGAAAAAGAAGGTTTACACCACAGCGTACCGTCTGCTGAGTTCGTCACAAAGAATGCTGGGATATTAGATTTCATGGGAGATATGTATATGAGCAAACTTGAAGAGGCAAGAGATTTGCTTTCAGAGCATTTTTACAGTGATCATAAATTGCCATAAACCATCATAGTGCAGTTTATATTAAATTTTTACACCGACACTTTTAATCACCTTGGTGATCCCAACATTTTTTAACTGGCTCTCTTGTCTACTTGTCTTGCTCTACTTGAAGCTACTCTGTCACCATCAAATATAAGTGTGTGCGAATGAGAGACCAACTGTACACTCTTATCTTAACGTATGGCCAAAACCAATGCATTTCCATCAACCTTAACTGCATTATGTTTGGTGCCAACAAGCAAAGATAAATATAGCTGACAAACGAAACTAAGATGGGGAACATCACCTGCTAACCATCAAAATGTCAGCGCTGTAATTGTGAGCATGTCACCATACTGATGTTAGCATTTAGTTCAAAGGCTTCAAAGCTTAGTGTGACTATATACTTTTAGTGTCTTTTATTTTTTGTTTGACATCAGGTTCAGTGCATGTGCAAAAATCCAAATATTGTAAAAAATAAATGAATAAATGTAACTACTGACCGTACTTGGCACAGCATTTTGTAATGTTCCAAGTCTGCATGTTAGATAATTATCGAGTAAATGTGTTTTCATAGCAGTTTAATTAATCAGACTCTTGTCAAACTGCACATTTAATATCTTAAATGACTTGGCAGAGAGCATATACTGTACAGTTAGGGCCATGTATTTGGACAGTGACATAAACTTTGGTAATTCTTCCTCTGTACATCACACCACAGACCACAGAAAACGACTAGTGGATGATTGCAGATTTTTTTTCCCTCATGAAGGAAAGCTCCTTCACAACACCAAGTGAGGTACTTCCCATGTGGAGGTACAAGTATCAAGTTTTCAATCAAGGGCACCTTCAGTACAGCACGGTGCACACCACTAGTAACACTTATGAACAAGAAGATCTGATTTGAATTTACTTAGAAACATCAAAAAAAAAAAAAAAAAGCCTGCGCAGTTCTGGAAACAAAACAACAAATGAAACCAAAACTTGTACCAGAATGACGGGAGAAGAAAAGTCTGGAAAAGTAAAGAACAGTTCACGATCTGAAGCGTACCACACTATCAGTCAAAGATGCTGGAGGCAGTGTTATCGGCGTGGGCATGTATGGGTGCCAGAGGAACTGGGTCACAGGTGTTTATTGATGATGGGTTGGCTGATGGAAGTATCACAATGAATCCTGAGTGTTTAGGGCTACACTTGCTGCTCAGATTCATGCATATACCGTAATACTGACAGCAACCCAAGATCTTCTCATGATAAAGAATTTGTATATTGTTTAGTTACAAAGTCAGTCACCTGTTCTCAACCCAAAAAAGCAGCTTTTCGGTTACTGAAGACAAAGCTGAAGGCAGAAAGACCCACAAACAAGCAACAACTGGGGGCACCCACAGTTTTCTACATGGGTTCCACACTTCAGGGAGGCATTGACGGCAAATGAGCAACTGTGCATCAAAAAATCCTACAAGTTTAAGGCAATGTTTCTCTTAAACCTTTTGAATTAAATTTCATATTCTACAATTCAATCACATCTTGAGGCTCGATGCTTCATTTCAGTCCATTGTCGACAGAGGCAAAATGACCAAAATTGCTTAATTCCAAAAACATTCGGGCCTGACTGGAAGAGCTGTAAGAAAACATCACACATATGAATGAGGTGGATAGGCAAGTGACACAGAAATGCAGAGAGAAAAATATAGAGAGCGAGAGAGTGAGAGAGTGAGAAATGAATCTAATAGAAAGAAAGCGGTAAATGAGGAAGTGAGGAGCGGATGTTTGGGTTTTCTGAACCCATTCACTTAAAAACACAGAGAAGAGAAGACAGACAGACACCTGAGAAAAACCGCAGTTATGTTTAAAAACTGAGCAATCACTAGTTTTCCCGAAACTAAGAAGCTCAGAGGCGCTGAGAAAAAAAAGATGCACACCCCATTGACGTAAGAGCTTGCGCATGCTTGTCAGCGCTACGTACACACACACACACACAGACACGACAGGAGGGCTGATAATGCATCTCAGTCTGCAGAATTCACAGACACTTTTATACTACTACAAAGCAACTAATACCGCACAAGTCAGCATGGCACAATCGAGCCCCCTGTACTGAACTCCAGTCAGTACAGGGGGCTCGATTGTGTCAAAATGTTCTGCAGCCTTAATGCGTTTAGTCACTTCTAATTTGACAATATTCATATAAGCTCTTCAACCCTACAAATATGAATTAAATAATTCAGACACTCCAGAGAGGAGAGGCAACAATTAGTTGAATCGATACAGTGAAGAAAAAATCAGGCTGTAGAGATCACAGTGTTGAATGTATTAAAAAAAAAATATTCAACATGCATTGCAATCTTTTTAAAGCAGACATGTCCTTGTGATTAACAGTTTGTGATGCCGATATCAGACAGCAAGCAGCTGTGACATATCAAGGGACTTATGGCTCTGCTGCATGTTGGTCATCACGAGTTTTGTTCGAATGGATGCAAATGATGCTGATGCTTTACAAAAACCACAACATCAAGGTGGCATTTGAGTGTTGGACAGGCAATGAGTCACATGATTCTGTGTGCATGTGTCACTGCCTTTTCAGTTAGTGTGTGGGTGGATGTTAAAGTAACCACGTGTTAAAGTTTGATATTTGCATCGTTTACCCTGAACAAAGGTACACATGCATGCACGTGTATGCACACAGGTGCACACACATATATTAACACACCACATACCTGGGAGTGTAAGTATTCAAATTAGTGCAGTGATATACAGATATTAGTTAAAAGATATACTTTTTTAAAATACTGTACCGTTGTTTTGATGTTAGGCCTTGCAGATCTTTTGTTTATAAGCACATCTGGCTATCTTTTTTACTGTTCATTAAGCACAATTATTTTTGTATGCTTTTGTTCACACATGGCCCCAGGCCCTCTCCCCTCCTCCCTGTACTTGTATTTGGAGAGTAATGCAGTTCCAAAGAAGTGACAAAACACACTGTAATAAATAAGATGAATTATCGATGGATATTCTGATGGTGTATTATATGTGATAATCTGATATTGTGATCGCCCTAATACAAGCCTTTTACTTCAGAAAAATAATCAAACATTAAAAAAAAAAAAAAAACTCCTTTAAAGTAAATCACTTACAATCACAAAAGTTTGGAAGATAAATCGCTGATTTGGCCCCACCAACTGCTATTATATGAGTACAATGCAAATGCTTCAGTGTAAGCAGCATGTTGCTGTTATTGCTGCTGCAGGTACAGTTAGATGATTAATGGGAGGCAACAAACAAGCAAGTCTCTGATACACAAATCTGTCTTTATGACTTTTTCTAATGTCTTTGTTATTTGGTGAGCTACTGCTCATGAAACGTGACCCTGACTACTCCCAATGTGACCCACACCACTGTTGTATTGTGTTGTATTTGAAAATCTTTTTATATTATCCACTATGGAAAATATTCATCTTTAAAGTAAGTAGAGTAATTGCAGATATCAAATACATGTTGAGGAGTCTAAAGCATAACATTTGCCTCTGAAGTGCAGCAGAGTGAAAGTATAAAATAGCATGAAATAGAAATAAACAAGAAAAGTAGTACAAATCCTGAGTACTGCACATACCTCTACATACAATATGTATATTGTTTATCTAAATAAGCTGCTCAGTCGTAAGTTCTACTGTTTCCGGATTCAACTCTGAGGTCAAACTCTCCACCGCAACTCAATGAAACATTCCTGACCTGCAACAATCCAGTTTCTCTAATAGGCTGTTTACCAGTTGAACGCTGACTACACCTATTCATTATGCAGGTGAGTCACAGAAATGATAAAAAAAATGGGAGATCAGATGATACAGGCATCTCACAAACCCCATCTAAGTTTGGGCAATGAAAAATGTTTTGTTAATGAGATCAGGATGACTCTTGTTTGCTGAGAAAATAATGCCAAATGCAATCCAACGTTGGTAGTGGCTGCGACAAAGACTAAAATGCTTGCAAGCTTTCACATGTGAAGAAGAATAACTTAAAGGATCGCATTTGCTTGCAGTGCTCAAAGTACATTTTAAAGAGTCAACATTGAAGTCTCTCTCCAGAAATCATAACCGAAATCCATCCCACACAACTAACTAGGCGAGCTAATGTTCTAGCTGAGTCAAGGACACCATTAATGTTTAGGTGCTGCCCTGTCACAGGCACAAACCTCAGCGTCTCTAAACATTTCCTGTAGATCACTTTGAGCAGTGGGATAAAGTTTTGTTTGACATGCACAAAATACTCCCTACTTATACATGCTCACTTCAATGCGGAGCTTATTTTGGTACATTACACTACAAACACAGTGCAATCTAGTGCCGATGTATTTGAGTGAAAGCAGCTCTGATATCTCTAAAACTTAGCAGCTCACCAAAAAAAAAAAAAATCTAGATAAATAAACAACACTGACTCCACAATTAAACATAAAATGAATCCATTTTGTCAAAAGTTGAGATACTTCAGGCCACCACTTCCAGGAAGTGAGAAATGTTTTACGTATATAAACTTCATCTTAAATCCTTTCATCTCAGGTATACTATGCACAATGGATAACATTTCTAGCTTTGCTGGATCACCTGAAAATTATATGACTGAGGTAAGAGTTTAGATATGTGAATTGGGTGGATGGATGGATGGATGGGGAGATGGAGGGTTTTGTAAACATCAACATACGTGTCTCCATCCTCATCTTGATTTGTGGCCTGAGCAATACCCGCCAGTAGGCTGTCAGTTTGGTTGGTCAGGGGATGGTTCAGCGGGACAGGAGGCAAACAGTACACTGGGTAGGGACCTGCGGAAAAATAAGGACCACAGATAGTAAGAGGGAGAGAGAAAGACAGACGGGAGTCAAAGACAAAATGGGGCAAATGGTTAGGAGATATGAAAAATCAAAACATTGGCTGGCCAAAGAACTCATTTTGTTTTAAAATCAGTTATTTGGTGATTAGTGAGCTATTCATGAAAGACCAGTATGCAGAGTCCTGCGTGCATAAATCACGCCAGGCTGGATTATTTGGACCATACAAAATAGGCTAATAGTTTCCCTAAAAACCCAAATCAAATAGCCTCCGTTATCAAGTGACTTCATACAAAATCACAGTTAGTGTGAAAAGCACTTACCGTGTAACGGGTACAATACGGGTATGGGATATCCACCTGGACACTGTCTTGTGTCTCCATCCCGCCTGGGAGCCGCTGATGCTGGGCCGATCCTGCTTCCATGACCGGCATAGCTTTCTCGAAATGTGCAGTCCGCCTCCTGAGAAAAGCGCTCTGCACTCGGCGGTGGAGCCGGTGACTGTGGCTCCGGCTCCGGCTCCGGCTCGAGAGGAATCGGTCGTTTCCTAAATGGAAGTCTGAGGGAGGACTTGTCTGCTGGCCGTTTGCGAGAATCGCCGGTGTGTGAGGCCGGCAGCGCGTCGGGGGAGCGCCTCTGCACACTGTCCGTCCCTGTCACCCGAGCGTCTCTCACGCGACCGACGCAGCTCGGAGTCCCACGCTCTCGGTTAGTGCGCAGGTCCAGCGGCGCTGTGGCAACCGACTGGTGCTCACCGTTCATGGTCAGGATCCCCGGCATCCACTGGCACCGAGGCGGGAGACTTTGGAGGAGTTCCAGGTGTGTGCGCCAAGACAACTCGTCGCTCAGTGCCAGTTTGGTGGGATCATCCAGAGTGGCCAGTGGTGCGCAAACCCCATCCCCATCAAATCAGAGGGGCAGCGAGCGAACCGTCGGTTTGTTTCCCTTTCTGTCACCGCTGTGTTTCAAATAGGCGTTCAAATTCATTGACGCATAATGAAAAAGGAAAAAAAAAAAAAAAAAAAGCAGTTTGGGCAGACGCTCCAATCAAAGTTTGGTGACGGTAACGCGTATCGTTATGCACCCAGGTAATGTGTGCAGGTACGGTGCATGCGCCAGCGCCAAATGAACGATGACACGGCGTGCTTTCCCTTAAAGCGACTCACTTACTTATTGCACTGAGCCAGGGGAGAAAAAAGAAAACATCGCTATGAATTCACAATAATTAATGCATTTCCGACTTCGGTGACATCTGTCTGTTTTGCATGTGAGTTCAAAACACCTCTTGTCGAATTTCTCAAGAAGTTCAAGGAGGAAAGACAGATCGCTGCTGCAAAAGTTCGGGTGTTTTGAGCGGTGCAGAAGAAAGAGGACTAGAATTAAAGTCATTGTCACTATTAAAGCTTCAAAATTGCTGTTTCCAAACTCGACGAGTTCATATATAGTTATACAGCATGAGGATGATTATGGGTTTAGTTTCATTGACTAATAAGAGAGCTACATTTTTTTACCTTTTGACTATAGCTGCAATTAAAATGTTGTCCCTTTTTTTACTTAAAAAGTCTGTGTTATAGATCAGAATGCATTAGGAAAGATAGACTTTTGTGCAAAATTATACTGTATAATTTATTATGCCAATGGGGAAGTTAATTAATAACAATATTAATGACAATATAACTTCCTCTGTTAACTTTTCTGTGCTGTCATTCTGTCTTAGAAGGAATTTCCTTCATCTTTTTTTTGATCAGATATTTCAGTGCCTTTGGTCAGCAGTCATAATGTTAGTTTTCACACCCAAAAGTTACATAATGTAGCTACTGTTTAGAAGAGACATCTTTGCCCATTTGTGCTACATTATAGCTGACTGTACCCTTGAGAAATGACATCTCTCTGGAAAAAGCATTGCTGACCTCACAAAGTCAGCTCCTGACAGTTAAAAAGTTTTTTTTTTGTTTTTTTTTTTTTAAATGGCTGATTCTAGGTTACTTAGCATAAGTACATTTTGCCAGCTGCTGTCTATCGAATGCACAGCGTCAGTCAGATCACTGTTTAGCTCATGGGTCGTGTCAGGTTAGTGATATGTCACCAGGCTTCATACCTGGAGCTGAATTTGAGACGCCTGATGGAGGAATAAGACACACACACGAATTGCTCTTAATTTCCTTGCCTTTAATCCTACTCCACCTTCAGACCAGGCTCTGATTACCAGGGTCATTTTGGGACTTTCCTCTTTCCACTGAGGTGGGGAGTTGGTAATGGTAAGTCAAGCTTGATGTCTAAAGTCCCTAAAAGACCCTGCTGGCACCTCAAAAATATGTTGTGCAGCTGTCAAGGCTCTCAACCGTGTGGTCGCCTCTGACATCAGGTACTATTGCTCCTTAAAATGGAAAAAAAAACCAAAACAAAAACAAAGGGCTACTTTTTTTAGAACCAGTCATCCCGGATGCACCCACTTGACAGAGACTCGTGAATGAAACACTGACTGAGATTTAACAATCTGCAGAGCATGCACACGATTACAAAGACAAAGTCCCCCCATAACCTTTTATTACCTGGTGTTCTGAGAACATGTTGCATGATGACGACAGAGAGAGGCATCAGCGACACAGGTCATGAGGTAACATAATGAAATGTGGCCCCCTTGTGTGAAAAGAGCCCTATGGAAGAAATGATTAAGGGGAACTGCAGTATATAATGTTGGTGTAAACTCACGTCTGAATAGGTAAAATAATGGCGTCTCTTTAATCAAACTGAACCGAGAATGCAGTGACTGGTCATTGTCTCCCTCTTGTGGGTGTTGAAGCTGGCTTCCATCTTCCTGATCGTAGCAGCACAGGCAGGGCCATGTGTGCCGTGTGCTGTTTAGTTCCTTAAAAAGATGCAAATACCGATGAGAAATGTATCCTTTTACTTGCGGTGTTTTACATTTCGAAAACACCCCAGAAAGGCATTTTTTGCATTTTCTGTTTGATTAAAGTTTTGGTGTGTTTATCATTCATTTTGAAATGCCTGGGTTCTCTTGAGTTTTGATTTTGTGAGCTTCTGCTAGCACTGCCAGTGATAGTACAGGTCAAAGTTACTTGTAACTACTTAAGTGCAGTAGGGAGGTAACAGAAGACTTCAAGGCCAAAGTTTGTTGCACATAATAAAAACTGCAATTGAAAAATGATGCCATAGTCTTTATTGACTTTATTGAGGTGGAAAAGTCATAAAGTGTTAATCAAATAAAAATGTAAAAACCAGTGAATTGAAAATATTCTCTCTTCTACCAGCTCAAATAGGCCTAAGTATAATCCCATAATAAATATACATTTGTTATAATTTAATGTATTTACAGAGCCAAAAAATGCATGACCTCAGACTCAGAGTTTAAATCGACTAGTCGGATCTATTAACAAAAAAGTGACAAAACTGATGGAGCTGGCAGACAAACAGCTGGCGAAGAGGAATGGATCGCCAACCGAGTCTACAAAAAAAAGGCCAAAAAGGGATTACCAGGCTGGGACGGACATCGACTGGTTCGACTGGAAGTTGGACCTGAACACAGGAGAGACGGTGTCAGCAGAAATTCCAAAAAGCTATCAGATAATAAAATGTTTCAAAGAGGTCACAGGTTCGAATACCATGTGAGTAAATAGACGATCTGACGAAGACTGGAGGACTCAGGTAAGGAGGAAGGTGACTGGATAGCCACAGCCTGGACATGGAAACACCAACCACAAGAGGGAGGCAAACTGACAGACTCTAACTAATTCTAATTAATCTGAAATTGGCCACTTTCTTTCATGCACTTTCACTTTTGGTACTTAAGAGTATTTTCTTGCTAAGAGTTTTGGTCATATTTAAACTAAGTCTGTGACTTGTACATATACAAGTAATTCTCCCGCCTCCGCTAACCACCGATAAAGTCCACACAATAAGTGTAGTTCTCAATATGTCATCGGACCATGAAATGACGGACGGAACAAAATCAAACTCCCTCATAAGAAGGGTTTTGTGCTGCCGTGCTACCCGCCCTTAGCATGCTAACACGCTCGCAATGCTAACACACGGTGTTTAGCAAGCTAACGCTAAAATGTCCTCCATGTTAGTGTAGCCTTCCTACCGTTATTAAGTTTATTAGCATGCTAAATAGCATAGCGACAAACGGCGGTTGTAGATATTGGAAGTGTTCAAACGTCACAAAACAGTTCAAAAACAAAAGCGAAGTGCTGTAGAAACTGAAAATATGAACTGAAGATACTGTTAAAGGTTGAATAAGACTGACGGGGTGCTAAAGGACTGTTACAGTAAGATGAACCCCGGTCCAAAAATGAGTTTCCTTCATTAGTACCACAGTAAAGAATAGCCAATTTAGTCAAAGGGAGAATTTGAACTTTCCTTTGTTGTCAGTCATTTGTAAGCGATCAGAGTAGAGTGTTAGCATGACAATATTTTATAAATAGCGACGATGGATACTGTACTTTTATAGAGTAGCCTGATTTTACTTATTTCTTTAAGCTATACTTCAACTACGTTGTGTTAATAAATGTGATCTACAAATCCAGGGCTTTAGGGAACATCTGTATTTTTTTTCAAACTGTTTAATAAGCGCTTCCTACTTCTCACACCACCACTCTTGACCAGCACTAAACATGGAAACATAAGCAAGATGGTTAAATGTAATGTGAAACACTTTCTAAAGCGTTTCAAACTGGAACATAGGGGTGGTTGTCTGGCCACCATACACCATACATGACACCACACATTCTGGTAAGGGAGATTAAAGTGCATTCATTTTATTCATTTAATAATTACTCAGTAGACGTGCTATGCTGATCCACACGACTCTCACTCTGAGTCTCTCTTTGTCTCTCTCTGCTTGTCTGCCTGAGCAATAGAACAAAGAAAACAAACCTGTTCAGCTGGCCGTAACCAGGAAAAACCCATCAAAGGAGAGAGAGAGAGTTTACAAGGGTGACACCAAGAAAGAAAAACAGAGAGGAAGCAGCGAAAGTTCAGCCAGTGGCAGAGAGTGTTTCCACTGAGCTGTGGAACTTCTGCACTGCTCAGACGTGTGCATGGATATGGGTGAGCATGCTGAACAAGGGCCAAAACACCAGTGGAGACAGCAGGGAGAGACAAGTTGAACATTTTTAGTGAGTGAGTCTCATTTGTTCTTAGTTAACTCATGTTTGTCCTCTTGCGTTTCATTGCTTTGGAGATCTCTAAACTAACAGCCTTTACATATCAGCTCTTGTGTTTTTTGTTTTTCTGAAGATCTGACAGGAGGAGTGAGTAGCTACAGGAAATGTTTAGAGACGCTGTAATTGAACGTGCTGTCCATTGCTGGATGATTTAATGTTGTCGCATTGTTAATACATGGATCAAGGACGGATGTTGGTTGAGGAGGCTGAGATATGTGCTTTTCAAATGACGTTGGTAACACACAAAAATAGCTTAAAGGACAGTAAATACAAGCTTAAGCACTAAAAAAAATGATCCAGTATGAATAGCTGCATCTATTTCTGCTCATAAACATTTAACAAAATCAAGTTTTCATATCTCTTAAAAAGGCTCGGACCATTGTTATTAGCTGTGCACATGCAGACTGATATTTAAGGTCATATTTGATTGAGATCACTTTCAAGCACGTTATGGCGGCAGCAAGTTCAGGATCCTCCCAGACCCCCACCAGTTCAGACCTGCGGCTAGTGGACAAGGCCCTCAGAAGACTTAATAAGCTCCAGGAGCTGTGCAGTAACCCCCAGCTGGGCCTGAGGAACAGTCCGCCGTACCTGCCAGAGCTGATATCTGAGACTACAGTGCAGCTCGTGCAGGTTTGGGACCCCTACAGAGGCTCCAGGGCGGCAGATGGCCAGGCGCCCCAAGAAGATGAGGCTAAGTACCTGAGGGTCCATGTCAGAAACCTGCTGGATAAGACAGACAGAGCACTGCTGCTGTTCAAAGAAGGACGGAAGAAGATATTTGAGGAGACGTCCAGCTACAGGTAAGAGGACTGCATCTAGCTGGCACCTCATTAGTACACGTTATTGGCATGTTTTAGTAGAACTTTAAAGTTATTCTCGACATTCTGTACTTTCTTCTCTTAAAGTGTTTTCTTCTAAAATAATTCTAATGTAAAAATGGTCAAGAAAAATCATTAAGTGCTTCATTCATACATTCATAATCACATTATTGATCACCAGTCCTTTTTATGATAGCTCACTCTTCCTTCGTGTGTTATGTACCCTATTTCTATGGTGCAAATCAAAAAGCAACATATTAATCACAATTTTGTTAGCTGTCATTCAGTCACTTATCCAAACATGCTAACATCTGTTTCAGCTTCTGTGCCTCAGAACTCATGGTGGACATTTTGTACTGTGCTTCTAGACATCATAGACTTAATCATTTGTTGAGAAATCTAACGGTTAATCAAAAGATCAACTGATATGAAAAAAATTAACAAAAAAATTAAAATAGATTTTTTTTCTGATCTTAGAAAAGAGCTTTTCACAACAAAAGATACACAGCTTATTTTTAGTACTCACATCATTAGCGCATAAATAGTAATATTACAACCACATTTCTGTCCAGAAACAGGAAAATCCATCCATCACGTTGAAATCGTCCATCCAGTTACAATGAAAACTGTTCACAGTGGCATCTTTGAACAGCGTGACATCTTAAATAGAGTAATGAGGAAACTTTCTGTGAACAAGTGAAATTGGTCTAAACTCATTCAAACAACAAACAAATGCCTGCGACCTGACAGACTATAATAAATAAAACTGCATGGCCTTGTGCTACCCGAGGAAACCAACCATTTCAGCTTGAGCTTATTGTGATACCCATTTTCTTTACAATTCAGCCAATCCCGGAGACAGAGACCACGCAGGCCTGACATTGTTGTCCAGGACCATGAACTCCAGAGCTCGTAGCCTGTTACAAACATTCAAATATAGTCATCCGTATATGCATAACTTTAGGTAATCAGAACTGTATACCTAACAGTTATGACAGGGGCCAGAACATTAATGTTCTTCATCGCATGGTGTAAAGAAGGAAAATGTTGTTTGGCTGTTTGGATGAAGTGGATATTTTGGTAAAACCTAAAAAGACTTTTTTTTTTTTTTTTTTTTTTGGGGTTTTGGGCCGTGTCCCCTGCTGCTGCTAGGGGACTACTAATGACGAAGATGAAAAAAGTGGCCAAACCTGCGTCTTTGTAATGCTAATCCACTATGTGAGCGGCTTGGGAGAGAGACAGTCTGCGTGCAGACAGTCCATCCAAATGCACTGACACAAGTTCAACTAAAGTTTCTCAAACATAATCACATTTTTATAATACATTGCATGATAATTAAATGTGGGAAAAAAAACTGCCGTTGTTTAGAATAGATTCTATACACTCACTGTATGGACATTTTTACAGATCAAATAATTCAGCAGAATCTGAAAATCAAAGACTGCGTCATTTTCAAGAATCTTCAGAACACATAACATAACAGATAGACTTGTCACTGCAGCCTGGTGTGCATTGGTAGTCGTAATTCACAGACTCTGTGCATCGTGGCTTATTCGTCCAGGCAAATTGCTTTTAAGATTTTCTTGCCTCAGTGTCCTCTTTTTTTGGTGAGTTTGTTGTCCCATAGACTCAGACCAAGAAACTGCCGGGAGTCTATTTCTAACAAATGTGACAGTTTGAGGGTTAAAAATATAGTTGACCTTTTGTAAGTGAAATTTTCTGTTGAGGTAAAAGCAGAACTGATACAAGATTGCAGATATGTTGACCTAAACAAACACTGGAAAACTTAGCAGATAGAATATCATTTTCTCTTACATCATGATTGCTGTCGCTGCCTGTGGCTGAAATTTAAAGAAAAAAAACAACAAATTTTTAGACACAAATTATGAGCTGAAACAAATGGAAAAACAAAATTTAAAAAAAAATGATCAACTTTACTCTGCCAAAGAGCTATTTTTATTTTATTTTGACCCTTGTTTTGGTCAATGAGTAAAGTCTCGCTGCACTTCGGTGCGTGACTGGACTGTTTGAGTGTTAATTTCAATTAGAATTTGTTGTAATTAAACCCTAACTGTGTGTTTTAGGAAGGATCTCGCTTGAAAAAATCTGACTCTATTAGGCGGCTATTGTAGTTTCAAAAGGACTACCCTGAAGATCTATTGAAATTTTTATCTGTGTACTATGAAATAAGATATTTTTGAAGCCGACAATACGTTTTGCATTAAGCCCCGTCCCATAAAATGATCAAGCTGATGGAGCTCATTTAAATTTTATCCGACTTTTTCTGTCTCTTTTGTATTTTTATATACATGCCCAATCAAGACATGTGGTTTACACATTTCCCCTGCCTTACTCTCCGCTTTGCAACATCACAGAGGTTCTCTTCTCGTTGAGGTGGAAAGTCTCTGACCAGTGCACACTCAATCAAATCGCCCGTTAATGAACAATGGATGCCCGGAGACATCTACTCATTTTAAGAAGCACATAAAATGTCTTGTGAAAAAAGGTGTATAATGTAATGAAGATGATAGTTTTTTTTGTCAATAGAAATCGTTGACTTAAATTTTTATCATTAACTAAGTTTATGTTCAGTGAGACATGTTTGTGTACATAAGTGAACAATTTTAACTGTATTTGTTAACATCTGTGCATGTTTAAAGGCAAATGTACACAATATTAAAACATATTGTAGTATTGCTGTATGCATTTTCGGTTAATTAATGTAACATATAGTACATCTTATGCACACATGATACAGACAATTTTGTCTGTTGTTACTTTATTTTTATGTTTGAAATTCACATATCAGAATGGACTTTTGAGTGAAGAACAAAGCATCATATGTGCAATATTCTTTTACAACAGACCTTTTCTACTTCTATACAATCTGGATTTTTCCATGATGTAGAAGTAGTACATGTACAAATGGGAAAAGGTTTATTTGTTTTTTCTGTGGAATAACCCTGTTAACCTTAAATTATTATACATAGCAGTGTATTTTTAATACCTACTAACTAAAACATCTCCTGGATCTCTATAACGAGTATACAATTACAACATACAACTATATGAAATCTACATTTTTACAGTTTGTAACTGATATGTTTTAATCTTACACAAAATGATTTTGTCAAAGTTATAATAGATTAATCAGATTTTTGAGTTAAGTGTTGAGAATTTGAAGTAAAATTCATTGTCAGAAAATACTTACACCTGTAACTGACCCAAGAAAAGCACAGGAAGTGAGTTTATGCTGGCCTGAAGTGATACATTGGAACATTTTGTGGTATTGTCAGTGCAACAGAGAGCATCCTGTTTCTGTCTCTGTGTACCTATGGAAAGTGTCAGCAGTGTTTGTTTAAACTGAAACTAAGCAGTTGAGTGACAGATGTACAACAGTCAGAGTCATGTTTCTTGAATGACAGGTTGCCGCAAAAATCTAATTTATCTTATTTCTCTTAATGCTTTCACAATCACTTTACATATTCTCTATTCATAACACTCATGAGTTCTTAGTATGCCTCCCTAGTTTGTCGTGCATGATTTCACACACATACATGGCAAGTCTTAACACAAAGTTCTTTGTATAAAACTTCAAAAGGGTCACACAAGTAGAATGTAAGAGCACTGGGATAAACATGATTAAGGCTGTGAATTTTCTGTAGATATCTAATGTTCCAGGTCTTTGACATTTTTATCTTTAACAGTAGTTCAAGAAGCTGTGTTAAGGCAAATGAGTTACTGGATGAAAGGGTGGGTTTGTAATTTGCATGATAGCACATTTTACGAGTACTTCAGCTTCAGCAACTTCAGCGTGTCTATTTCTGAAACTGAAAATTTGCTTTATATTTTCAGACGGAACTTGACCAAACTGTCCTTGCTGTTCAGTCACATTCTGTTGGAGCTGAAGGCCATGTTTCCAGGGGGCTGTTTTCAGGGCGACACTTACAAGGTGAACAAGACAGAGGCCGAGGATTTTTGGAGGCATTCATTCGGCAACAAGTGCGTGTGATATCTTCACAACTAGAATTTTTTTTTTATATAAACATCCACAGTATATTAAAGTCTGTGTCCTCATTTGCTACAAATAACATGTTCTGACAGGTGTATACTGCAGTGGAATAATTTTAAGGCGCAGCTGCGGCGTGTTCATGCATTTGAAGAAGGGATGGAGTCCATGGCTCTGAAGTCAACCATAGATCTCACCTGTAATGGCCACATCTCTGTATTTGAGTTTGACATCTTCACCAGACTGTTTCAGGTAAATCGAGCTCAAAAGAAATGAAATGGTTAAGGAATATTTTGACATTTTGGTAGATTTTTGACTTTCTTGCCAAGCATCATATGAACAGAGGGATATCACATTAGTATTAGTAGCAGTAGTAGTAGTAGTAGTTTTAGAAAACAAAAAAGCCAGCCGTAATTTATAGAATTTTACTTGAGTGAGCACAGAAATTCCCTTGTCTCTCTGATGATTCATGATCAAACTCACACCTACTCCATGAAGTCCATCCAAGAAATAGTCAGGTACAGTCCCTCATAAAACCACAATCTTTCAATCTCGAATTTCAGTTTTTGTTGTATTTAAAACTAGATCTAATTCATTCCTATAACCGTTTTCCTTTGTTTCCAGGCTAGGCTAACTTACCATGTTGCTGGGTGTATATTTGTATTTGATGCACAGACATGGGAAAAGTATCTTTGCATGCAAAACATGTTGAACTGAATCTTTATTAATAAGACATGATTCACATGGGTCTTACTGCATTTCAGCCCTGGAGGTCCCTCATAAGGAACTGGAACCTTCTAGCAGTGACACATCCAGGGTACATGGCTTTCCTCACCTATGACCAGGCTGTAGTCCGTCTGGAACACTACCTGCACAGACCTGGGAGGTGAGGATGAGCGCAGCAAAATGCATTGCATCCAACAGATGCATTGAAAATCAGAATAGCACTGAAGGGACTATTGACTGTCTGAGACACATTAAATTGGCAATTGATCTCAGGTGTAAGAAATCAGACCCGAGAGTCACCAGAGTTGCACTTCCCTAACCTCATTTATTATGTTTATATCGAACTACCTCGTATTTCTTTTTCTCTTTTTCTTTGTGGCATGTTTTTCATTACACATCAATGTCAAGCTTTTCAACTCTCTGCTGAGTACTCAAGAATGTTTGGCCTTAATATAATAAATACAGCTTACCATAATGAAAGTGTGTAGATGAAGTAAAACACGGTGTAAAGAGTCATAGAGTTGAATCAATATATCTGTTTTAAGAACCAGAGAAATTTTATTGGAATTGAGTCCACAAATACAGAAAAATACAGACTCTATTCCAAGTCAAAGCAACTGCATGTGCAAGAGAAGAACTGACACCAAGAAACAGTAACATTGAAGCAACTTGTCTGTGAAGTTTAGTTTTAAAGTTTCTCTGAACTTATTTCAGGGCTGATTTTCTGTCATTCCCTCACAGCTATATTTTCCGTCTGAGCTGCACGAGAATGGGCCAGTGGGCCATTGGCCATGTTACCACCGAAGGAAACATCGTGCAGACCATTCCTCAGAACAAACCTCTCTGCGTGGCACTCATTCAGGGCTTCAACGAAGGCTGGTTAGGAAAAACACTCATACACAGGATGTTTTTTTTCTTTGGTTGTGCCTTTTTGTCAAACACCGTGCATTTCTGTACCTGCAGTTACCTTTATCCAGATGGCCGTGATGTGAACCCCGACCTGAGGAGCTTGTGTGAGCCAGCCCAGAGGGGAAAAGTCAAAGTTACAGAAGTAAGCAGATGCACTTGCCTCCTTATCAATTTGTATAACTGCTAGCAGCAGCTGGCTGGTATCCTGGAATGTTCTCCTTTTTGTTTTGTCTACCCACCACCTTAACACCTAACAGGAGCAGTATGAGCTCTACTGTGACATCAGCAGCACCTTCCAGCTATGTAAAATCTGCACAGAGAAGGATAAGGACACTCGCATCCAGCCCTGTGGGCATCTCCTCTGCCAAACATGCCTCACAGACTGGCAGGTATGAACCTGAATCCAATTTTTTTTTTTTAAGTATAACCATTTTTATTTTCAAAAAATGCACCAAATATCTACATGTTAAATCGAGGCAGAGTGTTGCCATAACCGTGTTCAGTGGAGAGAAACAGTTGAAAATACAGATTGATTATTTACTGTAGATCAACACTTCCGTGGTTTGGTTGTTGGTCATAGGCTTTCTATATTGTATTTGCTGGTTATTTGAATGTGGTTTGTGTTTGATGTCAAAAATACACTCCATGGTCCACAGTGTGCCAGTGCAGAAAAGTATTAGGGTCACACATGAAACATGTATATTGTACCAGATCAAAGTCAGCATTCTATCTCAAATGTGTCCCTAATCCAAAATTCACAATGCTATATTCTATAAAATCCTTTTCCCCATAATTCATGGACTTAAAAAAATTATTTCACCCCAGCAAAACTTTAAAAACAGTTTGGTTTGAAATACTATGAACTAAGGCAAATTCTGTAAGGCAGTCTAAAGGTTAAAGATGTCCATACAGTCCTATGCACACATGAACAGCCTTTGACAGGTGTGTAGGTGGAGCAGATAAATACCCAGAAAGAGAAAGAACACCTGCAAACTGTCTCGCACAAACAGTTATGATTTGATAGGCTACGTTTCGATCATAGACCTTCATTAGGTAGATGATCTACCTAAACATTGTCAGTGTGCGGGTGTTCTTTCTCCGTCTGGACAAAAACAAAGGTTACAAAGTGCTTAAAAACAAACAAAAACACAAAGAAAACAGTGAAATACGGCATCATTAGAATTTAAAAATGATACTTTAAAGCATACATAAAATATATGACAATGGCTCCAAGTACTGGTCTTAAGTGCAGCCACATTGATAAAATAAATATGAATACAGTAAATTGCAGCATAGATAACTAAAAACTATAAGATAATTATAATTAAAACAAATTAAAA
>KV751362.1:672681-699796 GCA_001698575.1 Mola mola
CGGAGGAAGAGGAGGGGGCAATATGGAGGTCAAATCAGCAGCAGTGGTAATGATCTTCTGCTCGCTGTTCCTCGCTACCTCGGAGCCTTTACGGGCCACCGTCTCCTCCACCGTCTTCACCGGGTCCTGAAGCGAACAGGATGAACACTTTTTACCTGATCTGATCGTCTGGATATAACCAATAACAAGCATGTTCAATGGTATTTGAATGATCATAATCATAGAAGCAGAACTGATTTCATATTAGTATGGGATGACACAAAAGGTTTGCTCAATATCAGAATTTTTGCTTACGGTCAAAAATGGCAGTTTTTTTTTTTTTTTTTTTTTTCTTTTTTTTTTTTTTTCTTTTTTTTTTTTTTTACATTGTTTTCATTTCATTTCAATAGTTCCTTTTGACAGGAGCATTACATGTCGGCTTTGTTACATCTAGTTTAAGTGCAACCGATGCAATAAATACACTGCAGGACTTCCATCTAGGGCTAATTTTCAGTCCTTGTTGCTGGTTAAGCTTTTGGGAAATGAGATGCACAATACATGAAAGTAAACAGATATTGAATACTTTTGAATTAGTTCACACTATCAGTTAATGTCTTGTGCTTTGCTGGTTTACAGAGCCTGACCGATAAAAAAGTTCGGGGGGGCGATACCAATACCAGTATTAGCAAGTAAAAAATGGTTCCTTATCAATATATCGACTGATAAATGCAATTTTTTTTTTTTTTGCAATAATCCCTTTAAACGAAGTAATGAAATATTTGAAAAGATACTGAATGCAACAGAGGAGGAATTATTTTACAGATTAACAATAAACTTTTATTGGCTTATACGACAACGGTGCACTGAAACAGTAAACAGTAATGAGTAATAATAATAAATAAATCATCCCAAGCATCTTTTTCTGCATTGTGTTCTTTAAGACCAATTCTTTTCTTCTTCTTCCTCTTTCGGCTTTACCTAGCTTTTTCTATGAGTCGCCCCAGCAAATCCCAGCGAATCACCGTCCCCCATCATTCCCTGTTCTCTGCATCTTCTCTTGTTTTTTGACTCACAGTACTATAAAACTCCATGCATGCACACTCCCACACACAAACAACATATATTCACCCTTCAATGCACTATAAAAAAAGTTAGGATCTTTTGTTCTGTGCCGGTTCTGGGCCACGCTTTGTACTCTGTGATGTATGATTAAACCAGCTGAAACTAAGAACGAGCTCGTTTCCTGACTGACTTCCTCAGAACCTCAGAACCTCCGCTTAAGAAGCCTTCCTGCCTGCAGCTTACAGAAATGTGCTGCCCTTGCCACAAAGTAGGTCCTTGTAGACCCATGCAAGTAACAACACACAATACATCACATTTTGACACCTTCCTCTACAGCTCACAGCACTGCGGCGGTTATGTAGGTCGGCCTAAATTACATATGTACAGCGTTTCCTTGCCTCCAGATACTTTCTAAACTCCTTATTGTGTATCAGTGTTTAGACTACTACACTACTTATGTTGTAGCAATATATTCATTTCTTTTTTAATTCAAAGTATAACAAATGTTTGCATCATCTAGGTCTGCAAATACTGATTATTTTCATTATCAGTTATTAATTTCATGATTCATTTCTTGAATGTATTGTCGGCAAAACATTAAATATTTCCCGAAGGTCACAACATCATTGTATCTCCAAAAAAAAAAAAAAATGTTGATTTTCAAAGCACTTTTCCTTTTTTGTGCAAAAATGGGGAAATTTGCAACACCTAAATACTCACTGATTGGATGGAGAAGAGTTCAGTGAAGTTGGGTTGAGAATCTCCAAGGAAGGAGCTATTTCCATAGGCATGATGGGGGAAACTCTCTGCCCCCTCGCCTCCTTTCGGACTAGACAGCAGGATTCCGATCTGGGACGTCCGAACATGATACGGGAAGTTTTTATTGGCTGCTGAAGGCCGTGTGATAACCTAAGGGGGAAGTATGAATAGTTGTTAGATATATAATCAATGTATAATAGTGCACGAGAGAGACAGCGAATATAAGTTTCAAGTGAGAAGAGGAGAGCATGCAGTGAGCAGGAACATGAGGAAATATGGCCCATTAGTAAAGAACAATGTGTCTAAGGTGAAGAGAAGGTAGATAATGACGTGTGGAGGAGACAATCGCCATGAGGCAGTCATGACTTGAGGATAATGAATAATGTATGACCCAATGTGACAATAATGACTCTTGAATAATGTGAACTATATAACGGTGCAAGGGTGTGCATGAGCGCGGGGTACGAACGAGGAAGACGATGTGAGCATAGAGGTGGATGCCGAGCTGAATGCCGTTGACGATCTTCTCCCGAGCCCAGCGTGGAATCCCAAAGTTGGCGATCAAAGCCATAACAGGCACTGCGAAAAACCTGAGGAAGACAAGTGGGTAGATTTAGGATAATGGTGTGCAGAATTCACATTAAAAGAAAACATTAGAACAGAGTTTGACGGTGAGGGATGGAGAGGCAGAGAGAAGAGAAATAGATGTAAAGCAAATGATAAGGACGGGAAGAGAGGCGCAGATAATGAGGTGGGAGACAATGGCAGCAATGAGAGAGAAATAGAGAGATAATGTTAGTCTTTGTAATTGACTCTTCATTTCAAGTTCATGCCAATATACAGTGAGTGAAGGGCAGAGAAACTGAGCTGGGTATGTACGTAGAAGCATTTTTCTCAGGGCTGTGTAAATTAAAAATGCTACTATAAGTAAAAAAGCTTTAAACTATAACGTATACCTATATGGGAGCATAAATTATTCTCATGAAAGAGACCTCAGCAGTGGATAAAAATGGATATTGTCATATGAAGCAATTATTCACTCAAGTATGATGATTATGTGCAGTGTGAGAAGAGCACAGGTTTCCCACCAAATGCTGCAAAATGGTGGTGTAAAATAAACAACTTTCCATTCTGGGACCACTAAAGCATCAGCAATGTCCTGCACATTTTTACAGCACAACGTAAATTATTCAAATTGAAGAGACACGAAATAGAGAAATGTGCGTTTTCCAACTCCTGCGATTTCTCGCTCAGGTGCCATTATTTGCAGCAAGGGCAGAGTGGGCAGAGTGGGGAGAGCTCACCAGAGTGTGTACGTGGTGAAGAAAGGGACATAGAAGGGCTGTTTCTCAGGGTAGTGTTTCAAGGAGACCAGCACAGCATAACAGAACCACACGTAGGCCAGCAGCTGCAGGCCCATCAGTCCGTAGCCTGCAGGGCTATCGTAAGCATACAGCACTTCACCTGGGTCAAAGAACTGGCACAGAGACATGAGACGTTATGCCAAAGTGAAGACACACATGTTTAGCAACTTTTACACAAAGCAAAAGAGAGGCATCTATTGGCTTGGCTACACATTGGCCTATTTACTGACGGAGTGCTTGTAGTTCAGCTGATGCTGTGATGACTGAGCCAAAGCTCAGCGTGATGCATTCTGTGCAAGTCTTTTGACAGTGACACTATTATATCCACAACTAGTTCATCGGCATGAACGCAAACAAGTTTGTGACAGTGTGCTTGCATCAGTGGAGACCAGATCACATTTCACAGTCCGGTGACTGGTTAGCATTAGCCACCATACAGGGTTACTCTTGCTACATAATGTATAGGTCTGAGGCTCAGCATGGAGCTTCTCGAGATCCGACCAGGCAACCAGTCTTTAAGTGTCTTTAAGATCTCCAACTGCAGGAACACTATTCCGGTCTTTATTTTAGTTCAAATTCTAACCTAGTTTGATATATTTTTAGCGGGAGCTCCCTCGAGTTTTTATCTCTTTAATAGCAGGGACCATGTAAGAGGGCAGGTCGCAGATTACACTGCTTTCGATCCACATATTGCAGTGTGTGAGATGAATATAGGCTATAGAGGGTGTAACTGGTACAAATCCCACAACAAACACACACCAGAAGAGTAACAAAATGCTGGAACAGCGAGGTAAACCTGGGTTTTCTCCACGTTTGATGTAAGGATTTAACAGTGATGTTTTGGCTTGCATTGTGTCTGTTTCTCTCTCAGACTCAGTCTGCTCTGCTAAGATGCATTGTATCTGTTGGACCGTCTGTTGTTTTGTAGCCGCTTTCCAGGCAGCTTGTTGTGACACTTTACCTGAGGAAAGTGAGACTGAATAACAACAACTTACAGATAATAGAAAATTCACTGAATGTAAATGCAATTATGTTGGTAAAAATGAAGGCAACAGTATTTATAATACTGCAGCTTGACAAAGGTAACCACATTTTAGGTAAACATGTTCATATTCCCATCGGTGGAAATGAACCTTCAGTAACCTGCAGTAACCTCTGTGGTACCAGACAGAAAAGATAATACTGTATATGTGCGTGGGAGTAATCCAGAATTTTCTAACAATAATCATTTAATCTCTCAGTCAAGGTTAGTTCAAACTCTGGACCGATGCATGAGGGAAAGGAACAGACTGACAGTGTTATATCTGATCAATTTCAGCATTTTGTATTTCAGTATATTCTTATTTATGTTATTTATGATCTCTTAAACTGTGTGCACCATTTTCCTTTACGGTGTACAAAATCTTCTTCCAGATGAGCATCCCCCATGCCCCCCTTAGCAGGTCCAAGGTCCACCCACCACAGTCCCAAATCATGTGGGAAACACTCTGCAGCGTGCAGGGATGTATGTATCTGGAACACCCCTCACTGCGTTATTAATTCATAAGCTCATATGCTCAACAGCACAGCTGGTGAAATATGTTAGCGTCTTCACACATGCAGAGACACTATAATTAATGAGATTGGGGATCTCACAGTTTACGGATTAATAATTAATCCCTGGAAACCTTAAAGTAAACAGTGAGTGATGTAAGATTTATTGTCTCAGGTGCAGAAGTTAGCACTGCAAACCTCTTTGGTTGTGTTTGTTGATGAAAGTTGCCTGTCATGATCCATAATTTGTTGATCTGTGGGTCTGTAAGTCATAGATTTTGTTTAAAAACCAAAGAGAACGATAGTGAGGTGCACATGCTGAGTCAAGCATTTTCAGGTCAGAGGTCTTGCACACAGTCATCCTGACTTAATTTAATTAATTCAGGCTTTCAAGTCGCATCTGAATTTAGACCTGCTTGCATGTTTTACTAGCCAAGGTCTGAATTTAAAATAAAAATTGCCAAACATTAGTAAACTTTGCTTTTAGTAACTACTGTGCGAAATATGTTATAAGTGTGAAATGAGGGCAGCACACAGGCGATTGTTTTCAGTGATGATTATTCTGTCAAACACTTGCCTAATTAATTGACTAATTTTTTATGTTTAAAAGAAAATATGTCAAAAACGCCCATCAGATTTCCCCAAAGTCTACACTGAAGTCTTCATCTTGTTTTATGTGTCAACTCAATAGTTTACAAAATTTAGTGGATATGATGACAGAAAAACAACAAAGCCTCACATTTTAAAAAGCTGATACAAGTGGAATTAAACTATTTATTATCAAAACTGTTGTAGATTATAAGAAAAATTTGTCCCAGTTGGTAGGTCATATTTCTAAAACTAGACATGAATGTTGCAAACAACTGCTGTACAGGAAAGTGTAGAATGAAGTTGACCGTTAAAATGAATCATTTTTATATTATAATATATAATGTCCATAAATGGGGGGTCTTTGAGCTCGAAAAAGACTCTGGGAATCAAGTTAAACCATCTACAGATGTATCAATAATTAAATGAATAGTTTATAGTGTTGATTATAGCTTTGTGGGAGATTTGACGTTTGTGTGCTGTGGTGTACCTCTGCCTCGTAGATGAAGAGGATGACGTAGGTGATTGTGTAGACAGTCATGTAGATGCTTAACTTAACTGACCCACTGTGGCTGATCCTCGCCCTGACACACGCACACAGAAAGAAGAGGGTTGAAGGTCACACAGAAGTTGGCAGATGATAAGACACAATCGCACGCACACAAAACAATACATTTGGTTCTTTACACTAGAAGAAAAGACAGCCTAATCTAAAAACATTTGTTCAACACAACACAGCATAAAAGGACTGGTGCGCTCAAATCTGAATTTTCTATATATAAAATGGCTGTATACTGGCGGTCTGAGGGCAGCTGCAGACGAAAGCGAAATTACTGCTTATTTATTTGCAAAGCAGAAGTCAATAAAGAGGAGCATTTCAGCATTAAGCCTTCATCAGCTTTCGAAAATCATAAAGAAAGCAACTTTGGAGGGTAGTTACTTATATCCAAGCTGTCAACTTATCAGTTACTCCAGATAAACATGTTTTAACCCTGATGGTGATGCAGTTTCAAGTTTATTCACTGGGGTTTTAAGAGGATTTAATAAGTGAGAAAGATCACAGAATTGTCTGAACCCAGAGGAGGACCTAATCCCAGAGTTGGAAAAAGCCTGCTTAAATCTTGCAAGCTCAGTTTTCGCTACAAGAGTTCAGTCTGGGCCCGAAGCAGAACCAAAATTCAAAATATGAGCAGTGGTTTGGATGAGTCACCATGAATCAAAACTTCAAATCCTTGCGAACAGACTATTTTAGCTGTTTCTCATAAAAAACTGAAGACAGATACTGTGGCAGAAATTTAACCACATTTTAAGAACATCTGGTGCACTTGATAACTGGATTTTAATATTGGACAACTGGAAACACAGCAGTCAGGTGAAAAAGCAATTTGCTCAGTCTGGTGTGAGATGGATACATACTGATATTTCAAGGAAGGAGAGCATAAATTATTTATTGTGCAAGCTTTTAAATGACACCTGTCACGAGTAAATGCCCACTAAGCCTTACCAAGAAATGGTGAGTGAACCAAAAGTTTGTTTGCTCGTTTTGCAGGGAAAAAAACACAACCCTTCACAACAACATAAAGTTCACAACGGAGCAGCATCTGTCTATCACTTCCCTTCCCCCAGATGTATCAAGCACTCTTCCACACCATCACACCCAGCATATAAACAGATTTTTTGACTCAGACAACATTGACATGTCGTCAGAAGCCGTGTTGTGACAGTGAAAGACAGATAATGGCTCTGAGTACCCACCTGAATAAAGTCACAGACACAAACATGTAAAAATAAACATACACATAGAAAAACTGCAAAAAAGTGCAGCCCCCCCACCTGGTGACCGTGAAACCTTTGCCCAACAATATGAGCATCAGAAGGAACACCAAGAAACTAACGGAGAACAGTAATTTCCCTGGAGACAAAGAGAGAGTGAGACAGAAAGAGGAGACACAGGGGTAATTAGGATGTGGTTTCCAAATCTGTAATATCAGAGAGCAAAGATAAAATCGGGTCACCACACACATTATGTGCACACACACACACACACACACACACAATCACATATGATCCTGCCCGCACCCATCATACCAGAGATTACACCGCACCGACACACACAATCCTCATCATCCAATCATTCATTCTGCCTGGGTAGTGAGTGATTTTCCAGTGCAGAGGCAGTGTCAGTCAGATGGGGCTGATGCAGAACTCACCGAGTATTTTCAGGCTGCTGTTGCCGACTCCATCTGTAGCGTACAGGCCCCAGTAGACACAATGGAACAACAGGCTGAGCACTGCCAAATGGAAAAGATGCAGGGAGGAGAGACAAATAGTAGAGGGGGGAGGAAAGAGATGGGACAGCAGTGTGTGTTTATGTGTTTGTAGGGTTGGGAAAGAAAACATGAAAACAAGGGGATGTCAGAGGGAAGTAAAGGAAAGAAATACGAGAGGAGAAAAGAGGATGATAATGGGGAAAAGAAAAGGTAAATTGGGGAGGGTGAGGGGACAGGACAGGACAGGAAGAGGACAGTGGCAAGAATGGATGAAAGGGAGATGAAAAAGTGGGAAGAGAGGGAGAGTTGGGAGGTGGCAGGAGAATTGCGAAGGGATTTGGAGAGACCGCAAGATAACAGGAGGGTGCGGGGGATAGAATGAAGGGGGTGTTCATCAGTAACACCACACTTCACTGAACACTGTAGGGCAACACGGCTGTTTGCAATAGTTCCTATTCAGAGGCAAAAAATGGAGATTGTATCTCGGCTTTTGAAATTGGGATTAAGGTATGAGATGCTCCATCCGTGCGAGAGGATCACTGTCATCTTGAGCGTGTATGTGTGTGTGTGTGCGCGCGCGCGCTTCAGATTGTAAGGAAGATCTTACCCTCCACGCCTGCTGCTGTCATAAACATTTTGTAGGTTGTGTGAAGAAGCTGTCTTCCCTTGAGATTATCTGCAACAGGGAAAGAAACAAGGATGAGTTAGAGGTGATGGGTGTGTGTGTGTGTGTGTATGTGTTGGTGGGCTAGAGATTAAAAGGATGAAGATATGGCAAAAGACGGAGAAGGAAAAGAGATATAGAGGCAGAGAAGTGATGACAAAAAAAAAAAAAAAAAATGAGGGGCCCGATATACACGGGGAGCGACTGTTATTAGTATGCATACATCCTGTGATGCCTGTCTCTAGATGAGGCCTTTACATCTTGTCTATCCCCTTTTCTTAACCTGGGAAGAAATATTTTCAATGCATATTTAAGCAGGCAATTTTACTCCCAAAACACTCCTACAAACAGCAATCGCATGGGGGTTAATTTACAGGGGGCAGTGGGGGGGCAATAAACATTAAAAACACACATACAAAAATTCGTACGCACACACATACACACAGCTGCCCCATAGGCCAGCCGAAAACTGAGAGCCAATGATGTTTGTCAAAGGTTTACTCAAGAACAATGCTTATCTTGCCATCCCCTGACAATGTTTTATTAACTTTTACATCTTTTCACATTGGCTGCAACCTGCTATGCTATCTAAGACATTGGAAATATAATGGGTAAAGTTCCCTGTATGACCCTTTTTCCTCAAATTGTACAACACAGTGTTCATTTCCATATCTTTTGTTCGGTTTGTTTTGGTTTCAACTTTCAAATGAATAAATCTTAAGGGTTTATGTCAGCAAAAATCTTCCCGTGCAGCTGGCAGAGGCTGGACAAATGGTAAAAAATACAATTCACTGAAAGCCCTCCTTCAATCTGTATAAACTCACAATCAGATTTCATAACAATCTAACAATCAAAAGATGTATTTTCACCCCAAGTAGATTTATTCCACAGCAGTATTTGGCAAGCATTGTAAACTTGCCTATTTGAAGTTCTGACAGACTCATTTCCAAATCATTATAATTTCTGTTGGATATATTTGGCTAGAAGTACCTGAACAAGTTCACTTTTAAGTATTTTGTAATTTAATACAGTTTTTATTATAGTTTTGGACTACAATTTACATAGTTCTCACCAAATACTAAAAGCCAGTCAGATTTTCTTTAATTGTCCGGCTTGGTCACTCGTTTTTTTCTTCATCGATCAGGTCATCAACCTCCTCTTCTATCTCTTTTGCTCTCATGATGTCCAGAGAGGCTGCAGAACCTGGACCCATAGCCTGCTTACCCAGCTCTGATTAATATGCTCAAACCAGTCAGAGTTAGCGAGTTGCACAACTTAAAAACAGCTACAGTTAACAGCAGTTGTCTAACTTTAGCAAAACGGAAAATCTGTCAGTCTGTCAAGAGACTATGTACATGCAGATCACAATTAATTCTCTAGAAAAAGTCGGTGTACCATCACTTTTGAAGTGAAGTGACTTTTGAAACAGACAGCATGTTTGAGGAAATGATGATAGCTTGTAGTGATCAGTTAAATTAGATCACTAATAATTAGTGATCAATTAAAACTATTGATCCACTCACCAGCCACCTAAATGGGTTATTTCCTCAGATTGAAAGACACCACCTCCTCCCAACCTTTCCAAACGTTGAATGTTTGTAGGTAGTCTGTAGGTATTCAGGACCTCACTAAATAATTCAATTATATAATTTTCAGACTTTTGTGTCTGATATTTCTGCCTTCATATAAATCAGAGATGATAAGAACTGTTTTTTGGTACATGTAGCACTAAAAAAAAAAATGTACATTAAATATATTTTCATGGCAAAATCTCTTTCCAGAATCAGTGGTCTTGTTACTATATATAGTCTCTGTAAAACTACTGACTGTTCTGTGTTATCCAGCGAATCAGTTGATGTTGAATTTTTTAAAACCATGAGTACAAAAACTGCTTTCATTCACCTTCACTGCACCGATGTGTCTGCAGAAACAGATATTGTCTTGGCTAAGAAAATCTGCATATTAGTTTTCAAGCTGAAGGTTGGAAACCCCCCAAATGACGTTTAAATGGATAAAAACAGAAAAAAAACACTTCTATTACAAACACTTTTTTTTAATGACTTTTACATCATTTTTGCTTTTTTTTTGTTTGTGAAACACTGGTTGTTTTCATCTCCTCAGGCATGTCAAAATCCATTAAGAGAAACAACTGGAGAAAGAAAAACGTGTCTATGGTTTAACAGCTCATAACTTATCTTCACATGATATGTCCAAATTTTAAGGGGAAAAAAAAGCCTAAAGAAATGTACCAGAGTTTTATTCTCGGCTGCTTCGGGTTATTTGAGCTATGACTTTCATGCGAAGAACTTGCTACACTAAAGCTTCGTTTTCCATTCAACCATTCACCTTTACATGAGACCAAACCCTACTCTCTCTGTCCTCTCAGTCCAGGCTCTCTGTTGCTCATGCTCTCTTCTGACAAACTCCAAGCACCAAAGAGGAGGAAACATGAAGACTCACTCATCTCCCATCAAGAAAACATGTAGATTTTATAATAGATCTCTGGACAAAGGCACTCCTAGTCTAAAGTGAAAAACACAATACTTACAGGCAAAGTAGCAGGAAAGGAGGAACACCATGGAGAAGATGACCAGGAACGTAATGTCTGTCTCCAAGATTCCTGTGAATGTGTAAAGAAAGTTGAGGAAGGAGAGAATTGATGATTAGAAAGAAAGGTGAAATCAGAGCTAGAAAATAAAGAGTTAATTAGGTTCAGAGAATATCAAGGAGGAATAAAAAAGTAGAAAATACGAGGGATACAAGATCTAGAGAGGCAGCTACAAGATGAGGACACTGGATTTGTTGAAAAACAGAGAGAATTGCAGAAGACCAAGAGTGGGATACAGAGAACTAGAACATCACTGGAGAGGCAAGAATAATTAATTTAGAAGCAACTTGAGCCACTTCTTCTTTTTATCCCTTACCCTCAGTTCATCCATCATCATTAATGCATTCAGCCATTCCTTCATTATTGTAATTTGTTCAGTTCGGAGTACTTTATTGGCAGTGCTAAGTGCTGCTGGCTTGTGCCATCAGTGATTCGTTGCATAATCTCTGTCTAATCACTCTTACCAAATTCATCTGCAGAGAAATGCTGCGTCCAGAATGACTGGCCATTCGTCAGTTTCATCTCATACTCCAGCTGCAAGCCATCGCCCTGCGAGAGCGAGAGCGAGAGAGAGAGAGTAGACAGGTGAGAGTGGAAGTGCCATTTCTTACATTGTTTCAGGCTTTGAGATCCGTCCAAAATATACATCAATTCTTAAAGCTACGATGGGAAATTTTGCAGGTTGAGACAGCAGCAAGAGGTCTTTTGATATATTTTTAAACATCATTCCGACAATTTACAACTACAGGACTGTTTGGGAAAGAAAAAAATGTTAGCTGCGCTTAAAATAAGCATTTTACAGTTAAAGTGGACAAACCCAGAAGTGCTGTGTTGATCAACCAAACAGAATACAGTGTAGGATTTGACGGGAGCAGGAAGAATAAAATGAAAGATATTAAAACATTTTATTTTATTTTTTTTTTCTACAAGATGAATAAAAAAAACAAACCTATTTGCTGGGTACCAAAAAAGCAGTGAGGTCAAAGGTTATTAATGTTGCAAAGAAAAAAAAAAAAGAGATAATTTTTCTTAAACGTACTTACAGAAATAAGTCATTACATTAAAACCACTGACAAGCAAAGTGAATATCTCTGTACGACATCGACTCTGCTGGGATCTTTGGGTCCAGGCATTCATGTGGATGTAACGTAACACCCACCTAAACATTATTGTAGACCAAGTACAACCAATTATGGCAACACCACTCAAAGTGGCAGGATCCCCCCTGAAGGATAATGGACCCTGCCACATCACATATACCACTCAGGAATGGCTTGAGGAACATGACAAAGACCACCATGAATCCCAATCCAGTTGAGCATGGGAAGTGACAGAACCATGGAGGGAATATAGTCCCTAAAAGAACCAAAGAATCCACTGTCCCGGTGCCAGGTACCAAAGGACATCTGCAGGGGTCCCCTGTCCATGTCCTGGTAGTGGTTTAGGAGGATTTAATGTTTTTTTGCTGACTTACTAATCATTTTTTTTTTGTATATTTTTAAAAAAATTTCCTATAGCAGAAATTTCCACTCATCAAGTTTTCAGCCAAGGTTGTCACGTGAGAGAAGGGCAAATGTAACACATTAATGGATAGGCTGCTCTGCTCTGTTGCCACTTTGGGATTTCTGTTTTAAAATAAAAATCCTGCTTATCACAACTTTGCACAAGTTGAAATAACAGAGCCCAGATTTTTTCCAACCTGGTGAGAACTTTGTGTCTTTCTTGGGGAAGGCCACCCTGGCAGTTTAGCTGCTCTGTGCTCATATAGTCACTCACAGCCCCCAGCTGGCCTCAAAGTGCCTCAGGATCCTCCAGGTGCACAGAGGAAATTAGCAGAGAAAAAAAAAAAAGAATCTTGGCTGTTCTACCTACTATGCTGCCAACAAAAAGATAACCCAGAATAACAGGAAGGATGATGGATGGATGGATCACATCAATAGTAAGAGTTACATCTACATTAATGTAAAATATTCTTGTTTTTTATTTATTAATAGTGGGATACACATCAATTATTTGTTAGACTCGTTATAATTTGATAGGATTTAATATTTCTACTGTTCAGTGTTGTGAAAGAGAATATTTGAGTAAATATGCAGGGACAATACTGCAGAGAAAAATGAAAATACCTGTGTGGCAAAGCCTGATGTGAATGATATACACACAAGTAAGAAGTGTCAAACAGAAATAAACTTCTGGGTGTGAGAATAAAGAGGGACAAGGAGCAGAAAGGGAAGGGGGGTCCAAAGATAGGTTGACAATCAGAGCACAGAGAGCTCATTTCACACACATACACACAAGTTCAAAGCCAATGGGGTTTGCGCTTGTTGCGGGGAGGGGGAAGAGAGAGGGAGGGAAAAAGGACTTTGATTTCATTTGGCAGAGACTCCATCTCACTGCCTCCATCTAAAAAGGGCGAGAAGCACGGAGCATGCACTGCCACAAAATCAATACAGACACAAAGAGCAAGGAGACAGAGATAAAGAGAGTGAGAGATGTAGAGAGAGCGAAAGTTTAAAAAAAAAAAAAAACAGGTAGAGAGTAAGGCAGAGTGAAGGGAGTAAATGCAAAGAGGGATTGGGAGGTGGAGGCAGGAGAGAAAGGACGGATGAGTGGAGAGGTAGAATTTCACACTGCAGATTCTTCTGCAGGGATTCTGTGGGACTGACGGGACAAATCTGGGCCTTTTTTGTGTTTGCTGCAGATGTAAAAGGCCTCTCCTTTTGATATACTGTACTGATATGTCACAGACTGAAGATTTTCTCACCCCAAGCGCCCGAGCAGTCTCGAACAACTTGTGTCCCCGCCCCAAGGTTGCTGACAACTACATTTAAAGAGCACTTGGGAGAGTCTTTGGGGTTTGTGGATCTTTTCTCTGGAACATTGCACAAGTGTTTGGTGTTATAGCGTCTAGTTTAGGGAAACTACCTGAGTCACCCTCAGAAAATTTACTGTGCAGTCTGTTACATACAAAAGTATGCAAGTGTAAGTGGCAAAATGTACTTTACTTTACAACCATCCTTGTCAGTCATTGAGTAGGGAGTTAGATAAGTCTCAAAATTCAATAAAATGCACAAAAGGATTCCCAAATTCATTTTGGGATGTATACAGTTTTCAAATGACTCCAGAAAAATCTTATTCAATGCACATAAAATAAATTCATAAGGTTAATACATGTATTTGTGATGCACACACAAATGTTTCTTGTTTTAAATATATGCAATGCAAATCCACAAATATATGTATTTAAAATGATTAGCAGTTTTCACCAAAAACAACAAGGACATGGAGAGGGTACCTCTGAAGGTTTCCTGTGATACCTGGCACAGAGACATTAGCAGTGGATCCTTTTGGTCTTGTGAAATGGGGGTTGGTGTCTTTGTTCCACTCATGGTTCTATCACATGCCATGAATGCTAAATAAGATTGGGATCTTGGCGTTTGGGGGCCACGTCAAAGCCTTGGGCTCTGTAATGTTCCTCGAGCCATGAGTGGTATTTGTGTTCTTGGTCTAGTGGGGCACAATGGGGTACATTGATTTTGCAACACAATTTTACTTAATTTCAAATAAGGGGTCCAAGAACAGTCTATCAGTGTCAAATATACCAACGTCCACATACTTTTGTGGTAGAGCGGCTTATATTGTAACCTGACATCAGTACAAAATAAATTATCAAGAAAATAGCCAGAAAAATAAATGAAGATAAATATTTTGACATAAAAATATATAACTTTCAAATATTAGGACGATAGTATCAAGTAATCCTGTTATTACTTATTTAAGATTCTTAAGGGAATATTTTTCTGTATGTGATTGTTATGAGTGGACAAAGCAGACAAAGATGTATATGTACAACATGATGTTAAAAGAGTCAGCTGAGAGGTTTTGGCTATTTTAGTTGTCTGCACTTAATAACAACCAGTCAAATTTCAGAGTTTCCCCTCTCTCAGTTTTAATAGCAGGGATTTAGCTCACCATAGAGAGCAGAGGTTAATTACAGCCATTTAAGCCTCCCTTTTGTCCACTCGTGTTTGAAAGACCACAGGGACAACCTCCTCACAAACTCACGCTCATGCAACAGCTCCTGGCAAGCAGTGTAACTGAGCTATTGCTTTTACTGTTTATTTTTAGTTACTGGTATAATTCATTTTATCTAATAAGTTACATTGCTGCAACTTACCAAAGCAAGCAATATACCGGAGAAACAAATGGCGACATAGATGCACTATTCAGCATGATGCATGTATGAAAAGTAGGCTTTTATGACCTCTGGAGACTGAAAAAATCTAATTAAATTACACTGCAAGTAATGCAAGAAAATCTGTTGGGGAAAAAAAAAAAAGATTATGACTATTATTTTCATTGAACTTTCGCAATCTACTTGTGTGAAAACATTGATTCTGACTCCCGGCGGTCCTCTGCTCAGTAATATTTTATTTATAATCACTTGTTCTCCACTGATGAAGTAATGGTTTTATGGAGCATTGAAGTTTCCTGCTTCAACTAATCAAGTGAAATTGCCGGGATATGTGAAAAAATGTCAAATACTACAATTTGTGCAAGCTAATCTACATCTGTGCTTCCTCTGGTTCTAAAGGCTCATAAGCTGATTTAGACCCACATCACACAGTTTAGACTGAGATGGAAAGTACAGGACAGGAGAGCTGGATGAGAGACAAACAGTGACAATTAATATAAATTTGTGATGGCATATGAAAATGATGATGGGCAGCAAACTGCATGGAATTAGCATGAGGAGAGAAGAAGTGAGACAGCATAATGGAAGGAAAAAAACACAATTAGAGACAAGCTGGCAGAGAGGAGCAGGAAACACAGACGTGGATAAATATAAAATGGCAGGGAGAGTTGCAAGAGAGCAGGATGTAGCCAAACACCGAGTGAAAGAGCAGGAAAGATGGAAAAGTGTAAAAGTGAGGCAAGAATGCCAACAGGGAACGAGGTGGAAATTGGCTGTGGGGCACGGCGTGCATTATGTTCCCTGGAGTGGAGACGAGCTTTTATGCTTTAGTCCAACAGCATTAGGCAGCATGTCTATCAGTGGACACTGGCGTGACACTAAACCGCACTCTGCAGGAAACATCGGTTCTAATCATATTCCTCTTCAGTCAGCGCTCTCAACCGACAGCGCAAAAACAAACACATAAACAAAATCACTATCTCCCACACGCACAAATGCACACAGCATCAGACAGGTAGCATGACACTGATGTATCCCAGAATATGACAGTGATAGGCAGGCAGAATCACATTCAGCAGAAAATCATACCCATTCTCACCCACTTTAACAAAAAAACACACACATATTCCAGGGATCCATCCCTGACTGAAGGCCTTGGTGTGGGAGGATGTATCATCATTGAACAGGGCTTTCATTATACGAGCGCATGAATTCTCCATCCCCGGTCCAGACACATCAGCAAACAACATACCGTAGTAACCACTTTTTGTTCTTTTTCTCCAGGCCGAGCAATATCTCAACACGGAGACAATGAGTCCCATTATACAACACCAATAGGCTACAGTGGAGACTTTATAAAGCACATCTAGAATAGTTTAAGAAGAAGAGGGCAGCATAATAAGAGCCTTTTTTGTAAAAAAGTGCCTCACAATTTCCACAGGCAATTCAAACAGATTCACAGATTCAAATATCGCTAATGAAGAGCGCAGGGAATGAGGAGCGTTTTGAACAAAATTTATTATTTGGGATCAGTTTTGACATCTGCAACACGGAACAGCATTGGATTGTCCTTCTTTGGATTTGTAATAGCAGGTTAATGCTCTCTTTTATTATCTTTTGCATATTTGAATAACTTTTAGAATTTAAAATGAAGCCTGGTGCAATAGACTGAAGTGGGAAAGCACATACTGGGAGAAAAGTTATGCTGAAGATGATTTAAAATTTAAAAAGAAACCAGCACAATAAGTATAATTAAAACACAGAGCATCCTCAGAGTGTGCTGGTAATATTTTCTTTTCAGCTTTCCCATTTTAATACCTGATGCTACTGTTTGCACATGAAATCTGCTTTTATGCTTGATGGCAAAACCATAAAACAAGTATACAACTTTTTTCTTATAAATATTCCCATTAAAGAGTAATTCATCTTCTGTTTCTATAGAAAATATTGTGATGATGGTGGTGATTTTTGTTTGTTTTTTATATGTTTACAGTGTTTTGTCTAGCCTTTTAGAGTGGAAGGAGCCAGAGTGGTCAGGGGAACATTTGAGGGCAGTGCTTACCCCACACTTGCTCAGAGCGATGTACCACCACCTCTCCCTCACCGAGCGGAAGCTACGGCCGCCCACGCAGCTCAGAACCTCCTCATCTCCATCTCCCTCCACCTGAGGGACAGAGATATGAGACAGAGGACGTTGTTATCTCAAAAAGCAGGGCAGTTTTTCTTCAGAGACACATTGAATTATCACAGCAGAGCGGGAGACTAATACATCAAGTTACAAAACATATTTCACACCCAAATATAGCCTGAAATGTGGCAACAAGTCACACTGGCAATTACACTTCCTAATGTGATAATCATACACGTTGAGTTGCTTATTGAAAAAGGCACAGGGACTATGTAAAAGAAGGGTGTTACCACAGATAAAGATCTTTTTGACCCTTTGTGGTTGATGTATCATCAAGAGTTTAAGGTGTGTGAATCTGCAAAATGGTATAAAAACACTTTGCAGACAATTAGTTTGTGGTGTCTCTCTCTCTCGCTCTCTCTCTGTATTTATTCATCTCTTTTAAATATTTCTGTTTATTATTTGCATCACAACTGAGTATCTGATAAAAAAAGATTAAATTAAGTTTAACTGTATGGTAATAAAAAGCCCTCAAGTGATACCACAACAAAAAATTAAATCAACTGCAGTAACAGCACTGAATCCCTGCATTAGCTGCCGTAGACAGGATGTTACTCAGTATATAAAATATGTGTATACTGTTTATCTATTTATCTGTGTGTGCGTACTTACCACACAGCCTGACCAAGTGTAGCTCGTTGTGAGGTTGATGACCTGGTTGTTCTCTGGCCTCAGCACCGCTTCCTTCTGGTAGCAGTTCTGATTAGAGAGAGTAGAGTCAAAATTAATAACCCATAGCCTTTCTCATCTTCTTCTATTCCTCTGTGTTCTGACACATTTACAGCGTTGTACAACAAACCCCAGAAACACGGGTCTGCTTGCTCTTGTGAGCTATATTGAGCTGTATGGATATCAAGCAATAACAGTGCAGCAGTGAAAGCATTCAGACCCGCACAAGATAAAATGCGTTTCATCAAAATTGTCTTCTGGTTGATTGAAGCTGCTGTACAATTAAAACTGATATGTTTTGTGTCCTCTGTGATGGACCTCTGCCTTTGTGACTGTTGAATATCAGTGCAGAATGGGGAGTGCTGGATGAAGGTTGTACTATTCTGGGGAAACACCAAAATCTCTATGAGGAGAAAAAGCATTGTTTTTAACTGACTTGACTAGAAATCTGTCATCATAATGTTACATCTCTGTGCGGATTACAAGACTAACCACCAAATGACTGTATTGGCAACAAAATGCATGGATTTTGGTCAGTGTTATCTCTTTTTTTAAATTGGTAGAACACTAAAGCATCGATTTTTTTATATACTACACAACAAACTTGCCGACTAATACAATTCAAAACAGTTTGTCAAGCACAATATTAACTTTAATAACACAAGAAGAAGCAATATTAGAGGCTTAGTGTTATATATATAAAAAGCTTAAAAAGTAAAAGCTATAAAATGGGTGAGTAGACAGTTGCAACATGTGCGTACAGCAAATGGTCACATCATACATAATTCACTGATTGTGAAAGCAATTTTAAGTTAATTTTAAGTTAATTTTACAGACTGCACCACGTCTTCAGCTACCTGCTATACAGGCAAATGAAAAGCCAATTAAAATGTCATGCATGCTTTGGTGTACAGCAAGTCATTAATACATGAATACACTCTCTGAAAGCTAAAGATGAGACTTAAACACAAAAAAACATATTTTTAATGTACACTGCGCACTTTGGACAACCAGATGTAGGCATTACTCTCAACCAGTACAGTGGACAGTTTGATGCAAAATCCAAAATACTTTTTCTCTTACCTGTAGAGCTGTTTAAATGAAAATGATGGCGCAATACTGCACTTCACTGGTTAGAGTACGTGGAAAGAGATAGAGTTGGTCATGATTTGGCTTCATACTCAAATTGAATATGACAATGAGACATCAACTATGATGCTGAAGTGCTGACTTTCGGTCAGACTCTAAACATCTACCTACATATTCAATTCAAGCTTTGAATGTCTGTCGTCACATTTTCGGATCACACTATACACTGAATTAAAAAGTCCTTGAACATTATCCTGAACTTCATTGAAGTGATGTGACAGATTAAGTGAAGCAGGAAATTGACTCATTTATAAAAATGAATGTATCTGCAGAAAATTCTCCTGCTGTCACTTTCTGTGGAGCAGCTTCAGTTCAGGCTAAATTCTCTCTTCACACATATGGATTGTAACCTCCTTGATCACTGCATGTATCATCAATAATACATCAGTTCCTGTGAGGGAAAAGCCTTTCGCTTTGTTTAATTTTGAGCAGCGTGTGATCATTTAGTTCAGGTTCTTGTTGAAATTAAAAAAATTGGAAAAATGAGTAAATGGAACTGTGTTTCTCTTCGAACATGGGTTACTGACAGTCATGATGCCAAAGGTGTCAGTCTCACCTTTTCAGGCCTCTTGTACACAGCTGGCCACTGAGAACTGTCATCAAAGTAGAGCAATATGTTCTGACAGCAGCGAGCCTGCACAGCGGAGAGAGAGCAGGCAGAGTGAATGTCAGACAGCGACGGTTTGAGATTTATACGACTAAAAATGCTTCCAAAGTCTGCAGGCTGTGACAGTAAAGCAAGGCATGGGTAAAAGAAGAGTAACAGAACAAAACAGACACATAGAAAGACAGAGGAGGGGAAACGCAAAATGAGAAGGAGAAGGAGGAGATAGAGAAAGAGGACGAGGAGGTGCAGCAGGAACAGCTGAAGGAAGATGAGAACAATGTCATCAGTGTAGATAAGGTAAGAGGAGCGAATAAAGAGAAAACTGTTGGGAAAAACACAAAAAGGAGAGAAAGGCACGATCAATAAAAGAAAAAAATAATAGATGTAAAACAAATGCATGGCACAAAGAGCACAGCAGCAGAAGGTGTCCTACCTTTGGATAGCGGAACCGGAAATCCAGACGTCCAAAGTCGGTGAGAAAGCAGAACCGAGTGAGGAAAACCCAGTCCTGCAGTCGAGAAACACAAGAGCGAATGGCTCAAAGTGAAACAACAAACAAATAAGATGGATGGAGTAAGAGGTAAAGAAGGAGTCTACAGTCATTCAGCAGTTCTCCAAGGCTGCATTTAGGCACAGCGGTGCTTTGGACTAGCTCATATGCCGATGATCGGATTTTACCATATGAATCTTCTTATTCTAACACTTTAACATAAAATCAGCGCAAAGAGAGAGTACAGCTTAGGCTGCTGGAATTGTTTCTTTTACGGGTGTGTGGTCAAAAAAAAATTGCAGACTGGTTTTCACAAACATATTTTAGAGTGCTCTGTGTTGTCAGGCCAGACTTGATTGCTCTTTGGCAAATGCAAATCAAGCAGACAGTTTCGCATAAATTTTATATAAATGGTAGAAGGTCAGACTGGGGAAACCCAGACAAATAAGTTGGTATCCATCAGATACGTGCGCACAGCCTGGACGTCATCATCAGTGGTGTTCAACTTCTGAGATTAAGAAGTGGATTTGTCTTTGACAAGCTGAAACAGCAAGTAAAATGAGTGACTGCTGTCAGTGTCTGCCAACTGGAGGGCAACTAGAGTTTACTTCATGAATGTTACATTACAGAGGCGTCAGAGGAAAAGGGCAGAGAGAAGCACAGTCTGTGCTGATGACAGACAGTGAATGAGCTGACTTCAAACACACAGACACACACACACACACACACACACACACACACACCTTTGCCTGTGTTCGCGTGCTTGCTCGCTCTTTTATCTTCCTGTGTTTAGGGTTAGGTGGTGCCACGTTTCCATTGTAACAATCAAAGACACCTGCTGACCAATGGTATCACATGAATAAAAAAAAGATGAGAATTTATAGTTCGCTAGCAATTTGCCAGCAATGAAAAAGTGCTCTCCGAGACAAAAGTGAGGCTTTGGAAATAAGTGTGATGACTCATTTAACTCACTTTTCATATAATTTTGCACTGGATTTTCCAGTAAAACATCCTCATAACTGTTGTTTGTCTGTCTTCTAAAAGACAGATATTTTCTAATCATGTGAAGGAAACCAAGTGGTGTGATGAGTTTGCTCGCTCACCAATGGCAAATTAGTCCTTCTGAAGGCAGCAAAGAAAATAAACGCACAATAGTACACTGTACATACAGACAGGTACATAAGTATTTGGATAGTGACACAATGTTTTTGCTCTTTCTGGTTTCTTTAAATGTTTTTTAAGCCTGATGCTGCCCTCCTTCACTTGCAACTTGCACATCTTTGGACCTCACGTTGGGAGTTCCAACAGCTACTTCAGACCTTTAATCTGCTTATTTTGTCATGGAATAATGAGGGAATAGACTAGAGTCTGACCACTTTATCGGTTGTCGACATTTTCAGCCAACACTGGCTGATCACAGATATATCAGTATCGGCATATACAGTATGTTATAAATATCAGCCAATATAAAATAAGAAAAAAAAGATTACCACAGAGAAAAAGATGCTTAGGGTGTTTTGTAATCAATAATTTTCCAGCAAACGTCTCTGCTTCAGTGTATTTAAGACAATAAAATTTCATTATTAATCTGTTAAATATTCTGCCTCCATTACTTATTAGTTCCAAACTTTTAATTTAAAAAGTTTGTAGGTATCATTTAAGCAATATTGGAAGTTTTTTACGTCTTAATATAGAGATCAGCCCCAAAAATTGCAAATTGGTTGGGTTCTAGAATAGTTCACAGCTGGCCATAAAACTGCTGGTCAGTCATTTTTACAATTACTTTAAGTCTCTGAAAATGGGGGACTTAAAAAAAATAGCTGCAATTACTAAATGGATATGATAGCTTTCATATCGATAGCTACGGTTGACAGAAGCAAAATAACAAAACATGTATCACTGTCCAAATACTTATGGATACATATGAAGTTTGACTAGCTTGATGGAAGCCAGGTTCAAAATCTTAAAAACCCGCTCCTGATGTAGGTGAAAGGTTGAGACAAAAAACATTATTTCAATTCATGAGGGGAATATGTATCAGATTTCCAGCCAATCCATATAATAGTCAAGATATTTTATTCAAAATTAGAAAACTCAGCTTCATGAACACAAAGAGGTAAAGTCAGTAATATTAACTGTGTCAGTCTAAGCAATTTTTTGTGCAAACCAATCGATTAGACGTAAAAATATTGTACAGTGCTGGTAAAAATTCGACCTGTGAGTGACACTAGACGAAACCTCAGGGGAGCAACAAAACTATTTGGATTCTCCAGGCATTCATTATTGTTCTAACAAATCCATTCAAGAGACGGTGAGATATTTCAGTGTGGACCAGTGTTGTTACGTAAATGACCCACAAAACAAAAGGCCGACATCCTTCGTAAGTCGTAGGGAAGCAATAGCAGTAAGGTAGAGAAGAAAGACAAGAAACAAAGGCATGGGGCAGTAAAAAGAAAAAAAAAAAAAGCAAAAGAGAAGAGGGGTAAAAGTTGAAACAGAAGGGCGGGGATTTTCAGAAAATTTGAAGAAGAAGTGCAGGGGAAATAAAAAGTGAAAAGGAGTGAGGTCATGCCAAGAACTTTCAGAGACAGTCAACATAAAGGGTATTAAGGGGCAAAAAAAGCAAATGATTCATTAATCAACAGATTAATCCATTATGAAAATATTAGTGCTACCGTTAATAGAAAGGATAACAGAAAAAGCATTAATGTCAGCTGCTGAACATTTCTAATTCTGCAGGTTCTCTTTTTTCTTTCAATGAATAATACTTTTACTGAAACGTCATAAACAAGTCTACATTAAACTAAAACAATCTGGCCAAACAACCTGTTGTGTTTCAACTGGACACAAGAGCTGAATCAACGAAGCATTTGATCCATTTACAGAAGAATAATCTGCTCTGATAATTAAATAACACCTCGCAGGAGTTTTAAAGTGTGAAAAGTGCAACTATTCCCTGCTTCTTATTTCTAAAACCTAATCATTTACTGCTTTCTTGTCTTCATTTACAGTACATCGAATACTGAATATAGAAGCTATTTGGAGAGAAAGGAAATTTTTGTGACCAAAACTATTTAATAATTAACCAATAAATGAGCTATTTACTCACGTCTCCATCAACACATTTCTGTCAGTTTTAGTGGTAAGCCCTATTTGTATAAATTTTTGATGAGCGTTTGCTCATTCAGTGCTATAAAATTATGTTATGATGACACAATAGGCATTCATTTATCATTTCACTCAGTTGAATGGCTTTATTATTCCACTGAACAGAAGCTTCTTCATACCAGGAACTCAGAATTGCACAATGTATCAAAAAAAAAAAAATGCTATCCCAAATGATAGTGACGTGATATTATATTGATTTAACTCAAGTTCTACTTCAGATGATGTTTATCTTCCTAGAAATCAATTGTACTTTTCAAATATTAAAAACAAGCCCATCCAAAACATAACTGCATTCACACACACTTCTCCAACCACAGAACAATATGCACATTTCAACCTGCTCACGTACTCGAGCACTGTTCTCTTCATTATTAAAACAAGCCTACAGGTTGGTGGCTTTGAACCCTTGATCTCAACCCAGCAGCAAACCTACCATCATACTGTAATTACCTCTGCCGTGCGTTAAACAAGCAGAGTAATTTCTGCGCTGAGGAGTAAAGTGCAACCAGAGCAGCGTAGCGTGACGAGCCTGGCTGCCTCCATATATCACAGCAAACGAAAACGCACCCATATTTCAGATGCCGCCAACCAGCTCCGTTCCCCAGTCGGAGCCTCTGGGTAATTCATGACAAACTCAAAAAGTCACTGAACCCAGGGAATCACTCCTGCCTGTGTGAGGCGTCTCATGCTGTAACCTTGGCAACCGGGGTGGCAGAGGGAAGCGGCGATGAGTGGAGAGAAGGGTGGTTCGGTTGGGGTGATGAGGGTATCATTTAACTTACCATAGACTAGGACTGTGTGACACACACACACACACACACACACACACACACACACACACACACACAACTACCCATAAGCATCTGTCACACTCTTACTGCCTTAATGTCATGGTAACATCAGCATGCCTTAGTTCGCAGCTGCCATAGAAACATCAAAAGGCCAAACTGTTCATTCAAACACACACTCTTTTTCAGCTTAACTGTTGTATGTTTGGCCTTTAAATTAACTATTGAAAGAAACTGAAAAGGGTCAAAGCAGACATCAGACTTCCTTTTCTCGCTATGAGACATTTATTTGAGCTTAAAACATACATACACACACCATTTTTTTTTCTGCTTAAGGTAAAGTGATAATATGTGATTAATGAAACAGAAATGAAATTGATTCATGGGCTGAACAGCAAATGTACTGAATTTTTCAAATACTGACATCTAACAAAGAAGTCCAACCAATCAATCTGCCAGTAGCGCAACATCTTAAACTATACTAAAAACTAACTGCATACTAAATCCTGCAACTACATCCTTGGATTCTCAGTCTAGTCCAACACAAAAAAGACGTACATTACCAAAAAATAGTAAAAGACTAACATTATACAACACTGGATCATTTCAAAGGTGTGGTTTGTTATGCTAGAACACACTCCACTCTTCAAAGAAGGCTTTCCACAAGATTTTTCACACTTGCAGACACGTTTGCTGAACGAACTGTGCAACATTTTCCAAAAATAAAATCAAAACAAATTGGACAACTAATGCTGGAGACCATTGATCACAATAAGATCTTTTGGTTTTACAGCTTCTCTGGGCAGATGTTCAAGCTGCCAATAGGAATGGCATGAGGATTTGGTATTAAGTTTGCTAGTTTGTCTCTTTAACTGTTTAGCCGGGACAACAGTTTCCTAGAAATTCTGAAAGTAGCAAGCAAGAAGCAAAGAACCCCTCAGCCTACAATGATGGACAAATATTGTAAACCACATATACAGTATGGAACTCATGACTTTCATCGAAAAGGAAGAAGAGTTCTGGGCCTAATGAAATCTGAAACTGTAATGAAATTGGAGAAACATGGAGATGAATGTAAATGAAAGTATACAATTCAGTGACAAACAACTTGTAGCGTAACACCCACTGTAACTAAATGATCCTGTGTTTAATATGCTATGAAACAGAAACATGCAGCATGCTGGTTGATAAGTCCTGGGTCTCAGTGAGCATTTAATTCATTCCAAAGGTGTGTGATGACATGAGGTCAGGGCTCTGTGCTGCCATGACAATTCCCTTGAAAGGATTAAGAGTAGAGCTGAAGTTATTGGTTGAGTAATCAGTCAACAGACCAAAAGAAAAATGATTTCAATCTATTTGTATAAATGATTAGTGATTTGGGCCATTTATCAAGCTAAAATTATGCCAAACATTGATTCATAAAATATACAACACTGTACATACTTATCCATTTACAATTCACTGAGAACTACGAAATTACCACCTGTCAGTGTTAGATGCCTCCTCCAACCGGTCCAGTTCCAGTTTAAACCCATGTCTGTCCGGACTCATCATATTGTATACACACACATCTTAACCCATTATTGTGTAAGTTCACAGAGTCAAATTCCCTGATGTGATCCGCCAATGAAGAGGATTCTGCTCCGACACTGCACCAAATGCTGATGATCTGGCCGAGAACTACAAAAAATAAAACCATGGATGCTTCACTTACATATCATCATTACATTTAGAAGATTGGCTTTAAATATTAGTGTCACCAATTCAGCATCCCATCTCTTTCATCCCTGAGTTATGGTGTGCAAAATTTCTAAATATTCTGCTGTCACCATGAGGTTGACCTACGACAATTTTGGATATAAAATGTAATTACTTCATTGGTTATCCTATAAGGCATGTGTGTGTGAAATCTGGTCTTAATTAGCACCAGAATTCTTCAGTATGGCCAACAAATGGCAGATCAATCTGTTGGAATAAAATTAAACTGGTTAAAGTAGAGTAATAAGTCTCGACAGATGTTAATTTAGCCGCTGTTAGCATCACTCACCTTCAGGCTAAAACTATTCCACCGGCTAAACTAAGTAGCTGATATGTGTTTGTGTAGGATCTCAGTCATCCAGGTTGAGGTAGTCTTAAGTGTGTCAGTTAAAGCAAAAAAAAAAAAAAAAAAAAGAAAAAGAAGTCCAGATGCCTTCAACTGAACCACTTCAGACTAAATAGCTGCTATTTAGACCACTGTAGCTGTGTGGGTGTGAATGTTTCAAAGGAGTGTAGAGACTGTGCCCTGAAAAACAGCAACAGTGGATGACGTTTCTACCTTAATCCCCTTTTAGTCTTATTTCCCCATGGCCACTGCATTGTGATGCAGACCCATTCAGCCACCTTCCCCAGCATGTGTGCGTGCTTGCACATATGCGTATGTGCGTGTATACCCCGTTAATCAAGTACTGTGCCTTGATGCCTTATCTGATCAATTCAGCATTTCTCTCTCTCTGACTTGCCCATTTTAGTTGTCCATCACCATTTCTGTCCTTTCATCTCTGGAGTTTTCTGTCTTTTTCTCTCTAGATCCCCGTTTGCTTGCTAAGCCTCATTAACAATTAATTACCAATCAGCTAGTCAAGTCACCCCTGGACTGATGGGATTCTCAATGATTCATTAGTCAGGGCTACACAACATGGCGACACAAACACTCTCAAGCTCTGTTCGCTGGGGGTTTTGCATGAGTACACACAGATATGTGAGGAAAAAATAAAAAACACACACTCACTCTCGCAAACGTATGGACACACCCTCACACATGCACACCTACATACAGCTGCATCTTGTATCTAATGACATTGTCCTCATTAACCAGACATGCATGATAATTGAGTTGGAACACAGGTGTCAAGCGTTTTTTAGTGGCTTTAAAACTCTCGCTTACCAAAATTGAAAAAAATTTGAAAGAGCATATTTTAAAACAAGATGTGACATTAATTAAAACAAGACATGACACACCGGACCTGTTTATTTTTTGATCATTTTAATCCCA
>KV751362.1:699823-774513 GCA_001698575.1 Mola mola
ATCAACCCCGACATCAATTACTGTTTTTCCACATGATGTGAGATGTTGATTTTAGGATGGAGAAGGGCCCGCCGAGCACAGGCTTGCTGATGAATATGGGTGCATTATTTCTTTAATTAAAAAATTTAATTTCAAGGGCATCTGTTCCTTTTCATTAATTCTCAATATATTGGTTTAAAGACCTTTCTGGTCTAATGCATAAACTTTGGAAACCAATGACGAAAGAATTTTTTTAACCTGTTTAGAGTCACTCTTTTGTTTTTAACTGACTAAATGTTTAAAGCTAATTTAACCCCTAAATTCAAAGAGAACGCAGAAAACTAGGGCAAACCGATTTTTTTTTCTTTATTTTGGAAAGAGCGGCAATTTTGACAAAAAAAATATATTAGGAATATAACAATGCACTGCAAGCCTGTTGAAAAATCAATACAGTTACATGATCTGTCGAGCTGGTTTAGATGTTATATGACTTGCGATATACCTTTTAGCAGATGGTGCTGACATTATATACTGTGACTTTGCTTTAAATTCTTTTCACTCGGCCGTGCTACAACTCGCAGTATCAAGTCATTTCAATAAAGGATGCATGGCAAGTGTTTTTGGCCATGGTGACCAGGAAGCTGTTGCCAACATGTCAACACACCTGTCTGAAAAAGAGGGCGGAGCTACAGAGCAGAAATAGGAAGGGGAGTGGGGGCGGAGTATCTTCAGGCATCGTATGTTTAACCCCAAGAAGTTACAAACCCCAAGCTTTAAAATGGTAAAGGGCTCCTACTGAGGCTATAAAGAAAAAAATTATAATGACATAACATAAGCCTCCCTCCCTGAGAAAGTGTCATTCTTGTTGCTGAAGGAGCACTCTGGGCTCATGGCTGATGCAGACGTCTCTGTTCTGCACCCTTGCATCCTCACAGGGGGTTTATGGCTGGGAAGGCGCAGAGAAGCCATGGCTGCTATTACTGCATAGAACTACGGGCGCAGTGTTGTCTCCTCACCATTGTGTTGCTCCATCTCACTTCATCCTTTCCTCTTTGGAGGTGAGTGAGCAGCAATTGGATGAGCTTTAATGACCACTCCTATGGCTTTTTATGGAAGGGGGACCACTGACAGGATTGGTCCAAAAACGCTTTTCCTGCAGCAGTATTAACTCCCTGAATGTCATCTTGCCCTGACAAAGATCTGGTGGCGCAGGCCATTTGACTGAGGCGAAGCCAACAAAACACCCGAATTGGGCACTGCCAACAGGGACATGCTAGGGTCCTTCTGTCATGCTGCTGGGGAGGAAGCTGCTATCGGTCGGCTGACCATTCAGGCGAGCGCAATAAGAGGCAGGCAGTGGTGTGTCCTTGTGGCCTAACACCCAGACAAACTACATCAAGTCGGTAACAGCAACTATTAAAAATTGTTCTTGTTTTCTATTAACTGAACTGTAGACCCATGTAAGAAGAAAGCATAAATTTATTTAAATCATTTGTCAAAAAAGATTTCTCAGAATCACTCAGCATTAGTGGAAACCGAGGTTTGTATCTCAAAGTGATCAAGCATTCACAACAGCAGAACTTCCTTTGAATAAAAACATTAACTAACGAACTCAAAGTGTGTGCTGTACACCTGTTTATTAAGCAACATGTAATCTGAGGTCAGACAGGGTCTTTCCTCTTATGGAAATGTATTATCAGCCTACTGCAAGCTTTGACAACCTTACGGATATTTCACAGGGGAAACAGCACAAAGCACAGGGTGGATTTACTGCCTTGCTCAGAGGCCCTGCACTGTTTGCTACTGAAGGAGAGCAAAGTTTTTATGTCTTTATATCCCAACTGGATTTAAAACAGCAACCCTACTCTGACTTTAAAGCTACTACTGAGGGACATTTTATCAGCGTCTCCACACGCCACCAGCCACTACAGCTAACTGTAGACATCAGCCAGTGCAGATTGAGTTGTTGACCCATCTGAAGCTAAAATGTCTTTGAGTAACTTTCCTTGTGTTTTTCTATATGACACTAGCCAAAGGATTCAAACGTTAATCCCTCACACTAACACATTTCATTCGTCAATTTACAGATCTGCACTCTGCAGACACTGATACATCTAAAGCATCATGGGATTGACGTGTTTCTGCGTGCAAGTGCTCAGATTTATTCTGTTTGTGTGTGTGTGTGTGTGCGTGTGTGTGTGTGCATGTGTGCAAATCTATGAGAAAGAGAATATGGAGTAGAGTTCGTGGATGACCTTGGGGCAGAAATACACAAGAAAGAGTGATGACATATCAAACTGTACACTCACACAACCACATATGGGATGGATGAGAGCCCCTTGTTCACTTTATCCTTCCAGATCCCTGTCATCATCCTGACAAATCAAATAATTGATTTTAATCTCCCAGATCATAAGCGTTTTTAAATTTGCTGCCATAAATAATTCACAACATTTGGGAAGAAGTCTGCATGTCAGAGTGACAGTTAAAGCTCGCTGCATGAACTGCCAGCTGTCTGTTCTTTCTGTAAGTAAGGTAATATGGGCATTTGGTAGCTAAGTATTTGAACATTTTCTTTTGCCAAGTGTCACACTGGCAACACAAAAAGTTCTGAACATGAAGCACTTGTCAGCTGCCCTGCTGTTTGTCACTGAGCACGAAACATCAGTTACTTACGATGTCGTTGTTGACACACAATAGTATTCAAACAGTAGAAAAAATGTATTTATTTATCAAAGGAAAAATGGCAAACATTAATTGGTTCTACCTTCTAAATATTGGCATTTTCTGCTTTTCTTTTAATGATTTTTAATGATATATCTAGGGATGCACCAATATGAAAATTTTGGCCAATACCGATAACCGATTTTAAAGTTGCTGTCATGACCAATTGGCGGTATTTACCGATGTTGATATGATCTCTGTACAAATCACATTTCTACTTTTATAAGTAACTTTTATAAACACCGAAACACAAAAATCAATGAAATGGTGAAAATGCCCAGACAGCATCACCTCCACCAAATGTAACATACACGTTACGTCAAACACAACCCATTTTACAAAAATAAAGCCAAAATATCTGGGATACGAGTGCCGCCATCTCGCACTGGTGACATCATTTGGAGCCTCGAGTTCCCACCCACACACCCCCTTGTCCATTCACATGCAATGCTCAGCTGTCAATCGTGATGATTCACACCAAATAAAACTGAACCGATGAGAAAAATAAGTTCAACGTAAATAACAGAGGAGGAAGGGCTTAGGACCGATACTGCAGCCAGCCAACAGGGGGTGATCAAGATGCTTTGGCTCCATCTTTATGTAAAGTCTTTGTCTTAAAAAGAGAGTGGATCACATACACTTGCAACAGCAGCCACGCTGAAATAATCATCAGTTGTGCACATCAGACCAGTTTTGCTCATCGGACTGATAACAATAGTTTGAAAAATGACTAATATCATCCGATAGTGTTAAGATCGTGGATATATTGTAAATCGCTATTTATATCATTGTACACTGAATTATCGGGTCAAACTAAAATCTGCACGTCATCTTGGGTTTTGGATAATTATTTGCATTTGTTCTACTGTTAAAGGTGAATTCCAATGTTTTTCAACCTAAGCCCTATTTCCCAAACTTTGAGGATCTAAAACGTCACAAAAGACACCTTTTTCTGACAATCACTCCAGTACAGAGTTTTGTCGGTGGGGCCGATTTGCTCAACAAGTCTGTGAAATGTAACAGCAAAGGGCACAATGGAATGTTGACAATAAATTACATTTATTCTCATATAAAAATATGTTTCTGCTTCCTGTCACTGACAGCGCTCCCAAGACACAATCAGTCAGTCTCCAAATGGAAAATGTTTTCTTCTGCACTCCGATGTTCACGCGGGACAAACAACCAGAATTTGAACATGAATAAGAATTTTCTTTACCTATAGTTTGAATTTCTAGGCACAGCTGACCTCACAGTTGAAAAGGTCAAATGTGTCCCGTTACCTCAAAGAGATGTCTTTGACTACACAGTGTCTGCAGACCCTCCTACAGAATTAGCAACTATACTGCAATATACTACCAGGAATAATTTGACTTAAGGCCCTTTAGAGAAGCTACTTGTTTCAACAGTGGCCTGTCTTGTTGAATTCACAACAAAATGGTGGACAGCCATGCATGCCGCCCTACTCATGTATGTCAAACTTGATCCACAAACTCTGAGAATGTCACCCAGAGATGTGGAACAGTAGGTGGTGGAGTCACGGCGTCAGCATCTGCCCAGTTGTGCATCTCCAACCTCTTGTCAAGGCACCGATGATGCTGATGCTGATTTGTCTGAAAACACACTTGACCAGAGCTGGACTGAGCCCAGGTCTCTCTGGCATCACAGTGCACGCCAGCGCAGCGTCCCACAAGCCATATGACGCACACCTGTAACGCCTCACCTAAACATAAAAAACAGGAATTCTACTGCTGATACAAAAGCGTGGCAACAAAACATCCACTGAGCTACATTTAGCTAAAAGAGGAGCTCGAGCGGCAGCCGCGGACTGGCGGGACGCCGCTTACTGGGGGGGCCACAATGGTGCCAGAGACTATCACAGTCAGCGTAATATATACGCCACTGATAACACGCACGCAGATACGCGCAACTGCGAGGCTTCGTATGGCGGCGGATAAATATCCGAGGCAACTTAATAGAGATGTGACGGCGGGCTCTGGGTCTACAGCCCGCCACAGAGACACCTGCGTGCGGGTACGCGAACCCTTCCAGCTGCCCTCAGTCTGTGGCGGTGTCACCGTCGCAACTCATGAAAAAGGTAAAGGAGGAAAAACAGCGCTCACCTGTTTGGTGTTCACGATGCCTTTGACGTATTTCCCGCGGGCTAAGTCTACGCACAAGACGCTGGACAGCACCGCCAGGTACAGGAGTCGCACCCCCATCTTTCGCTCTCCCCTGCTACCGCTCGTCTGCTCTCCGGGCTCTGCGAGAGCTGAGTCTGAGCGGGAGCGCGCGCGGGAGAGGATGAAAGAGGAGCCGGCGCGTGCACGTCGGTCGCCTCAGCGCCTGTGGCCACAGGGCGCGCGCTCCCAGTTCCGCTCGTGCCACGAGAATGCGACACGTCCACGCGTTGAATAAAAAAGAAAAAATGCCACCAGCAAGTGCGGTCATGTTTTCATTAGAGGTCACGCGCCTGGGACAGGGGATGGGCAGCCTCCAGCAGGAACGGATTCCAGTTGGCTGAATTACTGCTGATTTTCTTTAAAAATGTCATCTGGACGAAGTACTCAGACCTTGCACTTGTGTGAAGTATTCAAAAGTTCTACAATCTATACACTTTAGTGTATACTAATATACTACCAATATACATAATACTTGAGCAAGAGTATCGTAAAGTACCTGATATGGCTGTTAAATGTACTAGTGCCTCTAAAAAAATGATTATTGTGATTTTTCAGTGGTACATGTCGTGTAAACTAAAATGTTTCAAGCATTTTCCTATTTTAACTTCAATAATTTGAGTCACATTAATTTTTAAAGAGAGAAAAACATATCAAAATATTATGTTATTTTCACTTTTTTGACATTGTAATAAAAAAAAAGGCTTTAAATAGTTTACTTAAGTGTGATGAATATAGAATGAAATTTGATTTTTTAAATTCAATTCTCATAAAAGATCATTAGTTATCAATGGTAACTTGGCAATGAGTTATATTTTACATGTATAATTTTCAATTTATTTACATGTTGGAGGCTGAAGCTCGGATGGTAGAGCGGTTGTCCAGTGATCAGCTAGGTCCCTCGTTCAATCCCAGACCCAGTAGTAAACATGTCCTTGAGCAAGACACTGAACAACAAATTGCTACCTGAAGCAGTGCCATTATTGTATGAGTGTGTGAATAGTTAACGCTCCAGATGAACAGATGGCACCCTGCCACCAGTGTGTGAATGTATATGAATGGGTGAATGCAAAACCTGTAGTGTAAAAGTGCTTTGAGTGGCCAACAATGCTATATAAATACAGGACATTCATGTGTGTATATACTATATTCAAGAGGATTGTTAGCCTAGTCCATAATTTTATCCAGTAAGTAGCTGTTTTTCCTCAATTGGGACTTTTTAAATCTAATCTTTTTTCTTTCATGCTGATGCAGCATTTATTTTTTAAACTGCTGAGTTCAGTTGCTTACTAAGTGTACTGGAAGGGAAGTGAAAGTTGCAGAAAATTCTCACTTAGAGTATAGGTACCTCAAAATTGTATTTAAGCAAAGCACAGAGTCCAGCCAAGAACAGCAAAGGCAGAAGTACTGACATCCTCAAGTAGGTTATTAGCACAATATAAAATAGTGCTACAAGTGTAATACCTGCTTTCACAATTGGGTTTACAAACAGTAAAAAATATCAAAAGGTTGTGCACACTAGCCACTTAGTACATATATTATTTCATATTGGTTTTTGGTTATTTTATTGAAGCTCAAAGTGAAGGTATTTCTAATGTCTATGTTGTTGGACAGTTGGATGCGTAGAGAAATAAATAAATCATAGAACGTTCTCTACATCTTTAATTTTTGGATTTGGGTGACACTTTATATATTTATAAAAGGTCAGATTTGTAATTGACCTTTACCTGAGTCCTAACTGAATAAAGACATTGGTAAGATTCAATTAAGTTTTATGTATTCTAATATGTAATCATAAATCACAATCATAGGAAAACGCCATCAGACATACCAAGGACACTTCATCAGAAAGATTGAAATCTAAGTGACTTTTATCAAACCTTTAGCTTAATCAATGGAAAGAAAATGCATAAGCCTGAACACAACAGAACAGGAGGCTCATGGGAGAATATATTTATTTTGATAAAAATCGACAAGAAACTAGCCTACTCATGGCAGCCCAGACAAAACCTTCTAGTATGAACCCTGTAGTTGTATCAGTCTGCAAAGAATCAGATGAACAAATCAAGAGTAAAAATATATACATTAATCACATAATGTTAAATATACATTCTTTTCAATTCACAGGTTTGCACTTGTGGTGTTTTGAAAAAAAGAAAAAAAATCAACATTAAAAACAATTAAACTCAAACCAGCTTTGTTTCCTGTCTATGGCTTGTTTCTTGTGAAAGGCTAATTCTGTATTATTACTGCATTTTACTACAGTTCACAGTAATTTGCACATGTAGCATTGTCATGCTTCTACACTGACAAGCGACCGCAAATTTTGCCAGTAACAGTTGACATGAAACACTAAACAGCAAGAACTTCACGTCTGTCACATGAAGCTGGCTGCAGTCTTTGGTCCTGCCTGAAATCTTAACCACAGATGTACTATGTCCAACTGATGGATCACTGTTTATAAATATTTCTGTGGAGCGGTTGAGGCCAGTCTAACACAATAATGCATTTGTGAAAGAATTAGGTTTCAGGGAGTCTTGTGCAATCTAAACAAGTGGATTGCTATGAACCTTGAGGTGGTTTAAACACATAACAATACATTAAATGACATCACCACATCTCTGAAGGAGGAAAAAGATTTGTTAAAAGAAGTTATGTCATGCTGCTCTGTAAATGCATAGCTTTAGCTGAGACCTCATGTTTATACAGCAGCATTGCACTTTGCATTGCTCTTGCACCGAAAATCAGCAAAACAGCCTAGGGCAAACAAAATCTCAAATGAGAAAAGGCTCCCAAAAAGTAAAAGTGTAAAAGCTGCAGAGGTGTGCTGTAGAGCCAGGTAAATGGAAAAATAAAGAATTGCATGACTACAACTAGTTTGAATAAATACTGGTGATTAAGCACTAAACAAAAGCAGCAACACTGATCAAAATCAAAAATTTCCGCTCTTGCAGTTGGCATGTATGCATTAGTGAAACCACGAAAAAGCCAACAATTTGGGAAACATTAATCCATGTCTTGAAACTCCTCTGTGCAAAACACCTGTCTGGTACACAGGTCATTAAACAGCAAGTGAGTGAATATGACAATGTTTTCTAATAGCTGACATATATTACATAACAAATTGTTAATGGCCAGTCAATCCTGCTGGGCTTCATAGACGCTGGTGTTTTCAGTGGTCATATCAAGTCAAATCAGTGTACATTTATAGAAAAATGATGCAGCATGACAATTAATGATGATTAATACAACAGTCCTGACTCTAAAGTGCTTTACATGGCCACATGTGAGGTCGTATTTTTCCACACACTAGAGATTGATGTGATCGTATGAATGAGCACAAGAACACTGCACTTCAGCCACAGATACAGGGCCTACGTTTCATATCGAGAGAAAAAAAAAAGAAAAAAAAAGACATATACAAGCAAAAGCTTAAAATACATGAACGAATCAACTACTGCATAAGTGCAGAGTGAGCATAAACAGCCACTAGTCTTGTAAGTCCAAACTTGAGCTCAACATTTCTGAGCGGATGAGTGTATCACTTTCAGCGTATTCATGGTTCTGGTTCTCTCCATCAATCTGACTAAAAACTCTGCAGTAAATACTGCAAGCTGACAGAACTGAGCATTGGTCTAATCCTGTAGCATGCCTTTCCAGCTGAAAATCTTGCTCTTCTACAGGGGGAAAGGATTTTGCACCCAGAGCTTTGGCTAAATCCTATTCATCACACAGCATCCCTTCGACAGACCTGGCAACCCTAGTCCTGTTACCAGGCAAAGGGCAGGGCAGTGCCAGCATTGTTGGCATCTATATTTATTTGGACCTGATAGAGGGACTGACTCTCTGAAGGACATTTTTTCTTTGCACTTAAAACAGCTTCAGAAGCAACATGCTCAAAATGAGTGTCCTCAGGCTACTGAAAGAAAGTTATGGTGGAGAGCAAAGAAACACAGACAAGCCCATTTTTTCTTAGCGAATTACAAAGCATTCATACAATCTAATCTCTTGTTCCGGGTCCTGGATATTTGTCTAAACGCTTCTGAGTGGAGAAACAAATTATCATTCAGGATATACCCTGGGCTCCAGACAAGTAATATGTGTGAAGAGTAAGACCAGGTGAGATACAGGGACAACCTGAGAAGATACCAGTGCAGCAGAGCTGAAAATGTGTATTGACAGGTGATGGTGGGTTTTCTGCTTTATTATTCTACTTCTGCAGAATGAAAACTCAAGCTACTGTTTCCAGTCTTAAAAGAGACAAAACAAAAACACTGCTCCTCATTCAGACATCAGAAGAGTGTTCTTAAATTACTAATAAAGATGGGAACCAAGTTTTCCAGCACAAAATAATGAATATTGGTGCATGCCCACAAATTTCACTGTAGCAATCCATAAAATGCAATTTTTGCATTACTACACCACCCCCCCCAAAAAAAGTAGGCAGCATCTAGATAGAGCAAAGTATCCTCCTGTAGCATTCTGCATTTACTCCATATCATTAGTATGTATTCCTGGCAGAAAAATACAAAATTAAATGGAAAGGCAAAGGATGTCAGAGCAGCTGCGTCCAAGCAGCAGAAGTAAATATAGAGTACATTCACTAATAATGAATAAAGTATACAAATCAACAAACTGTACTAAATCAGAGATTAAAATACAGCAATAGAAAAACAAGATATAAATAACAAAAGTAATATTACTGAATGGCATTAATAATGATTTAAAAAAGGAATCTCACAAAACAAGGGAATCAATTAATCCAGCACAGAGCCTTCCAGTCTGTTATATTTAGTTCTATAATTCTATTTTAGAGTCAACAGACTCTACAAAGTGAGTTGTATTGACTGCCAAACTGGAGTAATGGAAAACACAATGTGGAGTTATTAAGTGTGATTTAGAGTGGCTCCCTAAAGGACAAGGCGCTATTTAAGTGGGGATGATTCTATACAGAAACATATAGTGTGCTTACCACTGTCTGACTGGGGCCTCAAATGACTGCCTCGGCCTAGATGAATCACCCATTCAGGCCACGTCTTATGAATCTCCTGTGCTTGTCCAAGTCCCTGCTTCCTAACAGCAACTCTGTTAAGTATGTCTTCTGCGTGTGGATGAGTGCTGGTCTTTGACTAAGTAGCTGCTAAATTACCATTTTATTCTAAATCATCACTGCCTTTTGTGGGTGTGTCTGTTTTGTCTGTAAGATTGCCTTAGTGGTTGTGAAGACAACTTGCAAGAATTGTATAGATTAACAAGTCATATTTTAATGTTCCTCTGTTCTTTTTTTCTCTCAAAAAATTGGCATTCGCCTACAATGCCCTCCCTCCCACCTTGTTTTCCAGGATATTTTTTGCCTCCTCTTTAGGCATGCACTTGCCTAAATCTGTCTGACTTTCATTTATACTTCCCTCCTGTCACTCCTTGGGTAATTGCAGTCCTTTTTGTTTTATACAACTTCACTTAAGGCCCAATACCATCAGCGTCAGTCTTATTCTTGGCTGCCACATCAACTAAGACCTCTCCATCAACAATCCTAGTCTCTTTCCCGGCTGTCAGCTCCACCTCCTCCATGGGGCAGACGATAAGAGGGCCAGTGTCCCCTGAAGAGGCCGACACACACCTATCTGTCCTTTCCAGCTTGCGGTGCTTGCGTGGCTCCGGGGGTGTGTCCACCTGAGTGAAGACAGTGCGAATTCTCTCCATGCAGATGTTGGCAGCCTCCCTTGTCTCCCTGGAGAGCTGCAATAGGCTGAGGAAGCCGTGGGGGAGGTCGTCTACCACGCACAGAGTGACAGGCTGGTCTATGCTCCTCAAACGCTTGGCAAACATCACTGAGTCATCCAGCATGGGGTCTAATGCACAAGCCTGAGAGAGATTGGGGTGAGAACGGCGAAAAGCAAATTAGGATTCCGTTCAGTCATGTCAAGAATCTTAATTAAGCAACAAAGAAAGGGAAGTCAAGCGTCTCAGTATCTTTTGTCCCTGCTTTCTTTACATGCTCGCTGTAGCTACTTTAAAATCAGCACCAGTCCATTCATTTTCATATCCACACTGTTCTCACAAGAGAAAGCAGGCTTTAACTTCCCCCATCTCTCCCATTATAATCCGTCTCATTGATACTGAACAGTGCAGATTGTTGCTGGTCCTTCATCTCTTAACATTTTATAGCTGCCTTGTTTTTATCTCTCCAACTCCCTTTTCTGCCTCATCACTAACAAACAATCTGTATCCTCATTTGCTCCCACATGCTCTAACAATTTAACTGTAAAGTGTAAAACAAAAGCTATTATTATTGATCAGCTTGCTCACAGAGAATCATACATGCAGCCAAATGCAGGAAGTTTCAAAGACTCCAACGATATTCAAAACAATGATTACATTGCAGCAGTTTTATGAGTGAGTTACAAGAGTTGATGTCCAAACCTATACATACAGCTCGTACAAATACATTCAAACTATTACCATTTACAATCTCCAACATTTAATCCTAGTGAACATTTATTGCCTGTCAGTCAGTGTCACTACTTTACTTATTACTTTAAAATATCAGAATATTACAGAGAGTAATTTATTTTGTCATTATCTAGACTTATTTTGTTCTTAAACCATTTTGCCACAAATTTGAAAGTACAATTGAGGTCACTGTCTATTTGGAAGGTCCATTTGTGAACAAGTTTTTAACTTCCTGGTTAATATCTTATGACGATGCTTCAATATGATCCTTAAGTTTCCTCCATGGTGACGCAATCTATTTTATGAGGAGCACCAGTCTCTTTTGCTGCCCCAACATGACTCTGCCACCCTTGTGCTTAATGACCTGGATGGTGTTATTTGGTCTGGAATTTTCCCCCTTTTTAATCATTACAGGTCTTTACACTTTTGTACTACTGTTTGTAAAGATGAAACAATCTGCTTTCAGGCATTTGGAAATCGTTCCAAAAGGATAAACCAGAGTTTTGGAGGTCCACGGTTTTTCTGAGTTCTTGGCTGATTTCTTTTAAATTTCCCATGATGCCAAGCACTAATTTATTAGCTCCTACAATAAGGTGACAGGTGAATCTAAAGTTGACTCAACTCAAATAAGTCAATCAGAAGTTTGTGAAGTCATTAAAAGGTTTTGTCAAGCGGTTTGAACACAACGTTAATTTAGTTAAAGCTAACGTCTAATCCCATGAAATTTTGATATTGTGCGTGAAAGCGAAATTTATTTTCTGTAAACCTTTTTTGTTATGGGCAAAGTAGATGTATTATTAAACTTATCCAACTATAGTTTGTTAACATTAAATCTGTGAAAGCTTTCCCTTCCCTCCTACATCATGTTGTTAATCATTCCAACTGCTGCTTTGTCTTACCACTATATGTACAGGTGGTAGCCCTTTTAGCATGCTGTCAGGAGCCAGCAGAGGAGAGCAAAAAGGATCCTTGACCACTGGAGAGCTCTTCATTCTCATTTCAGCCGGCTGCTCGGTGCGCAGTGGCTCAAACCCCAGGGGAAACTCCCTTGAGTGCTCCAGCTCTGATCCCTCTTCTCGAGCAGGGGGCGGGATGGCTACTGAAGACAGGTCGCTGAACATGGAGGGATCAGCATTCTTGGACAGTAAGGAATTTGTATCTTCCGGCTGGATAAAATGAGAGATTAGCGGTAATTTAGTTGGGGTTAGACAGGACTGAGTAGTCAAGAGACTAGGTAATATGAAAAAAAATGTAAAAGGGATACAATAGTTGATTTTAAAAACACATACGCACACACACACAAACCCACACAACACTTTGTCCTTGTGAAACTCTTCTAAAAACCCTGGCACACTGCCTGAACGTCTTGGCTGAACAATCCACATTTGAAGGAGGAAAAGGTGTATTTAAAGTCTTAGATCACCTCTGCATGCTAGTCTTCCTAAAACAGCCACTTATCCAGTCTGCTAAGTGTGAATATACATGCAAGGATAATCTGCAATAGTTTGCAAGTACCCATGCAACCAAGTTTTGACATTCCATCAACATTTTACAGGAAAATCTTTCTAAAGCATGGGTAAAATAATGTCTGAATTCAAAGAAATGAAACATTCACGTTGCTGCAGGGCATTCAGCATAGTACAATAGGGCCAAAAAATATTCTTGCCAATAAAACCTCTCAAAAAGGATACAACTCTACGCCAAAATTTTTATCATGAGCTGTATTAAAACAACGTGCTTACAGATGAGTCTGGTGTCATTTCTCATCATTTAAATGGTGCAATAATCATTATCAAATTACAGATCTTTCCTTATTCACAGTACTTAATCCCCACAACATCCCTTCTAACCACCCAGTGTTTTTTTTTTTTTTGTTGTTGTTTTTTTTAACAACAACCTTAGCAGTTAAATACGTTTTACTTCTTCTGAATAAGAGCATTTCACTCAGAGCATTATGATGTCAAGGTAAACACATTCCTGTGTGACATACAGTGAGCTCAGAGAGCAGTGGTGCACTGTGTGAAATGCAGTTGTTTTGGGATCCCAAGTCCTGGCAAGTCTGGCTCTTCACAGGCAGTGTTCTGCTGGGGTTCTCCAAAGGCTTGGAGGGTACAGGGGGGTCGGCATGAGGAGAACGGATGGACGCCTCTGAAATGCTCCTCCTCACTGTTTCGAAGGAATGGAAAGGAGAAGGAATAGAATAACGAATGAGACATTTGCAAAATAAAAAATACACAGCAGGGATATTAAATCACAAATACATTGATAACACCAAAAAGTACACTATTAGGGAATGTGTATTCATTTGCAAGATCTTCATTCCTCATACTCATCGATTCCTGACGCTGAGTATTTTGTTAGGTAAAATCATGTTTTGAAATGTGGAAGGGGGTACATCAATCTTTTCTTTAATATATATTGTGAATTCAGACAGTTCAACTCTGAGAAGTTATTGGAAATATCAGCTGCAGGTGAGCAGAGCACACAGCGCCACATGTGAAATTTGCAGATGAGTATTGTAATTTTTCCATGGAAAATGTATATTATTCGGTAGATATCTTAGTTATAAATACAACAATGAAGAAAAAAATGCTCAGAGCATCCTCAACGACACACACCATGGAGCTCATTCTCTGCTCAGGATGAAACAATAGACATTCAACCTGGGACACTGCAGACCGGACAGTACCATCACACATAACTTTACAGCTAGACTGAGAGAAAGATAAATAATTGTAAACAAAATGTCACCCATTTTATTTGACAGCTCATACAATCTATCTCTGACATACAGTGACTTGAGACCATTTTATTTATTTTTTTTTTACTCTATATTTAAAATCTTTTTACGTATACCTGTCATACAGTCATTCCATTGCTGCACATATTATAAAAGACTATAGGTAATATAACTAAAAATTTTGCAATCAACTAAAGCATTTGTGTAAAAAGTGCTTTTTTATAGTGTTTACACATGTGTATAGTTTTTTATTTTAATTATACCTTGTTTTACTGCAGAATTGAAGAGATCTGCACAAAAATTTCCTATATACCTGTGCTATCTGTAGTAATGTACATGTACAAAAGGCCAAACCCTCTTGAATCTTGAAATTTAAGTTATAACACCAGTGACCTTTAGCTTGTTGATTTTCTCTCCACAGCTCTCATCACAGCTGTATCTTGCAGCAGTGAAAACAACTGAGACACTTTTTTGCTGCTGGTCTGTTTCCCCAAACCTGGTATACTTAAATAGCATACACCGATCAGGCATAACATTATGACCACCTGCCTAATATTCTGTTGTTCCCTCTTTTGCTGCCAAAACAGCCCTGACCTGTCGATGCATAGACCCCACTAGACCCCTGAAGGTGTGCTGTGGTATCTGGCACCAAGATGTTAGCAGCAGATCCTTAAGTCCTGTAAGTTGCGAGGTGGGGCCTCCATGGAACTGACTTGTTTGTCAAGCACATCCCATAGATGCCCAATTTGATTGAGATCTGGTGAAATTGGAGGCCAGGTCAACACCTCAAACTCGTTGTTGTGCTCATCAAACCATTCCTGAACCACTTCTGCTTTGCGGCACAACACATTATCTTGCTAAAAGAGACACAAAATAAGGGAATACCGTTTCAATGCAAGGGTGTACATTGTCTGCAACAATGTTTAAGTAGGTGGTACGTGTTAAAATATCATCCACATGGAGGGCAGGACCCAAGGCTTCCCAGCAGAAGCTTTGCCCAAAGCATCACACTGCCTTCGCCAGCTTGCCTTTTTCCCATAGGGCATCCAGGTACCATGTGTTCTCTAGGTTATCTACGCACACGCACCCGGCCCTCCACATGATGTAAAAGAAAACATGATTCATCAGACCAGGCCACCTTCTTCCATTGCTCCGTAGTCCAGTTCTGATGCTCAAGTTGCTCATGCCCAATGTTGGTGCTTATGGCATGGGACAGGGGTCAGCATGAGCATCCTAACCTGACTGTGGCTATGCAGCCCATACACAACAAACTGCAATGCACTGTGTATTCTGAAACCTTTCTATCAGAACCAGCATTAACTTCTTCAGCAATTTAAGCAACTGTAGCTCGTCTTTTGGATCGGACCACACGGGCCAGCCTTCGCTCCCCACGTGCATCAGTGAGCCTTGGTCGACCATCACCCTGTCGCCGGTTAATCACTGTTCCTTCCTTGGACCACTTTGGATAGATATTGACCACTGCAGACCCGGAACACCCCACAAGAGCTGCAGTTTTGGAGATGCTCTGACCCAGTCGTTTATCCATCACAATTAGGCCTTTGTCAAACTCGCTCAAATCCTGCCCATTTTTCCTGCGACACATCAACTTTTAGGATAAAATGTTCACTTGCTGCCTAATATATCCCACCCACTAAGAGGTGCTATGATGAAGGGATAATCAGTGTTATTAACTTCACCTGTCAGTGGTCATAATGTTATGCCTGATCTGTGTATGTTGATGCACCGTACACTTTTATATTTTACACTCAATCTGATTTCCTTACTTCTTATACATAACTTCCAAACCTTGCTGCATTTGCTTTAGCCAACACAAACTTGTTGAATGTAAGTAATATGTGGTGGTGATCGACACTTGTGCTTTGTGCATGTTCGAGCTGGACCACACAGTCTGGACCACTCACAAAGACTTCATCAAAATATTTTATCTTGTTAAACTTGATATTGTTAATTTTCCATTGCAAAGAATTGTATAATAAATAAGACAGTAAAATACACAAACTGTTTGATTTCATTTGAAACAAAGACTACTTGAGGATTTCTCATTGCCATGCCCTGTATACTATATGGCTTATATAGGATACAGGCACCACTCAAATTTCCTTGGGGTCAATGGCTGTTGGAGGACACAGGGAGAAATAGTTGTACACAGCCACTTTTGTTTATTTCATCGTTTCCACTTATCTTACGTCCTCTGGCTGACAGCCAATAGTTCAAAAAACTAAAATGCAATTGGGGTGTATCTGGAAGAAGGGAGGAGAAATTCAAATAGTGCTGTCATGACTATATCATCCGGCCGCCTCTGGCCGTCAAAACACAGCTTTAAGATATGTTATTGCTGGTTCCTTCACACAGTGCCACCCATCTCCCATCTCTTTAATAATGAACCATCTCAGCACCATGATGGCCTTTCAATAATGTACACTCGCCAAAGACATTCTCATTAGTTTGGGCTTGGAGCTGTGGGGATCTCACCTAGCTAAGAGGACACCGGGGAAATTTCCATTCGCTACCAGATTTACGGTAGCTACAATTAAAAATTACTGTCACAGACTTGCTGCTCTAAACAGGTGAATTGATGTGAATGGGGCGACATGTGTGTTATGCACTACAGTGGGATAAATTGATAATTGGTTGGTTGAATGTTGAATAAAGATGATCTATGCTAATAATCTCCTCCATATGGTAATAAACTTAAGGCCAATTGATGGTGCACGCTCACACCAATATAAACTGCTTAATGAACACATGGAAAACATGGGTAGCACACACACACACACATACAGCAGGTAGATGTGGTTGAAGACAAGAACAGATTGCATCTATAGAACACACAATAGCTGCCGAGCAAATCACGTCTATGGCATCCACATCTCATCTAAAGTTTCCACCTGACTGCACATGCACACATGCACACAAAAACACCAATGCACATAATCACATTGACAGCGTACCAGTAACTCCAAGTGGTGCCTTTCCTGCTGTGGTGGGGGAGGGCGAGGCTCTGTTAGAATCCAGCAGAGAATGGATCCAGTTGGAGGCACCCTGTCTCAAATCTCTGAAGAGCAGTGCCGTGTCTTTCCTCACTAGGCTCAGAGTGCTCACTTTCTCTACCTGTGTCTCTGTCTGAGGCTCACCGCCTGGAGAGGAAGTGACAGAGGAGAGGTTCGCAAGGAAGAAAAGATGTACAGCAACAGGCAAAAGAAGTACTTTTCTTATTATGTATAAACGTGAATGAGTAACAACAGAGACGATAAAGAAAACCAAAGTAAAGAGGTTTAAAACTGCCGCATATCAAATCATATTACAGAGAGCAATACATAGTTATGACAGTAGGATGGATTAAAAAATAGAGGTTTGATTCTGTTAGTGAAGGGCAACATGAAAGCAACACGATAGAAACAAAAAAATGCATAAGACTCTTAGCTTTACCAGCTAAAAGAAAAATCTTAGCTTTATTTAAAACACACACACACCTACCTGTGTAGGCACTGAGACACCTGGAGAGCACACTGAGTGGCAGCAGGGGATCCATAAGTGTTAACAGACGGGATGGCGATGCGTAGGCAGTCAGCAGGGTAGCTGGATAGACTGCCACGATTCCATCTGGCATTCGCACACCAAAGGCAGCCGCACGCATCGATGTTGTCACACTCAAGTTGCCTCCTGCACTGTCACCAACCAGGCACACTTTCTCTCCAGTCCAACCTGGTGGGATAAAAATGGAACACAAAATAAAAGATAAAAAGAAAAGAAGATTTTTTTTGTTGAACTGTGAAAAATCCATGAATGTAAAAAAAAAAAAAAAAAAAAAAAAGCAATGTGACACAAATCAAGTCACAGTATCTCTTTTCTCCACATTAACACTGCATAATATGAGGATGCTCCGAGGAGGCTACTGAGTTACTGTAAGCATCATAGCCATGATACTGTCTTCTTACTCTTCAACATGAACATATTACACGACCTGCGTTGGTTATTTGACAGCATGCTTAGTGGTCGGATGTGACCCAGGCCGACCAGATGTCTTTTGTTTTCTACCTCATTTTTGAGAAAAGCAGTTTGTGTGGAAATGCAGAACAACGCAGCAAGTTAAAGACATTGTGCGGTGGCATGAATGAATGAATCTTCTCAATAGATACAGGTAATTTAAGTGAGGATTTAAAAGTTGTTTACAGGGACCTTTACACTGAAAGTGAGTTTCGCTCCTTTTGGTGTGTCTGCTTATTAATTCCGATAGACCAATTTCATATCTTGGCCCAATGTATTAATAACTTCAACAGTATATAATTTATTCTGACATTAAAACAAATAGACATTGTACAGATGAAATAAAAGTCTGCACTTTGGTATAAAATCTGATGTACCCAGTAGGTGGTGGTTTCTGAGAGCCCAGCAGTAGGCATAGAAACACTCTTCCAGGGCTCTTGGAAAAGGGGCCTCAGGAGCCAGAGAGTAGTCAACAGACAGGATGGGGACACCCAGGTCCTGGGACCAGCTCTTCAGATAGGGCTACACAAAACAGAAAACAAGGCTATGAGGGGGTGAAGTCATAAAAGGATAAACATTCACTTTTACATTTATAATATGTTGTTAAATTTATGAGAAGCAAGAGACGCCACAATAAAACACAGAGGAAGGAGATAGAGAAAAATGAGTGCGTTGGGAGAGACAGATGGGGATGAACATTAAAAAACAAAGATGAAATGTTATGAAAATTATGTGGCTCTCTGATGTCATCTGTCTGGTTCCTGGCTTACCGTCTAGACTAAAGCAGAATGAGTATCACCCTTAAGGTCACCTTCATTTCTTTTCTTCTCATACAGCAAAAACAAAAGGTGTCCATATATCGTATTTTTTGTGAAGGAAAAATACAAAGGCAAGGGAAATGTGTGGATTTACAGTATACATAGTATACATAAACAAACTCAGAAGACAGCCACTAGTGGTCACAAACCAGTGTATTTCTAGTGCCGGTCCCAAGCTCAGACAAATTCTGAGGGTTGCATCAGGAGGGGCATCTGGCATAAAAACCGAGCCAAATCAAACATGCAATTCACGAAAACAAACTTCAGACCGGATCAGTTGGGGACCAGGATAACAACAACCGCCTCCGATGCTGTTGACAAACAGGGTACTGGTGGAAATTGGGCTACTGTTAGTCGAATAACAAGGGGAGGGAAATGCATTAAGAGACAGAGAGATAAGAGGAAAGTCAAGAGTGTAGGATTGAAAGTAGTCACACTAAATGTTAGCACGATGACAGGCAAAGGTAGAGAGCTGGCTGACATGATGCAGAAAAGAAAGGTACATTAGTGTTCAAAATAATAGCCGTCCAATGTGACTAACCAGATTAATCACTGTTATTAGTATATTTTTATTGCTACATGGCAAACAAGTTACCAGTAGGTGCAGTAGATTCTCAGAAATCCAACAAGACCCAGCATTCATGATATGCACGCTCTTAAGGCTGTGCAATTGGGCAATTAGTTGAAAGGGGTGTATTCAAAAAAATAGCAGTGTGGCATTCAATCAGTGAGGTCATCAATTTTGTGAAAAAACAGGTGTGAATCAGGTGGCCCCTATTTAAGGATGAAGCCAGCACTTGTTGAACATGCATTTCTCTTTGAAAGCCTGAGGAAAATGGGTCGTTCAAGACATTGTTCAGAAGAACAGCGTACTTTGATTAAAAAGTTGATTGGAGAGGGGAAAACTTATAAAGAGGTGCAAAAAATTATAGGCTGTTCAGCTAAAATGATCTCCAATGCCTTAAAATGGAGAGCAAAACCAGAGACACGTGGCAGAAAACGGAAGACAACCATCAAAATGGATCGAAGAATAACCAGAATGGCAAAGGCTCAGCCAATGATCAGCTCCAGGATGATCAAAGACAGTCTGGAGTTACCTGTAAGTACTGTGACAGTTAGAAGACGTCTGTGTGAAGCTAATCTATTTACAAGAATCCCCTGCAAAGTCCCTCTGTTAAAAAAAAGGCATGTGCAGAAGAGGTTACAATTTGCCAAAGAACACATCAGCTGGCCTAAAGCAAACTGATGATGAGAGTAAGACTGATGAGAGTAAAGTTGTTCTTTTTGGGTCCAAGGGCCGCAGACAGTTTGTGAGACGCCCCCCAAACTCTGAATTCAAGCCACAGTACACAGTGAAGACAGTGAAGCATGGTGGTGCAAGCATCATGACATGGGCATGTTTCTCCTCCTATGGTGTTGGGCCTATTTATCGCATACCAGGGATCATGGATCAGTTTGCATATGTCAAAATACTTGAAGAGGTCATGTTGCCTTATGCTGAAGAGGACATGCCCTTGAAATGGGTGTTTCAACAAGACAATGACCCCAAACACACTAGTAAACGAGCAAAATCTTGGTTCCAAACCAACAAAATTAATGTTATGGAGTGGCCAGCCCAATCCCCGGACCTTAATCCAATCGAGAACTTGTGGGGTGACATCAAAAATGCTGTTTCTGAAGCAAAACCAAGAAATGTAAATGAATTGTGGAATGTTGTTAAAGAATCTTGGAGTGGAATAACAGCTGAAAGGTGCCACAAGTTGGTTGACTCCATGCCACACAGATGTGAAGCAGTTACAACAAACTGTGGTCATACAACTAAATATTAGTTTAGTGATTCACAGGATTGCTAAATCCTAGAAACAAAAAAGTTTGTACAAAATAGTTTTGAGTTTGTAAAGTCAATGGCAGACACTGCTTTTTTCTTGACCACACCCCTTTCAACTAATTGCCCAATTGCACAGCCTTAAGAGTGTGCATATCATGAATGCTGGGTCTAGTTGGTTTTCTGAGAATTTACTGCACCTACTGGTAAATTGTTTGCCATGTAGCAATAAAAAATATACTAAAAACCTGGATTAATCTGGTTAGTCACATTGGACTGCTATTATTTTGAACACTACTGTACATGGCTGAAGTGAATTCTCTCTCTGCTCACCTGTTTGTTGGGTGGAGGGCGGTTGTCGGTGGCGGGGTTTTGGGTCGGGCCAGAAGAGGGAGGAGGAGGAAGAGGAGCTTCCAGCGGGTTGGGGCTGGTGACAGAAGAGGACGTGGAGCTACAACGGGAGCGACTTGAGTATCCTGTACGTGGATGGTAAACTGGAATGTTGTCAGTGGTTATGCCCCACAAGTTGGCTTTGAGATGTAAGAGAAAGAGAAATTCTGGAGCGAGCTAGATGAAGTGGTAGAGTATCCCCAGGGAGGAGAGAGTGGTGATTTGAGCAGACTTCAATGGGCATGCTGATGAAGGGAACAGAGGTGATGGGCAGGTTTGGTGTCAAGGAAAGGAACCTGGAAGGACAGTTAGGGGTAGGGACTTTTGCAGAAAGAATGGAAATGGCTGTGGTGAATACCTACTTCCAAAAGAGAGAAGAACACAGGGTGACAAATAAAAGCAGAGGCAGGATCACGCAGGTGGACTACATTTTGTGTAGACAATGCAATCATAAACAGATTGGAGACTGCAAGGCACTTGAGAGAGTTTAGCCGGATCAAATTGTGGAAACTGAAAAAAAAAGTCTGCTGTGAGGACTTCAGGGAGAGGTTGAGACAGGCCCTGGGTGGCCAGATGAGTGGGTAACTACAGCAACAGTGAAGAGGAGGGAGACAGACAGGGAGGTGTTTGGTGGGTCATCTGGACAGAGGAAGGGTGATAAGGAGACTTGGTGGTGGAATGAGGAGGTACTGGAGAGTATTCAGAGGAAGAGGTTGGCAAGGAAGAAATCGGATACTGAGAGAAGAGAAGAGAGTGGACAGGAATACAAGGAGATCCAATGTAAAGCAATGAGAGAGGTGGCAAAGGCTTAACAGAAGGCATATGCTGAGCTGTATGAGAGGCTGGCCACTACCAAAGGAGATAAGGATCCGTATCGTCTGGAGAGGCAGAGGGATCGAGGTGGTAAGGATGTGCAGCAGGTTCTGGTGATTAAGGACAGGGATAGAAATGTACTAACAAGTGAGGAGAGTGTACTGAGAAGATGGGAGGAGTACTTTAAGGAGCTGATGAATGAAGAAAATGAGAAGAAAAGAAGGGTGTAGGAAGTGGAACAGGAAGTTGGAAATATTAGTAAAAATTAAGTGAGAAAGGCTTTAAAGAGGATGAACAATGGAAAGGCAGTTGGTCCTGATGACATACCGGTAAAGGTATCGAACTGTCTAGGAGAGAGGCCAGTGGACTTTTTACCAAAACTGTTCAACATGATCTCAGACAGTGAGACTATACCTGTGGAACGAGGGAAAAGTTTACTGGTGCCGATCTTCAAGAAGAAGGGTGATGTGCAGAGTTGTAGCAACTACAGAGGGATAAAACTGATGAGTTACAAAAGAGTAGTGGAAGCGAGGTTAAGAGAAGAAATTATGATTTGTGAGCAGCAGTATGGTTTCTTTGTAATGTAGTGCTCTTTGTAGTTTAGTGCTCTTTATTTGCCAAGAAACAGCACTGCAGACCCCACGTTTGCTTTGAGAATGCTGATGGAGAAGTATAGAGAAGGTCAGAAAGAGTTGCATTGTGTCTTCGGGGATCTAGAGAAAGCCTATGACAGAGTGCTGTGGGAGGAAATGTGGTTCTTTATGAACGAGTCTGGATTGGCAAAGAATTACATTAGACTGGTGCAAGACACGTATGATGAGAGCAGTATGACAGTGGTGAGGTGCACTGTAGGAGTGACAGATGGCTTCAAAGTTGAAGTGGGACTGCATCAAGGATCGGCCCTCAGCCCCTTCTTGTCTGCTGTGGTGATGGACAAACTGACAGATGAGGTCGGGAAGGAATCTCCTTGGACTATGATATTAGCAGATGACATTGTGATCTGTAGTGAGAGCATGGAGCAGGTGGAAGAAAACCTGGAGAGGTGGAGGTATGAACTGAAAAGAAGAGGAATGAAATTCAGTCATAGCAAGACAGAATACGTGTGTGTGAATGAAGGGCGGCAAGTTGAATGGTGAGATTACAGGGAGTGGAGGTGGATAAGGTACAAGAGTTTAAATACTTGGGGTCAACTGTTCATAGCAACTGGGAGTGTGGTAAGGAAGTGAAGAAGCGAGTGCAGGCAGGGTGGAGTGGGTGGAGAAAAGTATCAGGAGTGATCTGTGACAAAAGAATAGCAGCAAAAGTGAAAGGAAAGGTTTAACAAAAGGGTGGTGAGACCAGCAATCTTGTATAGGACGGAGACAGTAACACTGAGTAGCTCTTTCTTTGGGAGTGACGATGGACTGACAGGATTAGGAATGAGCACATCAGAGGGAAAGCAAATGTCGGACGTTTTGGAGACAACATTTAAGAGGGCAGATTGAGATGGTGTGGACATGTGCAGAGGAGGGACAGCGAATATATTGGTAGAAGGATGCTCAAGATGGAACTACCAGGCAGGAGATAAAAAGGATGTGGTGAGGAAGGACATGCAGAGAGGGAAAAATGGAGGAGGATAATTCACTGTGGCGACTCCTAGAAATAGCTAGGTAAATTGACTACTGACTGCTACAAAGTCAGGCATCATGGACAGGTCTGTCTGTCTGTCAGACAGTTCATCATCCACCCTCATAAATTAAGCAAAAGAGTCACCAGGAAAAGAAATGTGTGTGTATGTGTGTGTGTGTGTGTGTTTATTTATTTATTTATTGGGTTTATTTGGCATACACAATCACCCTCTTCACAAAGGAAAACACACACACACGCAAACATAAATTTAGATTGTCCCAGATGTGTTTTGCAGTTGTGCAAGCTGTGTGTGTATGGGAGACTGTGCTGTAGTTGTTAAAGGCTCGGATGCAGGGAGAATTATTCCTGAGATCTCAGAATCACTTTGCATGGAGAGCAAAGGCTCCTGAAACTGAAGGACACTAAGTGAACAAAAATGATCGAGAGATTAAAACGACTGTGAGGGAGCATGTAATAGAAAAAAAAGAGCAAGAAGAAGAAGAGAGGATCGTAGTCTGACAAGTTTTCCATTAGTGCCCCAGGTAATCTTTCTCTGTGGGGTTGTACAGTTCTGTTAATTCAACATGACAGCCCTGTTCGCACCCTTCTCTAATTGCTCCCTCTCATCCTCTGGTTGCTACGCAGCTGCAGATCAAGGATGCCCATGTCCTCAGTGATTTCACAGAGTGCTGTCCTGCAGTAGTTATAAGTACCTTTACTGCACACAGCCATAGATGGCCAGATCAGCAGAGGATGAACAGTGTTGAGACATAGGCACAAACCATATAACCATGAAATAGATTCTTATCAAGAACTAAGCAGGTTGGGGGCTTCATCCTACTACTGATTCATATACTGTCACTTCTGATATTACAATAGCAGCTGACACTGTTCCTATACAATTCCCACACAATTTTAAAACAGGAAGCCAAGGTTTTTGTGTTTAAGTGTACACAAATTAAATTTCAACATGAATAGAACTACTCAACTCAGTCAACACATGAAGGGTAGATCCCCAGAAATCTCTGATTTACACACAAAAATGGCAGCATAGCAGAAGATAGATCGGGGTGTCAACATGTGTATATACAGTATATATACACACACAAGCGCGTTGACATATATCATATATATCACAGTATATGATCTACCGATCCATACTTTGTTTGGTGTAGATTTGATCCATAGCAATGAAAATGAAGATATGGCTGAAAATGTAACATTTATTTTTTCCAAAAACACCACCTGTTGGCCAATTCTGATGTCAGGAAAGGCTAAAAATCAATGTCAAGGATAATATTTCCTATTCAGCAAAAAAATGAAGGTCCAGCTTCAAACAGTTTCCATATTATTGTACTGACATGAATGATCTGCAGCAGCGTCAATAATGATTCCATAATATCCCTGATGTTCGGGTTTATGATTACTGCTTCATAGTTGTATGGGTCTTTGCACCAATAAATTTGCAGCTGCCATCCATTTCTGTCATGTCTCATGTCGTGTATGAATTGGATAACGGAAAAATATAGAAGAGGAGTAAATGAGAGAAAGTTAATGAAAGAGAAGAGCCACCTTTTGTGCACTAGCACAAAAGGCATGGAGGGTGCACAAATTGAATTTGTCAGATTTCAGGGATTAATTTAAAAAAAAAAAAAATTATCATTACATGCTATAGTGCCGATAAACAAAGAGATTCAGATAAGTAAACCCCCAATCTTTCACTGCGAATTTTTGCTTAAGCATCACATAGGGACTGAGTACTGACAGTACATTAATCTGAGGAAACACAGCCAGAAGTTTAAGTATAGTAAAGAGAAGTTTAGAGTGGAGAAGACTAGAGCATAGTGGAGTAGAATAATGGGCAAACTGTGGTGATATTGGCCTAATTCCTGGAAAAACAACATCTCAGCCAGTACTAACCGTAATTAGTGAGTACCCTCTCACCTCATGGGACTTGGAAGTCTGGGCCACAAAGCCTCCACCATGGAAGTGGATCAGGAGGCAGGGGGATGAGGGGATTCGCTTAGTCTTTAGCCCCAGTGAAAGAGAGATGGCTCCCCCTTCAGAGCGGGAGAGAGATAGCAGAGTCTCACTGTCCTGGAAACAGCAAGGCAGAGTTAGAAAATGAAGAATGAATAAACACAAGGAGAAAATTTTTACAAACAAAAAAATCAAAAGCCATTGATTTGGTTTTGCAATGAAAGAAAAGAACAAAAAAATTTCACATGATGTTGATGATGATGTTTGCATCGCTCTGTGTACTGCGCACTGCCCACAGTGTGTACATTGCAAATAAAGTCTTGTTTTCATCGTTAATATATATATAATTGTTATTGTTAGCAACAGTGGTCCTTTGAGGGAGGGCTTAACTAGCCGTTGAGCAGCAGCTTTCTGTCAGTCTTCCCTGTGCCTGCAAGAACACACACCACCTTCCATTTAAACAGGAACAAGGAGGCAGGGGAGCTGTGGCTGATTAGGAGGGCTTCTGCTGATGCACGCTTGTATTTTGCGACATTAAAAGGACACTGTTGTCTCGTTGGAGTATGTTCAGTCAGTGTATTTGTTGACGGCATGTGTGGTATACGTGCCAGACTCCAAAGAGAGGAGGGGAATAAACTTGGATGGACGGAGGGTGTTTTCAGAAAGAATTATGCATCAATGCAGAGTTAAAAAGAAAAAAACAAACAAAAAAAAACACAGAGTGAAATTGGAGAAAGGGATTACCCATGACGACAAGTCGAACCTGTTGCTTGCTCAAGCAGCTCAGAAAAGAAAAAACACTACATATGCTCTTACATATTGTTAGAATGTTTTAAGAATTTGTGTGTCCGGTATATTCATAGATAAAAAGAGAGGCAGAAGGAAAATAATAAACTAGGGCATGAAGCACTTGGCCCAGTTGTTCTGGGCCGCATTCACACTGCTCTCAGCGCAATCATGTTTGAGTGCAGTTACTACTTGTAATTACGTCAACATGTTGAGAACATGACTACAACTTTACTGGATTTGTGGCAAATTTGAAGTATTTTTGTTCCAGTACGCACGCTCAAATTCGTGGATTTACTGATTATGTAACACAGCAATTGATTTTTGCAGAGACAGCAGGAGATGAGGGAGGCATATTGTCAGGCTTGCACTGTGTACACGTGCTTGAGCAACCGTACTGTGCAGAAGTACAACTCTTCCAACCTTGCCAGGGCCAAGGAACGGAGCACTCACACTAGTCAAACAATCCAGACTTTCTGCATCAATCGTGTTTGGGCAGAGTGTGGCCTAATGTGAGTGTGCCCTTAGAGGCCATAAGCAGATACAAGCAAGTTCTAAACTAGCTTTGCACAAAATTTGATATTATGAAGCTTCACTGTGCCACCATAGTGTGAACAGAATACAGATATAAGTACCTGTCCTTCACGCAAGTCATAAGAGATGAGCCTCATCTGAATGGGAGCAGTGCCAATGTGGGCTGAGGGTGGAGGTATAGTTACAGATGCTCTGTGGTTGCCTGCCAGAGGAAGGTCAAATGGCACGGGGGGCACAGATAGAGCGCGGTTCACCTTTACTTGAGCGGATGTCATACTTGCAAGACTCTGGAGGATGAGAGATCATGGAGAAAAAGGGAGACAGAATCGAGACGGAGGGGAAGTGGCAGAAAGAGAAAAAAAAAAGTTACAGAGCGAGTCAGGTCACTGGAGAGAAAACGAAACAGAATGAATAAATCATGAACCTCACTGAATAAATTGAATTCCACTTTATCATTACTAACGGCCTGTAAGACAACTCATACAAAGATTATTTTTACCAGAAAAAAGTAAAACATTTCAGATACAGTATTAAAATCAAAAGCAGGGCACCACCCTAATCTGTGTGCAGATTGTTGTCAATGTGAACAGTGAGAACAGGTGTAGGTTACAAACACATTTGGAATAAGTTTGTTTGTGTTGAGAATTAAGAGCGTACTCACAGACAGGACTTCAGTCTCTGTGATGTTCCAGAATGTCTTCCAGAAATGGACATCCAGGTTTTGGGTGATACGTTCAAATTCTGCCCCTCTCAACTCTGGGTCGATGGCGTACTTTCCTGAGGTAAAGAAAGAGCTTGCTGCCACACCTGGAGAAGAAGGGAATCATTGCACAGTGATCACAATAGTTGAAAGGATAAAAAAAAGAAAGATAGAGGTAAGAGGGAGTGAAAATTGGAATCGAAGAGTGAAGACAGACAACAACACAAAAGTGACTGGATCCAAGCACTTTACCAACACTAGCAAATTATTAATTGGCTTTTATGTTCTCACAGAAATAAAAACTTCCAAGCATTACAAATCTACTGTGCAATTGAAATATTGAAAGAGAAGCATTTCAGTCAAACTCTAGCCTGCTTCCATTGTGCTGCAAGAAGTCAAGGGAGGGTATTAAAGAAAAGGAAAAAGAATTGCATTTAGAGATGCCAGCAGCTCAGACAGTCAACTAAACTAAATAAAAAACACACACTAGACAGGTAAGGCAGCTAACAGTACTGTATGGAGAACAATTTTGGATCTTAGGAGCTAAAGGACGGACACAATTTGACTATATTTACATAGCATGAGATCACTACAGAAGGCTATGATGAAGGCATGAGAGGGTCGCAGTACACTCACCATATGATTCAATACCTCCTGCCTCCACTGTGGTGCAGCATAGAGCACAAGAAACCATAAGAATTTGTACTATGTGTATCTGAGGCTAAGACTGAGCCCAGCCACCCTGCGAAGGAAACTAATTTCGGCGGCTTGTATTCAGGATTCCATTCTATTGGTCACTACCCAGAGCCCACGACCGAAGGCGAGAGTTAGAACGTAGATTGACTGGTAAATTGAGAGCTTCGCCCTCTGGCTGAAATTGACTCCCTCCGCCGCTTGGCTGCGCCTAGAAATTCTTTCCATAAAAATTATGAACAAAACCGGTGACAAAGGGGCAGCTCTGGCAAAGAACAACCCTAACTGGGAAGAAGTTTGACTTACTGCCGGCAATGCAAACCAAGCTCTGGCTCCGACAACACAGAGATTGAATGGCCCGTAGCAAAAGGCCATCTACCCTATACTCCTGGATCACCCCCGACAGGACACCTTGAGGGACACAGTTATAGGCCTTCTCCAGATCCACAAAACAAATGTAGACTTGTTGGGCAAACTCTGATGTCCCCTCCAGTACCCTTGCAATGTTATAAAGCTGGTCAGCCAGGATGAAAACCACATTGCTCCTCTTGAATCCGAGGTTTGACTAACAGCCGGACTCTCCTCTCCAGTACCCTGGAGTAGACGTTCTCAGGGAGGCTGAGAAGTGTGATCCCCGGTAGTTGGAACACACCCTCTCATCCCCCTTCATAAAAAGGGGAACCGCCACCCCCGCATGCCACTCCAAAGGCTCTGATCCCAATGTCCACGCAATGTTGCAGAGGCGTGTCAGCCAGGACAGCCCTACAACATCCAGTGCCTTGAGGAACTCAGGGTGAATCTCATCCACCCCTGGGGCCCTGCTGCTGCAGAGTTGTATAACAGCCTCAGCGACCTCAACCCCAGAGATGAGAGAGCCCACCCCAGATTCCTCTGGCTCTGCTTCCTCCACGGAATGCATGTTGGTGGGATTGAGATCATTGAAGTATTCCTTCCACTGCCTGACTATACACAGTTGAAGTCAACAGCTTCCCTCCCGCACTGAACACCGTGTGGACGGGGTGCCGCTTTCTCCTCCTGAGCCGCCGGACAGTTTGGCAGAATTTCTTCGGCGCTGACTGGAAGTCTTGTTCCATGGCCACACCAAACTCCTCCCACATATCGATTTTTGCCTCTGTGACCCCATGAGCCACAGAATGCTTGGCCTGCCAGTAGCTGTCTGCTGCAGCTGCCTCAGGCATCCAACAAGCAAGCCATTCCCTGTAGGTCTCCTTTTCAGCTTGACAGCCCATTTCACTTCTGGTGTCTGGTTAAAAAAAAAAAAAAGTGCTTTTCTATCCCTACCTCTGTCCATAAGAGAGGAAGTTTAAAAGATTATGAAATATAGAAAAGCATACCAGCTAGCCGTCAAGATCCCAAAGGATGAAAGAGCATCTACAATCCAAACACACAACGTCCAAAAGGTGCCTTATTTAGGGCCATGGAGCAATGTGGAAAAGGCATGGGAATGTGTATAATATTTGAATGAGAATTAAGCAGCTGCACGATGAGAGGATACAGCTGCAGAAAAGATGATGCTGACCTATTCCTGACTGATGGCGTCTGTAGTTTTCTCCAAAAGCCACAAGGCCGATAGCGATGGTCTGTAGACAGGGTCGAATAGCTGGAGTGAACTGGAAGGAGGGACGGACAAAACAAAGAAAAAATTCAATCAATTTTGTGTTTGTTTAATTAAAGAAATGGAAGACAGATGATGGAATATTAGATGACACTTAAACCACACTCAGACTACAAATTTTCAAATTGATAGTCAATTTTGAAAATGGGTTGCATCAGACACACATAGAGAAACATCGAAAGTTCGTCTCTCAAACTTACATTTGAAAATAATGTCCTATCACACAGTAACGGATATTATTAGGATTATTGTGCCAGAGGGAGCAAAATTTATCATTTCATGATTTCATGTGATCTGTGGGAAGTGAGCTCATGTGAGAAGCAGATGCAAACAAAAACAAGACTGAGGAACGAGCAACTTGTTGTAGTTATTAATAAATTAATTGTAATTTTAAATTAATTAGGAATTTTTTACAATTAGTTAAAAAAACAAAAAAACAAAAACAAAAGCAGAAGGCTAAATAAGCCTAGACAAATAAATAACTGGGGAGAGGTAGTCAACCCAATAATTTTAGTGTCTGTAGTCTCTGGACTCTTTTTAGTCACTTCCTACATCTGGAAGTGAGATTTTTCCTATCAGTGGTATTGCAGTATGTGTCAACGTCAGTATAGTTGAGAGCAGCACATCCAGTTGCTTCCCTTGTGTCAGCTCCGCCACATTGAGGGTGAAAGCAAGGTTCTACAAATCAAAAATGGTTACATAAAATTCTGCCTCCATCAAAAGGACGAACAACTACATGGAGATATCACATCCTGTAAATACGCTAATGAAATTGTGTTATCCGTCAATGTTTTCTGTTGTCAAGACACATTACTTTGCTGTTTCAGTCTTCTTCAGTAAACTAATAACATTGCTGTAAGGAAGCTAACCTGCTTTTTCTGTTTTGGTGCAACCTTTTACTTGAAGTCAAAAGATCAACAACTTATTTAATTACTTAGGTTGAAAGGTGGTCTTTCCAGTAGACAGGTTGTTAAACCAAACTCAATTCCAGAGGCAGGTGTTTTATGGTAAGGCCATATTTTTCAAAGTAAAACTCTTAGTTACACCATCTCTAAGACTCTTCTAATTTGTTTAGCTCATTTTAATCTATCATTTTAGCGAATGCACAGGTTCAACAGTTTAACATTTTCCTCTTTTCTGCAAATGATCTGAAGCCAAGGATCTTTTCTTTGAATGTACATTGCTCTTTGGGGAAGTTTTGGCATGGTGCCACTAGTACTTTCCATTTTAAACTACTTGTTTTTAAACAAAAGAGGGTGCAGTCATTTTCACAACAAGAAACTGGTGTATTTATGTGCTCATGTGTACAAGCTATTGGTAGCCTCCAGGGTTAGAACAATGTTACTTGCTAACACAGTCGGCTGCTCCAAGATGTATCTACTATGGCAATACTATACTACTATTGTACTACGACAAACATCAGAAATGACAAAGTCCTTGATTTCCTTTCCAGTTATCAGGAGGACTGAAATTGGGGGGAAAAAAATGAATATCCAACCCAAATTCTGTAGTCTGAAACAAGCTTTAGACATTATGAATATATGCAGATAGTAAGATCATTTTTTTCCCTTTAGTTTGATTCCGACATCTGCCCACCGAGGGTTCAGCCCTTCTTGTTAAACCTAAATAATAAAGACTCTTGCTGTATAGAGGAACATTTTTCTTCTTACACTTAAGTCCTCATTCACTTCATTTTGCAACAGCTTTGATCACTAGGAATTATTTGTACTTCAATTTCTTTGCTGACTTTTATATATTACACTTTTCACTTTAACTTTATTTTCAGGGTTTAGCTATTTTAAACACATAAATACTTTTTATTCACAGGTTGTATGTATGCTACAATAAAGGATATAAAGACATATTTTATGAGTTGCACATAACAACATGTACAGTAACATGTAAACATAAAGTGACTGTGCCTAGAGCTGTAGATATGGATATATTCATTTCCAAGTGAGAATTGGTGGTTTGAGGGTGATTTGTATTTATTGTAAAAAATACATTTTTGTACAATGGCGAGATAACAATGAGATGACAATGACGGGTTACCCCACCACCACTTCTTTTTTTTTTTTTTAAATCATTCCCAATTCCCACTACCTTGTCATCATGCACCACACTGTTCTCACCTGAAAGCCGAGGCAACGGCCATAGAAGCAGCCCTTGTGCATGGTCGAGTATTCGCGCACAAAGCTCTCACTGAGCCCACTTTCATCCTGGAAAAAAAGGTTGCCATGTTTGTTGTCATGTAGCATGCGCTGAGCCAGATACAGCAGGGCCCGCAGCTGGCACAGGGCATTGCAGTAGGCCTCCATCTCCCCAGCATTGTGCGTTGCTCGAAAAAAGATGCTGCGGCGGTTGGCAGTGATGTAGCGTCCTTTCTGGATGATGTGGAGAATGCAGCAGCGCACCACCTACATTACAATAAAGTACGTGTCACTAAGATTTAGTTCTGGACTAATTTTTTCAAGGGTTGCTCAAAAAAAGTGATATCTAGCTCAATGTGATACCTTATCTTGAGATAAGGCAGGTATTGTGATACATAGAATTCTGCATTATAACAAAGCAAATCGCATTTCTTTGATTGTGCAACTATTAAAAAGGCCTACTTATCTTGTAATTAAGATTAGTCTGGTAAACTGAGAGGGGGAAAAAAACAATGCATAAGAGAATTTCGGAATTTGAGTACTTGACAAGCTTGCTGCAGCTTCACCATAGTGTTAAAGATTAGCAAAAATAGCACTGTGTGCGTGACAAGGATTATATACAGTATGTAGCAATGGAGAGGTTAGAAAACAGAAGGGCATTCATTTGTTGTTCTGCTACAATCATTCAGTTGTGGAGGGCTGCACTCACTGAAGGTCATGATGTTTCATCAATACTTTTAGAAGACAAAGCACAGTGGGTGCAGCAGGGGTAAATATTCTGCAGATGGGGGAATTTATCTAACCTGATTTGCAGCATAAAATCAATTTGTAAAACAAATGGATTGACCTTAAAATATCAGTCTAGTGAGAGGTTTCTCATTGTATTGAGGCAATATTGATTAAAAATGTGTTATAGTGGGGCGGGGGGGGGGTTATTTTCACTAGGTTAAAATGAGCACAAAGATCAGTGACTTGAACACATCCCACCAGCTTACCTTGACCAGTGATCGATAGCCATTAGCAGGTATGTGTGGGTCAAAGTCAAAATGATGGTAAACTGAAGCGAAGCCACAGATAACAGGCTCAAGACTGCGAGTGTGCTCCTGGATCAGGTTCATGACATCAACCAGTCGCCGTGCTGCATCACCCTGTGACCCTTTGGCACCTCCTGAGAAGAAAGTGGCATTTTCTTCGCACACGCTGTATAGGGTCGTAAACACTGCCTTGGTGTCCATCACTAAGAGTGTCGAGAGAGAAAAGAGACAAAGGTTGAAAGCCTCAAATGCACCCAATTATCTCACTCTTAAACATTTCATCTCGCTAGACTCAATTTATACTGCAAATTAAAAGATACTGCATCATATTGTCAATAGTTAAAATCCGCCTGATCCTACAAGCACATAAAGGAGCACCCTGCTCCCTGTTCTGCATGACATCGAGATTTGTTATTATCATGCAGATGCTGTACCAGGCGGGATATCAATGGCTATATCCTACAAAATGTTCTCTTACGCCTATTAACTAATGCCCAATATGTTTGCGTATAGAAGCTCATTGCTTGAGACATGTTATGCAAGCCGTGACATCCAAGACTGCAGTCAGATTCCAACGATTGGACTGAGCTCTTCGGATGTGTCACAGGAGACCTCCTTTTCCACAACATCATAGTCTGCTGCTACATTTTCTATAGGCTGAGTGGCAAGGAGAGAGAGAGAGAAAAGTACACGGCTAAGAAGATACAAGCGATCAGCAGTGCCGTCAATGAAGGCAAGGTGAGGATATTAAGAGCGATGACAAGAGGAAGGCAAATCGTGTGTTTGTCATAGATGGTATTTGGTACAATTATGCAGGACTGAGGTAAAAGATGGAAAAAATAATCATCATGTGGAATACTTTTATTTTTTCAGTCAATACAAATAATACACGATTCATGAACGGCATTTGTTGTTCTTCATCTATTCCTTGTTTTTCTTCTCCTTTTGTGTTAACTTTAAGACTGCACACCAAGTTACTGGTTATTAGCACTTAGATACTGACTGTATTGAGAATGCAGATGTACATGTTAAATCAATTAATGAATTTTGGCTTTTACTGTTATTCAGTAAATGATTATTGATTGAATTGAGCAATGATTCCATTACAGTCTGATAACTGCTAATATGAATAATTTACTGGTCTAATATTTATTGACTTTTTTTTTTTTACAAACATTGATGTGTTAAAATAGCTTAAACCATGGCATACTACTGAAGATCCAAAATGACATGAGCACTTTGAAATTAAAGCCAGCCATCTCCAAATTTTTTACTATTAAAATTTTCTATCAAGATCTTAAATCAAGTTCAATAAGCCAATAAATTACAACACAAGTCCATTTTAAAAAGTTAGTTAAATCAGCATCAATCCCCAAAGCAACGTCTTAGAATCATGTGAAACAGGAAGTTGTCAATGCATGTTAAAAATGTGAACAATCATATAATGGTGTTCTCACACATATTCCTTGCAATTCGGGAAGAGTTATGGAGCAGGCAATTTGAGTTTGCCAGGGGTGCTCACACAAATATTGCATCTTCAGCTGTTTCAAGCTTTATAATTTCCCCTTGGCCCCTCACTTTACTTCACTTTCAGCACGAACTGATACTCATAATCTATAAACTTAGACATCCATGTTGGATGCAAGCCTATCAACTGTTTAACATGATATAATTGAATGGTGCCACAACACTTCCTCCAAAATGTTTTTTCAAGTTGGCAAAACTTAACAGTACCTAAATCTGAATTTAGCACACTGTTAATAGATTTTATCCTGCTAAAATTTTAATGGGGACAATAAATTCAGAGTGAGGTGCTGCCCAGCTGTTTCTTGGACTTGGCATTTGAAAACATGCCAAATCTAAAATGTTAACAAACCCAACTTTAAACAGCAGTCTTATAGAATCAGGCCATGTGACACCAGAAACAAATAAAAAAAAAAAAAAAAAAAAAAAAAAAAAAAAAAAAAAAAAATGAAAAAGGGCTGTTATCTCACTTATCTACTCCATTTTTTCTGTCACATTGGCAAATTGTTCAAATTATCCACAGAAACTTTGTGTGTAAAGTGTTTATGTTGCTATAATTTTTTAATTTGGGATCCATTTTGTTTTTATTTCATAAGTATATATGTATTTGCAGAGCCAGACTAAACAGAGAAGGGCTGCAGTAAGGTTAGGTTTTATTACAATATCATCTTCTATTTGCTTCAGCAAAGCTTAATAAATCAGCTTGGGGCAGAATTTCACATCGATTTAACCATTTGAATGGAATCCTCTCTGACATAACTTTGTCCCATGACTCCACACTATAACAGAATTTAACTGGTGCTCATCAAATAGTATTTTCAGCAGTGAGATCATAGTACACAAATATAATAAACTGTCTCCCAGGTATTAAGAGTCGATTTCTTGTAAATTTAAGGTTGACATATTGATATTTGATGTACTTTTATACAATGAGCTGGGCCAGAGTTTTGTTGTCTTTTGTTTTTTAATCAAAATGACTGAGAATTTTTATGAGTAAGTGGTCCCTCATCCCAATATAATCTCAACTGGTTCTGTTATTTCAGACCTTAAGGGTTTTTCATTACACAACAGCATAACAGTTACATTTTTTTTTTCTGTGGTACATCTTCCAGACAACAAAATCTGTACATGGCTTTACAATTGCATGTAGATTACACACTCAAAATGAATGTTGTGGAGCAGACAAAACAGGAAAGACTTGCTAATGAGCGAGCAGCACATTATGACAGCAAAAACACCAAGAGAGACACAAAAAGAAAATCTATAAATACTCATTCATTGTTGTTAGGGTATACCACAGCTGCTTAATCAAAAAAGTATAACTGTTTACCAGTGTCTGAGTTCAAGGCTTTGTCCTTGTCTGTCTCTTCTCTTCCATGTGAAAGCAATTCGAGAAAACAGAAACAAAGAGTGAGTGAGAGAGAGAGACACAGATATAGAAAGTAAAGAGATAGTGTTCTCCAATTGGTTTTATTCTCCCTCTTGCTGTCTGTCCCTCCCCTATCCTTATGATGCGGTGCTAGCCTGTCTGCTTGTTATAACCAATTCCGCTCAGAGGTGTCATTGTCATTCTTCTTTTTAAAACTGGCATGGAAGCTTTAGGCAACCTGTAACCAGTTAAATGTCTCTCTCTGATAGTGGACTGTTTTCTATTGGTGGTTAAGTTTGCAACTCCCCATGATCTTTAACCTAATTGGCAGATCTAGTGCAGACAGACACTGGCAGGACACACCAGGGAGTTGAAACGATAACAATACTTAAGTTGTTGCCTTTCCCATTTAACGCAATTGGAATGTTTCATTCTATTAAATAAGAACAAAAAACAGATTAAAAAAAACACCAATAAAATAAATTTTAAAAATTAGACAATAAACTAAAATTTTTACAATCAGCTGTTTTTCTAAAAACTAAATTTAGAGTATAAGAGCAGTGAGATGATATTTTGAGTTTTAAACAACTTATGTATTCGCTTTAAATATAATTGCTGTATAAGTGGGTTTGTGTATGCAGCACGAATGTCCTGTACGTACCAACTGTTAAGAAATACTAAAGTTTGGCAATCAATTCCAGGCACGGGCAAAGCGTGCAAACCTTATAAAGAGATTGAAAAAGTAAGTTGTAGAATCTATTCCAGCAGAAACAACAATATCAGTTGTAAGAAACACTAGTACTCTCAAATAAGGATTTTTTTTTGTCATTTGTTGCTATTATTGTTAGTTCAATTACAACAGGGGGTTTCTGGTCCTAAAAATTTGTCCTTTTTAACACGTTTCTCGCTTTTCCATGATAAGATATTTTGATGCGTCACAATAGCTAATAAAATTAATGACGACTGAATTCCTTCAGTTTCAGTGTCTTGGTATTGCTCACCGGCTCATATGATACGAAATTATTAGGAACACATAATGGTGCAATTGTTGTTATTCTAGCAGTAACATCTGTGCATTTCCCTACCACAAAAAAAAGTGTCTAATATTAAAAAGGCAAATTAGCTACTCACTGGGGCGGACCGTATACACTGAATTATCCGTCACTTTGCATTATCTGTTCTGTTTCGTCCCATATCCCGCTAGACTGGACAGAAAAGGTCTAACAAATTTGGTTTCTCCTCTATTTCTATCATTCTGCAAAGTACATATTTTTGCAATGAAAACCAGGGGACATACTGAATATATTATACAGACTTAAAGACACAAACAATACTCTGTCCTATTGCACTTTTCTGCAGTTCCTAGGACTTCTCCACTGTATGGTAAAAATGGGTTAACAAACAAAAGTTATCCAGTTTTTGAAAAATACTTATTTATGACAAGAAATTAAAGCTGTGCTTTTTCATCCCATACAGAAAGAAAGCTAATGGTCCAGTCCAATGTTGTGATGATCTTAAGCTACTTCTTAATGTCAGTGTGATGAAGTTGTCTTGGTGATTTTTAACACATTGGACCTGTTATGTTTCTATCAAGTCCATACAGAACCATTCCGGGGAAAGTAAAGTCAGAGTAAATGTAAGTCCAAGCACATAAAAACACAGTGGCTTTTCTTTGAAGTAAAACAAGCACAATGGTGGCAATACCTCAAGCTTCCTGTAAGGACTTGGCTCTGGAACTGATGGGGGGGGGTGCATCTTATGTCCAGGGGTAGACTGCAAGCTGGAGAAGTGCCCATTCAACTCAGGGACACTGTTGAGTGCATTTAATGCATCTAACTCCTAAAAGCTTGAGGTGTGTTTATCAGTTTCTGCATGTGTGTGCTCAGACCTGTGCCTCTATATAAAAAGTATTAACAGAGTTAAAAAAAAAAAATCAATTTTGACACAGGGATAATAAATTAATTTGTATTATCATAATGTACCCAACTATGCAGGTCTTAACATTTGTCATATGCAGAGATGACACCATATTAAAAGTAAATATCTTTGGCTTCTCCGTCACATGATCTGGCAAGTCTTATTGAACTTTGCCTGTTATCGGACAGTCTCCAAAATAAGAGTTGTTAGGAAGCAGCTGGTAAAAATAGTAAACTTGTGCAGTGCACAGCTAAGAGGAAGCACCAACCGCAGGGACTCTGCTGTGTCCTGTTCAGGGAGTTTTCAACGCTTCTCCCAGACAGAGCATGTTCATACACACAGAGGAAAAAAAGAACAACAGGAAACTTGCGAAGATGAGCCTCTACACCACACCAAATGGGACACATAAGGAACACCTACATGTTTTATTACCCTGACTGAAACATACATTTGTGAATCAGGTCTGACCAAAACTGCCTGTGTTAACAACGTTATGGAACAAGTTTATGTCAAAACAAGCCTAGTGTACACACCATTCATGAATAGCTGACGTTGCTCTTATAGACAATGTATGGTGATGCTAATTTCCTGAAGCGTTTGGAGTTGGGTGGAGTTAATTTGATTGTTCTAGACGTTACTGTGTTGTTAATAAGATACAAGCCAGGCTGTGGGTAGCAAAGAGGGAGTCTGTTCGGTCCTAAGAGTTGAATCACAGAGCATGCAGGCTGCATACTGTCGAACTTGTTTCACAGCCTGCCCGGTCTCATCATGTGTAGTTTCATCCTGCTTTCCTGTCACCGTTGACCCCATCAAATCCTTTGAGCAATTCATAATGATTACGTCTATACGACACACATCTTCCCCTTCATCTGGGAGCTGGTTTATGTGTGGAGCGACGGTACCTGTTCAGTTGGGTCCTGTCAGTGTCACCGGCTGAGACGAGGGGCACAGAACGTCAAAAGGTGAACATAAACAAAAGGTAAGAGAAATACGACAGGCAGGTATCACTACAAGTGCTACCACTAACGGTACACATGAGCTTCGACCAGGGGATGCTTGTAACTATGGATGACCCAGCGAGGGAGGCTAACCAGCAGGCACTTCTTTCATCTTAACGCCACAAAACAGTCAAGAATGTAAACAACTGACACAGACCCGGCGGCATCGGTCTTAACGTGAGTTGGTGGGTTACGAGAGGGCAAGCTAGCGTTGCTGCTAACGCTCGGGAGAGGCGACGCTAGTGTCGGGGAAAGCGACGAGGGGGACTGTGACGAGGTCGAAACGGCGAAAAATACACTTACCCACCGGACCCTCTTTGTATTTCGACGAGCGTCGTCCATTCACACTTTTCTCAAATCTGCTATTTCCCCCACTTTTCTTGCTCGACGCCATCTTCGCCCACTTTATTTACGAATTGCCAGTCACATCCCTCCTTCATACCTGCCTGGTAGCGCATAAGCCCCGCCCACGCTAAACTGACGATCAAATAACTGCCTGCGTCACGGTCCAGTAGCCAATCACGGAACTCAAACATCAATGAGTGTCCGCCCCCTTGAAGTGATATCCAGTCCATTCAGCAGGGATTACAACTAAATGTTACGTTTTTAGAGATTTTCTGGAAGAATTTGTGGGATTTTTTTCATAATTTTATTCTTACAGCATGCAAAAATATTTTAGAAAGTAAAACAATTGTGACATATAAAGCTCAGCGGATGGAGTTGTCATTTTTTTTTTTTTTTTCCCCAAAGCACTTCGGATCATTTTGGTTTAAAGGTCGACTTTTTGCCTGTCCCATGAGTATGGGACATGGTGGCACAAACAGATGTCATTAGCTTATTATAAACACCTTATATATTTTTAAATTAATTTTATTCCAACGAATGAAAAAAAAAAGTGTAGCATTGAGCTGAAGATAACACTGACGACATTTGTACCTGCAGACTGAGAAGGATACACACTAATATTCAGATCACACAGCTACAACTGTTAAAATACACACAGCACTCTCCCACTCTCTTCCTTATTTCATCCCTTTCTTGTTTTTCTCCATTCCTTCAAGGTTTCTCCAACTGGATCTCCTCCTCCTCCTTTAAAGCGCTGCACACATCCTGGTATGGGCCATGAGACTGGGAGCGCTCGATTTGGTCATAAGTGGTGCAACAATCGTCCAGATTCAGCCCCTGGTGTACATGGGATAAGGAGGAAAGAAAATCAGTGCAAATATTCATATAAATGACACAAGGTCACATGTTCACCTTTGTCTGCACTTTCGGCCAATGTTTTTTACGCAAGTGGCCTGTCTGTCATGCCTGTCCTGGCATGTGCTTGACTAACCTGATAAATGTTTTCCTCTTCTTTGGCCATTCTCTTGTTCTCCACTTTATTTATTCTCCTTGTCTGTGGAGGGGAACAAAGAAGTTTTCAAGCTGAGAAATGTCTCAACTTCCAGTGTAAGAAAATCAATGAAACTAATGCAATTAATACCAAACATTTAGGACACTTTTGTTGTGTCATCAGGAAATGACGGCGTTAAGAAATGTTGGAAAGTATCTATATGAAATGTTATGGTATGCAATTGACGAGTCAGTCTGACCTGGCAGAGGAGGGCGGTGGCAGGCAGAAGCACACACAGTAGCAATAAGATTCCCTCAGCTGTCAGGATCTTGTTTTTGGTCTTTTCACAAAGGTTTATTGTCTTTTCCATTGGCTCTAGGCATAGAGACAGGGTTCAGTGATGACACCGTTGTGGTATTTGCATACAATCACCTGCTTGTTTTTGTAGCAAGTGTAAGCATGCATGCAAACGAAGCTGCCGTGTGTTAACAGAACCACATTAAACTAGATGATTAGCCTACTTAACAGACTTGGAGATATATTATGGGATTTGTCTGTTTCATAACTTTATTGAGGATAAACAACACAGTCGAACACAGAGAGAGGAAATACCATGAATAAACAATTGACAGCATTGTTATATAAGGGCTCTGATGGTGTGTACGTTTACTCAAGTAGTGTAATTGTGAGGTGATTGTATTGTAATTTGAGTATTTTCACTTTGTTCTTTAAGCTTCCACTCCATTTTATCCTTCTCTTATATATACATACTTTTGATTGCTGAGTACATTTAGCATCAGATACTTTTAGACGTATACTAAATCATTAGTAGGGGTCAATTTTACTTTCGCCGAACTCTAATTTTTCAGCGTGATATCCAAGTTTTTGGCTACATTTTACAACACTGTTTAAGAGTAATGTTGGTTTTATGAAGTAGTGCAGGTTATCTCACACATAATCCCCAGACAGACTTATTGGCAGTTTTACATTTCAACATCTCGTCTCCATTTAATGAGATTATGATGCAAAGTGGCATTTTCCGTGTGACAAATGCCACCGCATATCAGTATGATTGTAACTTGATTTAATCTCGGCGCTATTTAAAGCAAATTACTGTACAGCCGACCGTAATGAGTCCATTCTGATAATGCAAAGATTAACTAAGCTACAATATGCAAGAATGCCACAGACACAGCCCATGGGTAGACCGAGGTTAACAGGATTTATGGCTTATGAGGTGTTAGCAGCGCTTAGGGATCAACTGACTCCATCACTCCCCGTTCCGCACACTCCCGCGACCATCAGACTAATTTTCATCACAATTAGATCCCCTCTCACCAGAGCATACACACAAACACTCACCGTAGACCTGCAGGTAGGCGCCATTTATGAATTGAGGGTTCTTTTCAGGGCCCACGTAACACCGGTACAGCCCGGAGTCATTCAGCTGGACTGACTTAATGGACAGGTTGGAACAGGTCGCGCCATGTGGTTTGTCTTTTGTCTTGTCTGTGGAACGGACCACAATGTGATCCTGGTTACTTTGACGACGTACGACCCAAATTGGTCTGAATGACTGGTGACCATTGGTCTGGCAGCACTCCAGGTCGGCCCGGCCAGTGACCCGCACCCGCAAATAAGGAATGTTGGTATTTGAGAACACCTCATCCAGAGCTATAACCACTGAGGAGAAAAACACAGTGATGTCATGTTGTTGCACACTTCAGTATAACGTAACTCTACTGTAATCTCGCATCATATTAGAATAACCTGTATTTACAATGGGCAGACAATATCTTAAAATCAAAAATCATAAAAGACAAAATGAGCTGTAAACGTTCGCCTTGTTTGGAAACAGTTAAGCATCTGCAAAGAGAGGAGATATGGTTCACTGAGGCAGTACTTAAAGGAGCTAAATATACATTTCAAAACTTGTATAAACACATACTTTGAGTTAGCTTCAATAAACAGAGATATAGCCATTGTGTTCCCCCCACAAAAACCAGCAGCTATTGCACAAACACATTAGAGTAAATATTTGAGAATGAGAATTTCGGATACCTTTACATCTGCATCATATAAATATATCTGACTCACCAACAAAGCTGAAGAGGAAAATGTTTGTCAATGTCCTCATTGTGTTAGCTAACGTTTAATCCAGAGACTACAGAATTTTCCAAATATAGATGAAATTTTTTATATAACACTGGCTTGAGTCTCAGCTATTATTGCACTGTTCTTGTTTTTCTCTTAGCCAGGATTTACGCTTCAGTGACTTTGGATCGTCCCTTGTTTGCATTAGTTAAATCTGCAAGACATTTTTTCCATGATAGTTATAGGTTTTCAGTGAGTACAGATCTACAATTTACTTTTGACTGTGTATTTTTAAGGGAAATACCGATTAAAGTTTTCTGAATGGGTAGGATCCATTTTCAAACCCTGTGTCAAACCATTTTCTCACAACTTCTACAAATGTAGTTACATTACAAAGTTATAAATAACAAAACGCTTATTTCCCCAATTTATTAAAAAAGAAAAGACTTAAAAAACAGAACGTACCACAACTTTCCTGAAGTATACATCTTTAAAGAGCCTCTTATACAATAAAAATCAAAAGCCAAATACACAGTATAGTTCTTGCATATCCGTTGTTCATAGATAGACCAGCTGGCAGGTGCCTGTATGACAAGGGACAAAGTGTCTTTTCTTTTACATGCCGCTGAGATGGCGGTGGGCTCAAATCCTTTTGCTGTGGTGGAAGTGGAGGGTCAATATCACTGCCCTCCATGAGAGACAGCCAAAAGAAGAGCACTTGATGAAGAAAACAACTTGATTGTCAGAACAAGGCACCACTATATAAATACATGTTCTATACATATTTGGATATAGAATGCATGAGGGAAAAGCAACTTGAGAAAGAGAGTGTGAGAAAAGTGCCTGTGAACAAAGGCTTCAATGTAAGCTGGTGGTAATGAGGTTTCGCCTGCTGACCACTGCAACCGTTTAAAAGTTTAAAAGAAAATCCTGGATCGAGTCGATCTCTTTAAATGTATCCCATCTGTTAGCTGGACAGCCACAGAACAGAGCGGGCTGTAACTAAAATACAGGTCTTGTTGACAGTATTCGCATGATTGTTAAGCTAATTCATGCATAGACAAGTTACAGCCAAGTCCTGTCTCTCTCACCGTTCTGGCCAAATGCATAGTACATAATTACAAAAGCCTGTTTGGAAAAACAATGAAAAGATGGTAACAAAAACTTCCCCAGTCCATAAGTAAATGAAACAAAATACATAACATGCAGTAAAACTGTGCCATAGGAAAAGGTGATCATGCTGTCATGAGTGAGGGTGCTATAAAGTAGTAACTAGTAAGCTTAATAAACACAAAGATGGGAGATTTATGCATTCTCTTACACTTTTCATCCTTCAAGCTGACATCTATTTACAGATTCTACAATGAGGACGTGGGAAGAGATGGCAGTAATGTTCATGCACAATTTTACAGAATTTAGAAACAAATGGAATTGCCATTGGCATGATTTCATACTGAGGATCAGTAGGATTGAAGACGGAGTAAGTAGTTGTGGCAACAATGGTATGGAAAGTGTATCAGGAAGTGTTGACAATTATAGTATTGGCGAGCGTGACGTTGGACTGAGTCTTCCTTCCTTCAGTACTTCAGTGTTTCCTGTGTATCCTTGTCTGGCTTTAATATATTGTTTCCTTGTCCTTCTTTTGCTGTTGAAACATGTTTCCAATTTAGCACCAGTTTTTAAAGGTCCTCTATGCAAATCAGACAGCTTGTGGCGGTCGCATCCCCTTTTACTTACTAACCTGAAATAGACTGTGAAGACATTATTTTCATAATTGTTTGGCTTGAGAATTTCAATGAAGTGTACGCAAAACACAAACAACAACAACAACAACAACAACAAAAAAAGAGAGATTCTGCTTGGGTTTGGTCATAAGGCTAGGAAGGTTTATCATTCTTCATCCAAGTACTTGGGCTTCTATCTGAGAGCTGGCAACCAGGTATTTCTATTGAAAACCAATACTTCACTGCTGTATGTGCTTTTGGTATGCCGTCACACATGCAGGGCTGCGTTAATAAGCCACTGCTCCTGCATCAGAATGACGCACTACGCAGATGAAGCGTGTCATCAATAAAATTACAGCTTGTATGGGGATCTACAGGTGCTGTTATTTCTTTGGTCCTGTATGCACGACCACAGTTATGCCACTACTCAGAAATCATGTCATCATAATTAGGATTACAATCAACTGCCGAATAAAATAAAAAGATGAGCTAATTCGTGATACAAATGCTGCTACTAGAAAGGAATAGAATCTTTAACCAATAACATGTTAATCTAATGTTGTATAATATAACTTATGACCTCATCTGGGTGGCAGAAAGGATGCTGCCAGTGAGTGGCCTTTATGAATACTGCTTTTGGACTGGGCTCTCACTGTGTATAGCTGTACGTGCGTGTGTGTGTGTGTGTGTGTGTGTGTGTCTCTCAGTATACATGATTTTTTTAGTACACTGAGCACAATTCCCAGAGCAACAACAACTTCTAAACTCATTCCCCATTCCCACATCTCTTCTTCACCCCCTTGATCTTTGGCTCACATTCTCGATTGGCCTTCTTGTTTTTCCTCTAACGCGGTGCTGTTTATTTATTTATTTATTTATTTGTGGTGGAGGACCCAGTGCTGTAAGAGTTTTATGCTGGCCACTCACTGACCCAACACAACTAATAGGAATAAATAAAAACTGTAGATACCAATGTCTCCATTTTTAAACAACATGATTACCTATATTGCCACTATATATAAATGTTTCTATTTGACTTAATAACAGTAAGAACCCTCCAATCCGCGCGTCCATAATTAAAAACTTTGTAACACACATACACACACTGTCTTGCATGCATTTTTTACTTAATAACAAGGGCTGCCTACATGAAGCCCAACTGTTCTAAAAATTGAATTTACTGTACTGCAGAGAGTAAACATAATCAATTTTGCAAAAACAGTGTGGTTTAAACTTGTTCTGATCAGAAAAAGTGCATCTCTGTGGTGCTTTGGCATTGGCTAGAAATAATCCTATATATATCAGCAGTAGTATTTCGATACATCTTCAAATGCTACATTGGCCCCCCTGAAGGCTTCCACCTGGTTATAGCTAACTCTGCAGGTGAACACTTGATATCTCCTTTACTGTACACCTGCTATTGGCAGTATTGTACATTATTTTCTAGTGTGCATGTCTCTGGTGTGCATATGTGTGTTACAGCAGATCACAATCAGTACATTTTGCAATATTTTGTCTCTGTCACAGCAAAATATTGCTTCAGTTTTTTGGCACCTTTCTTGCAAAAACAAACTTCACTTAAAAGGAGGATGCCCCATTTGTTTTTCTTTGTATACCTCTTTACCAAGCACTCCTGCAAACAGACACACTTTCACATGCACACGCCTCCCATGTTCCATCACTGAACCACTGCACTGTGCATAAAGCCCTCTAATGCAGCAACAGTCCTTGCAAGAGGGTTTAGGAATTTCCAGGAAAGCCTCTGAAAGCAACTCTTGCACTCCAAAGCAGCACCAGAAAAATCTACAAAAGGAAGAGAAAAGTTTGGATTATGAGTATGAAAATACATCAAATGTGAATAATGGCATAATTTCCTGGGTGGGGGACACTGATTAGATCCTCTTAGTTTAACAATTTCAGTTTGATGTGGTCACTAAAGTCTTGCAGTGTGCTGATCCTAATTCAAAGCTTCGACATATTGAGATTTTTCAACAGAAGCCATCTGTCACCATACTTTATGATCTTTACAATGAATACCAAGAGAATAACAACATGATATACTCCATATAACATGAACAAATAATAGCTAGTAACTGTGGGCATTAGTACAGTTTTTCAGGTGGCTATAGGGCTAAGGGTCAAAAGAGGAACACTTGTGAGCAGAAAGGCATTTTGTAATAAATGTACAGTACAGGCTGCAATTGCTTAAGTCAAGTGTTTTCCTTCCCAGCTGAAGAATTTTAGCCCTGAAGCAAGAACGTACTTGCTTCAACATACATAGGAAAAAAAACATCCAATTAACACAACAGGTGCTCGCCTTTGTTTGTGTATGGCGGGAAGCAACTACTGTGCTGTGACAAAGTCTAAACACCAACCACTATGGACTATTTTCTTTAAAATTACGTTATACGCGACTGCGTAAAAACACCAAGTTTGAAAAGACTAAACTGCCGTGCAAATAAAAGACACAAAAAAAACATATATTTTTGACATTTGACTGTTGATTTAGAAATCAAATGTCATAGTTAAATGAGATTGTTTAATGAATAAAGCTTCAAACAAGTCAGTACAGTCCAGAAAGCATCCTCTTTCTTTAGAGACACAAAAATGTGGACAAAATTAGAGAAGAGCACATCACATTTTTGTTCTCACAGCTACAGCAAGGGACTTAAGAGACCTTTTCGCCCTGAGCATTGCCTCTCAGGCTTATTTAAGGAAGCTCTTTTGGCTGTAAATATTCTTCTGTTCTGTGCGATTACTCCTCACTTCCAGTCATTTCTGAAATGAAACCTGCAGATAAATTATCAAGGTTAAAGTGTTAACATGTTCATTTGATGAAAATATTTTTTGGGCTAAAATAATCTTGTCAATAATTCGATACTGCAGCTTCACTGCTAGGTCGCCACAGTGCAGAATTAGGCAAAAAAAAAAAAAAAAAAAAAGACGTCGCCTGCATAAGGTGCTAAGGTGCTAGCATCCTGGATATTTTTTCTTGATTTTATTTTCCACATAAATTTCTCTGTTTTATTATTATCACTATTGAAAGCATGTAAATGTTTAATCTGCTGGATTATGCACGAAAGAGCAACCGCCTTCTCTTGAAAAATGTCTCATGTCTGTTCACAAATTAAACCCACACCCTTGATAATGAATGATGATATTTGATCGGATAATCACATTATTTGAGGGTGTTAATTTGAATATCTAGTTCAGAGTTCTCACCTAGTGACCAGCAGTTGGAGTCATGGTGTCTTACTAAAAGCATCTCCCCTCCAGTGAGAACTTGGAAAGGGCCTCCTGCAGCTTGTAGAAGTCTTCTTCTACCGTCTGCAACACACAAAATCAATACCACCTTAGGAACCAAGGACAGACAATCACATCCCCGACCCCCACTCACTCTCTCTTTCTGCCACACACACACACGCACACACAAGATCTTCACTTCATCTCCCTTGCTGCTTCTCTGACACATCCCATTGCAAGCGCTGGACAAAATAGCAATTTTAAGAACAGTCCAATTTCACCAAGCAATTTTCAGACAAGCAATAACAACAGTGGTTAAATAGTTTTCTATTGTCTAGTTTCTTGTCTGTGTCATTCTGGCCCCATATGTCCAGAGTACACCCCAGCTTGTTCCTTACTTAAGTTATCCTCACTGAAATCCTAAATGCCCATCCGTGTGTCTTTTCCACTTGGCTTTCATCTTTTGTTATGCCCCTCATCCTTGTTTGTCCCTTTGTCCCCTTTGTTATGCTCCTGGCTCAAGGTTTTTCTCTGGATTGTCATGTCTGTCTTTCTCTGTTCCTCACTCCTCACCTGTAGCCTCTTAAGTTGTTCCTGCAGAGTGTGGAACCTCCTGCACACTTCCTCCATTCTCTCCTGGGACAGCACCAGGGGGGCACTGATGCTCCGCTCCTCATCTCCCTTTGGCCCTGCATCTTTTTCGCAAGCTTTATCATGGTTCTCCTCCACTCCACTACCTTCGGGCTGGCTTTCTTCTTTGGAAGGAAAGACCCAATTTAGTGTCATTGGTTGTCAATTCCAGTTCATTCTTAACAGTAAAATTCATTGACCACTGTTCCTAATTCCAAACAAGAGTTGCATTCAAAGTAAATTTGTACTTCAACATAGGGCTGATCAATGTATAAAATATATTGTTATCATGGTATGAGAATATATATCATCTAAGATTTGTGATATTCTTACATTGTGATATGGCAAAATTGTTTTCTTTGATTTAACTGATTTAAAGATTTAAAGGCCGCATTGCAATAAAATGATGTAATTTTCTGAACTTCTGTTTTCCTTCACCTACTTTAATCATTATATCCACAACAAAGATATTCATTTATCAAAAATTTGTGCTTTTTTGTATTTCTACCAATACTCATTCATACAATATTGTTGCAGTATTGATATCAAGGGATACAGTGAAAAAGATGGTTATATTTAATTCTGTTGCTCAGTCCTAACATTTATGAGGAGCTTTAGAGGTTAAATATTGTGGCGTTAACATGTATCATGATATTTTAAGGCTATATCACCAACTTTGACATTTTATAAATAACACTTATTTGTGCTGGTAGTTAAGACAAGAAAACAAAATTTACGTTTGAACATACAGGGAGGATGCTTTTAGCCCAGCATTAAGAGAGGATCAAAAACACCAATGACTATTCAGGATGTAATAATGCACTGCCAGACTGTTGTAAATCGATACAATTGCATGTTTTGTTCAGCTGGTTGTGGTATTAAGTGAGTCTTGATGTGCGTTTGAGCAGATGGCACTGATGCTAAAAACTCTGACTTTGCTTTAAAGCCTACTCTCACTGCTGTGCGATAACTCATCAGTCACTGGGATTTACAACAGAACAATTATTTTCTCATTCACAAAAAGGAAACATGGTTAGTTTTTCAGTTTGTTTTCATATTTTATATTTACCTTCCCTACCTCACAAGTCAAAGGGGATTCTTAATTTTATCAGAATACTTTGGAAATTTGGCAATTTTGAAGAGAAAAGTCAAGAAAAATTATAGTATTCTGTCTTTTGTGTTTATTTTTTCTCTTTTTGTCTTTGTTTTTTGTTAGTATTTTGTGTATTTTCTCTGAAAAATAATAAAAGGGCTTTTTCATTCATAAATTGTCTTAAATCTCATTTTGAAATAAATAGTGAAAAATCTTGAAACCATATCCAACTGTGAGTTGAGCGAATCGTTTCATCCCTACTAAATACCCATTTACACTTTTTTACTTTTTTTTTTTTTAAAAAAAGTTGCTATTTGACTTCATGGATTGAAATCGTACTTTTACAGCAATCGGTAGAACAAACAAGATATAATGCCTTTGCCTTCATCCAGGCTAGTTATTTTCACTTTCTTCCAGTCATTATGCTAAGCTAAACTAACAGCCTACTGGTTGTAGGTTCATATTTAGCTTGCTTAATAGTTGTGGGAGTATTAATAATCTTAACTGAGTGTAATTTACAAAAAAAAACAACCCAAAAATCTCTGAACAAAACAGAAAAAGCCTACCTGTCGACTGAAAACTACACATTTCTTGACCGGTCCTCTCTGATTGCTCCTCTCCATTTTCCTCATCAGGCTGTGAGTCTTCTGATAGGCTGATGCTGCCCACCAACAGTCTTTTCAGTGACATGACTATCAGAGAGAGCGAGAGGAAGAGAGATTTAATGGTTTCATTAGAAGGACAGGCAAGCTACTAACACCGAAAGATAGTTGCATAAAAAATATCCACAGAAGTACAAGGGAGACCCTTAATTCACCTTCATCCAGAGCACTGTTAGCCACCCTCTCCAAATGGCTGTTGGTGTGGCCAATCAAGTCGAAGCCTTGGTCTGACAGGAAATCAATCAGCCTGTGGCTGATGTCCGCATACTTATCATCTGTTAAGCTGTCCTTATCTCGATCTACAGGCAAACACAAGGCTTAACTTTGACTCCAGCATTCAGGAATGCGGAAAAATAACAAAGTTTAGTATTTTCTGTAAGTGTTTAGCTGATAAAACAGTGCAATCTCACCGCTGCTGCTTTTCACACTACCATTTTCAGTTGGGCTCAAAGGAGCAGTCAGCCTGACAGAGAGAAAATAACCAAATAAATAAGATATTTTGAGATGGGTAATTTCTTAGATGAGCAAGCAGACATACACATAACACCCCCCCCAATCACACACACACAAACACACACATACGCGGTGGGACTGAAGGGAGCTCCTCCACTTCCAAAAGGTAATGGCAACCTCATGGGTGTTCCACTCTTCTTCAGATCATCAACGGCTGATTTTATCAAGTCAGTCCAGCTGCAAACACACACACACACGAGTCAGTGTACATTCCATCCTTTGATTTACTTTCTAAATGATTAGTCGGTGTATTTCTCTCTGACACCTACGATTTTCTCTCTCCAACAGACTGAGCCACCAATTCATAGATCTGAGCTCCGCTCTCCCAAGTAAATATCACGTAGAAGGCCTTTCGATCTGACCGAACAGGAAAAAAATAGCAATCAGTGCAGGTTGAATGACATTGCTCTGACAATGGAAGTGAAAACAATTGCCTGTGAAATGACTGTGTCCAGTCGACCTGTTGCCACCTCGCGCAGGAAGGCCGAGTCCAGCTTGATAATGGGGCTCAGCATTTGCTTGCCCTCCTGCAAAGTCAGGTTGCTCTTGCTATGGCATTTGAGGACCATCTTATCGTCCTGCCTCTGCAGGAGCACCAGCAGGTCCCCAAGCAACACGCACTGCACCTCTGTCAAACAAGAGAGCGAGGGAGACAGTTTTTCTGTTTTATCAATTCCTCAAAGCTGTTTTTAATGTGTATGGCTTCATTACTTTATTGCTTCATTACTTCATTACTAATTTTCCTTAACTCTTTTAGATATTTAATACCAATTCCACTTGCAATTACTTCAGCTTATGTCCTTACGGTTCAGTTTTGTTTCCTCTAATGCGTATTGTGTATGCGCTCGCTAGTCATCCATATGGTGGACTGCTGCATGCAATTGCCCATGTAAAAAATACAGGACTCTGAATTGAAGATAGGTTATTGAAATGAACTGAATGCGAAAAAAGACAAAAATAAAAAATTTGTACTGTAGGTGGATATCCCTTTATTAGCAAAAAGTAATGTACACATTTATAAAGGGGAAATGAATATAAACCCGTTTTTTAACTACTTAATTATTCTAACCTATCAATTAAGTATAAAACGGGTGCATATTAAAGTAAGCTTAGCATGACTGTCCTAATGTTTTTCAAAAATGGTTTAGTCAGTTTTTAAATGTTTGTGAAATGTTTGTTCGTGCAGAAGAACAACTAGTGGGCTGATAACCTATTTGTATACATATAAAGCATATACATACCAATTGCCTTCTCTTTTGTGACTCTCCAGGTCAGGGGGCCTTCATAAATCATCTTCTTTTGAGTCAGATCAATGTTCTACAATATACAGAGGGGAAGAAAATCATTTATTAAAAAAACAAAAAAAACAAAAACATTGTAAAGGGCATTTTTTAAACACTGTAGATAGAAACCTTACCTTATACTCAGTATAAAGCTCATTACTGGGCTTGAGCCCCGATGTGTCCAATCTACGCTGGTAGTCCTTCAGAGTCTGGGACCAGAAAGGTTACATGGCCAAATAGAGGAAAGCAAGAAGCAGTCAAATAAGCATTGACCTTCAGTGGTCTCAAAATGAATTTACCAGACTCCAATTGGTGCTCAGTCACTCCACAACAATGTGTTGAGTGATGGATTGTGTGTTTCTCACCAATAGGTTTTCCATCAGTTTGACCTCCTCGTTGACATGGTTGAGGATCTTTCTGCAGCACTCCGCACTCTGCTTGATCCTTTCCTTCTCTGTTGGGTCCTCTATGAGGCAGCAGAACACAGAGAGATGAGGAAAATACAGTTTTCACCGCAGAAGTCAAAAAAAAGATCCATAAATCAATGGTTAGGTTGTTTTCCTTGTGCTCTTAATTTAACTGTTAATTATCCTGTGTTCTGATATAAATTGAGTACAAGTAGTTTCAAACATTAAAATAATTTCCTCATTATTTACACAAAACCAGCGATCATCATATGTGTTATTGAAAAATCCAAGTTCATGTATTAGTTTGCAAAACACATGGAACAAACCAGACATGGAATCACAAGCAAATGTTGGATTTTTGCATGTTTTTTACATCAGTGTCATGAAGAGAATTCAATGGCCAAGAAATAAGATCTTTTTTTTTTTAACCTTTTTAACCTTTTATTCGTAGATCACCAATAGGTTTTCACAAAATGGCATTATATCAAAATATACAGTAATATATGTGTTATTCCATTTCGCCATAACTTTCTCATCAGTAAAAACAAAAAGGTCATACACACACACACCTGTGTTTTTGGCAATATTCTCCAGCAGCAACGGGTATTTGGTCAGGCGCTGCATCTCTATGGGAATGATGTCCTTGAGCTGTAGCCTGCGGCACTGGGGCTTACTCTCTGCCTCCTGGGATGAAAACGCACAAAAAAAACTAAAATTCAAAATGAGAAGTCATGTATGGGACCGTTTGTTTCCTTTTTGACTTGACACTCATGCATTTATGAGTTTATTCATGTGTTTGTATGTGTGCACACATGGGTATGGTACCAGTATGAAGGAGTTGAAGCGTGGCTCTTTCTTCTGCCTGCTCTTGATCTGGTCCAAGGCCCATGACTGGTGACTGCAGAACCGAGCTGTCAACTTCTGGAACCATTCTCCCTCTGTACCCTCAAACTTGAACACACACACAGAAACGCAGAATGAGAGGAACAAAGAAACCACCAGATGAAGAAACGGCCGGAGAAGGTTGAGAGTATAGACTAAGAACCACTCCAGGAGGCGTGGGTTGTTAAAAGAAGATTATTTAAAAAAAATATTCCAATGAAACAATCTCTTTTTCATTTTAGGACTTTAACCAAAAAAGCACAAGTATACCAGGAGATTTGCCATTCATAACATCTGTTCTAAACTAGGAATTGGATCATGTTTTCCCTGAGTAGATGGGTTAAGTGATTTTCCGTGGGGTTTTTTTTTCCCCCATTATTCTTTTGTTTCAGTGTGTTGTTTTGGCTATGTACATAAATGTTATAATGCTCTGATGAACGAGTTAAGCCAGTATGTCAATGTTTATAACGTGAAATTTATTAATAAACATAATGTTCTAAATAGGCGCTTGACGGTGCTAGTGCTAATATTTCACTGAGAGCATTTGTTGAACCAGGAAAATCAAATTTCATTTTTGGAAAACCATTAAAAATACAGAGAGAAAAGAAGTGCAGGTTGATATACAGAGAAATTTTCTGAGGACTCACTCTGTTGAGCACCGTCGTGCTGATGGATTTAACGATGAAGTTGTCATCCAAGCGCAGTTTCTTCAGGTTCTCGTGGAAGTTATCTGGGTTCACAACACAATTTACTTAAAAAATAAAAAATTCAGAGAACTCTTCTTTACACAACAGTTTCCAAAGCAATAGAGATGGCTTGGTGCTAGAACACACTGTTCTCTGTCATGGAATATTAAATAAGATATGTGTGTGATGTAATCTTTTTTTAATATTTGTTATTCTTGATTGTGCACCCAATTATAACCTCTTTAAGTAGACAATCACCTTCAAGCTATTCATGGTACAATATAAGCTGTATTGTGTAACGGTTTGCTTTCTGTGTGGAGGGAGAGATTCCCAGCTCATGTGTCAGACAGAGAATGCCTCTTTGTACTAACAGTGCATTTCAATGATCTCATCCAGGTTGGGGAAGATGGTGGACAGCTCCATTGTGGTCAGGAGCTGTTCTCTCTCCAATGGTTTAGAGAAGATCATCTGAAGGACACTAAGCATCCTTACATGGGCATGCTCGGTTGCAAACAACTCTGAGAGGGGAGAGGGAGTAGACATGGAATGAGAATTAATTTAAAATGGATAGCCTATGCTGCAGCCTGATTTTATGTGCATGTGATTATTTCATCTTTCCCTCTTACCGTTGATGACCTCCTGCCTCTTTGTCTCCTTCTTGCTGAGACTGGACAAGGCTTCAGGGGAGGCCAGCTCCCTCCAGTTGGGTGGGTCCTGCTCAAACTCCAGGAGGCGTGGCTCCATCTCCTCCAGCTGTGGGGAGGGGCTGGTTGGGGAGTGGCCTGGCCCCTCAGGAACGAAAACTGTTCCTTCAAAACTGGGGAATGAAGAAAGTGGCAGAATACATTAAGCCCTTTTTCCACAACATAATACATACGAGCACGGTGGCTATCAAGTAATGTGACGCAGCCTGGCAGCACTACTGAAATTGAAGATTGAACAATGGTAGCTGTGAATAGCTGGATGTATTTCTAAATGTGCATCATCAGAAGCTTCTCAAATAAAACTTCAGTGAGCTTCAGGGTAAAAACTTATTAAAATGGGAAGGCACAACAGCCTCTCAGTAACCATGACATTATGGACCACTGTATTAATGAATTAACCTTAATCCTCCATGAGGACCACAGCTGTCATTGGAGGAATTACTGAAGACTCTTAATCAGGATCCATCACTGTTTTTAAGACCTTTTCCCCGAGTCAGGAAAAAAGTAGAACTGACCATGTTGTGGACTTATAAGCAACTAATAGCAAGTAATCTAACCATTAACACAGAGTTGGCAGCTAATGCTTATCCATTGCTCAACACTAATTCAATAATCGTTCCCTAAAGAACTACATGGTAGTCCTTTAACTGAAAATGGGTACTGTTAAACTGTTACGTGATCCTTGTCGGTCACAACAAAGTCAACTATTCAAGACAATTTGATCAATAATGAATCAATAAACAGTCAGGTTCATTTAATTTGTGCCTACAGGAGACAACTGAACCTTTAAGAATAATGTGCTTACACGGATCAATTTTTTTCTAAGTGATTCCCTTAACACTTCTGAATTTGCCTAATGAGTTTGATCTACCACTATTCTCATTATTACCAATTATTTTGTTTAGCTGTTTATAATAATGATCATTTCAGGACTGCTGCACTCAGCAGTGTGCGACAGTCTGTCCCTGTTGTGCACGCTGCTGTCCAATCAGAGAGGCATTGAAAGGGGATTGTCCATCTTACGGATGGAGCTGCTGGGGGGTGAACAGGACAGGTGTTGTTGAAACCAGGGGCTGGAGGTCCACATCGCTACGGGAGCGAAACTGTTTGGATCGGGAAGAGCCCCGGCGCCGAGAAGAGTGCCGGTCCACGCGGGCACTCTCGCTACGCGCCACTTTCCTACTGCAGGGAGGGAGGAGGGGGGAGGAATGAGGAGGGGTAAGACAAGACAGGACAGGAGAAAGAAAAAGAAAGGAGAACAAATGCAAGAAGGGACAGACAGATTCCACAGGGAAGACATGCACGTAAGGAGGAAGAAAAGAGTGTGTTTGTGCCAGTGTGCACAAACATTTGTGTAAGTAGGGTGACGAGGACGACAAATAATTTAAGATACATCAGCAGAGGATTTAGACAAGAAAGGAAAAAAAAAAATCCCATCAACAGAGATTTCTTTTAAAAGACTGCACAATGTGCATGACATATGACATGCATATAATAGTTAGACAATAATAGATATAGTGACATAAAGTGTAGACACTTCTTACATTAATAGTACAGTATATTTAGAAGGTGGCCATTCATTGCTTCTACTTAATATCTGCACCAGTTTTCAGTTGGGCAACAACAATATTCATTGATGTCAACAGATATCTAAATCCAAAAAACGTACATTCATATCTACTAAAAAGAATCCAACTGACCTCAACAATCAAGCTTACTCTAACTCCATCACAAGCAGGTACATGATACTTAGCCATGCAGTGGGTCTGTGTTATGTATCAGTTGTGGAAGGCTCAATGTGTGGTTTATGTGTTGATGTGTTACACATGTGTGTTGTATGATCAGTATAAGGCCTGAAGCATGTCCGTGACTCTGTCAGGGCGCTGACACCCACCTTGTCTTCCGTCTGTAAAAACACGGGACACCACATTGTTACACGTCGGCCTTTATACAACTACTTTGAGCCACAGTAAAAAACATTAAATGCTAATTCAAATCCCAACATGCTATGTTATTTTAACCATTGCAAGAGTTAAGCATGGCGAATATGATGCCAAAGCCCCTGGCACAGCATGTGACCGGGACACTGTTGAGACAAGCAGAACACAGAGGGAGACTTAGCCACGCTAGACACAGACACCTTGAGAAGCACACTGGGTGAGCAACAAAAACTAAAATATGTAATTAAACAAAATACAAGCACAGAGTATAGACAAGCTACTTAGCCTAAAACGTTTTGCCATTTTTGTCAAATGTTATACAAAATAGCACCATTTCTATATATAGACTATAATTTCTGACTTGTACCACAAACTTGTTTACTAGGAAGAAAGTTGCAGCATCAGGCTCATCTACAATCAGTGCTGTATATCTGTGACAACCCTAATGTACCAGAATACAATAGATATGCCAAAAGATATTTGGAACTGCACAAACAATGCCTATAAGCAACAAAAAGTGTAATAAAACTTTACTGAAAACACGAAGTGATGCATAACAGCACACACACAGAGGAACAAAAACAGGACAGAATGATATTAAAAGAGAGCACATGTGATGGTGAGGAGAAAAAGAGAAAGGACAGGAGGGAGAGGGAAGGCCAAGGGCTTGTAAGGGAGTTCACCTGGTAAGGGTGCTCTCAAAACAATGGGCTCTGTTAGCTAGCGAGCAACAGACAGCACAACAAAAGCTTGCACACAGCAAGGACAGACCGCAAGGCGAGTTTTACCACGCTCCCTCAGCAGGAGAGGTACATGTACAGACAGGTTTCAGTCGCCCGCTTTTTTTTCTGGTCATCGGCTCAATAGTCTTTACAAGGAACATCTTCCATACAGTCTAATTTAATTTTCATTTCAATCTCTAATCTCTCTGATTTCTCAGACTCTGGGTCACTACACTGCAGCAATATGTCTTTGGATGTTACCATTTTTTCACCATCTCCGTTCTTCTTCTCACCTGTCTCTTTCCAGATTCTCATCTGTGGGAGTGTCACTGGGTGAGACGGGCTCACCGATGGTTAGCCCTCCCATCAGCACTACAGGGGACACATCACCTCCATCTGACAGGCTTGGAGGCTCTAAACGGTTGCTTGAGAGCCCTAAAAGATTAGACAAAGGGGGTGAGAGAATAAATGAGGCTTTATATAATGCAGTTTTATCTTCTGAAATAAAATTCTCCCCTAAATTAATAAATTCATCTCTTGAACGATTAAACATTGTGGCAGACACTTGTGTCACACCAATGTATATAATCTTTAACAGAGGTTTGTCAAGCACGGTGAACATCAACAGGTGTCTTGAGCCTGAGTGTGCCACCAGAAAAATATGCTTTTTAGTATTTGACCTCAAGCAATTAGCAAAGTAACACATTTAACCAAGCAAAGTCATTAAATATTGAAAATCATATTAAACTTCACATTAAAATGCTTTTGAAAAACTTGAAAGCCCAAAGGATTATTCATTTTTTTTTCAATTAATCATCTTTTTTTTTTTTTTTTTTTTTTTTTTTTTTTTAAATGATGAATTCATGTTTGAATATGCTTAGAGATGCAGGATATGGATGGATAAATGATAATTACAACCTTCTTATGGTTGTTACAGAAAGGATATATGATCATTTCACATTTTTCAGCTTTAAAAAGATTTCATAAGTTATGGTTTATGCACACTCACTTTCATAGTTTCTAGAAGATGAGTAATACTCTGGAGATACTCTGGGGTTCCCCTGATGGGACTATGATAACATTTGAAACTGAGTTAAATGTCTCAACAACTATTGAAAAGATTGCAATAAAATTTGGTGCATTCATTCATGCATGCATACATACATACAGTACATGCCCTCGTGGCCAATCAACACTTGTTTTAATGTTACACCTCCTATCTTATGCAATGTCATTCAGCCCCATGTTGGTTAATAAAAAATGAGCTGGGATTTTTGGATGATCCTACATGTAAGTTGCGAATTAAGTCAATGGAGCAGACAAAGAGAGAGAGAAACCGAAAGAAGAGAGGCAGAGCAAGACGGCGTAGATATGTGTATGAGGGAGAACTGACTGTATTAAGTTGGATAATTTGGTAGCACTGTAAAGTTAAAATGATATTAAGAAATTTCTGCATGCTAACAAGCTAAGTTAAGGTAGTAAATATAACAAACAGCTAAATAATATAATAATGATATGTAATTATTTGCATGATCAGCATGCTTAGCAATTAGCACAAGCAAAGTCATAATTGTGACTGTTTTAAGGCAGAAAAGTTACTCTAGTGGCAAACCTGAGAATCTGTACAACACAGTCAGGTCAATGACAAGGCCTACCATCAGTGTGAGTACACTCAGGGGTGTTGGCAGTGCTGATGTTGTTGCCTGAGCCTTCAGTGATATCTAACCCAGGCAGCGAGGTGGGGCTTCCGGTGGAGCCAGACTTCTTGCCTGGGAGGGACGGGGCAGCAAGTTCGGTCAAGGACCCTCTGCCAGGCACTGGACCCTTTCGCTCAGGATTCGCCTTCTCCTTTTCAGCTGAAGCAGGGGAACAGTGCCAAAACATTTAACATGACAGACTGATAATTAAGAGAGGGGCAGAAAATCATGATGCAAGAGTACTTCTGTCAGTAAGAAGCGGCAACGACTGATACAGACTGTGACTAGTAAAGAGAAAGATCATTGTGCAATCAGGGCCTCTGTAGTAATTGTGAGGGTTAGTTTGGTACAAGAGAACACCCACTACGCTAAAGAGATACATTTTCTGGTGATTACCAAATACATAGCAACAGTAATTCAAACAGCCACCCTGAAACACCAAATCAACAAAACCAATGCCCCATCCACACTCCCTCCCACTTTGATTTGGCACATGCAGACATGCTTATGGGTTGATTAGTAAGGATGTGACCAATCTACTGATAAAATGTGGAGGTGGGAACTCTGGACGACTAGTACCTTCAGCCTCCGTTTTAGGTTTGACCTCAGCTGCAACAGGAAAAAAGTGCAGGACACATGTTCTCATATGTAGACCATTCATTGACATCATCATGTAAATACATTAGGTATAGTTCTTTTAAATGTGAGCACAATATTAAATTATTTTATATAGCTGGTATGTGAATAGTTTCAAATATCATTTAGTCAGTAGATAAACAGAAAAATTATACTAGCCCAACAGGGCTCAAATCTGATACATACTGTTGCCTGCAATCCAGCTAGGGATGCCAGGGAACACCCCTCTGGGCTTGGCCTTGGTTGATTCTTCCTTCTTATTCTGAAAAGACAACATAGAAGTGAAGTTACAAAGAGGTCAATACAATATCAATACAACTCTGAGGGCTACAAAAATACATATACAGTTAAAAGTTTTATAAAATAGGGATGCTTTCCAATTACATACGGTAGGGTAGTTTACCTTTACCAGCTGTCTCCTGAAGAAGCCTCCTTTTGACTTCTTACTGTCAACTGCCCTGGTTTTTACGCCGAGGTGCTTCATGTAGAAGGCCACAGCTGAGAAGATGGATTGGCTTTGGCAGAAGTTTAAGAAAGGCATTAAATTCATGAATAGTTGATATATACATATATATAACATTTTTTTGTTATCTAAGTTACTTAAATTTAAAACAAATTCCTCACAAATGCGTTGTCTTGCATATATTATATTTGACATTAAAGGCTGAAAAAGTATTCAAATGATACAGTAGGGCATTTCCATTCTGGTGTCACTGATGGTAATGCTGAGAGACTTGCATAGAAATGATTGTGCAAATGAGACCAGGAGGATGGAAATTAAGTTGGAGGGAGATAGAGAACTTAATACGTCCAGAAAGTGAGGAGGAGCCAAAGAGCAGAAAGAGGATAGAAAGACTTAACACACAAAGAGAAAGGAGGAGCCGAGGGAAAAAAAGAGAAGTTGGAGGGATAAAAAAGAATAAGGGAGGAGCCTCCGAGGATGTGAACACAACAAAAGCACAAGTGTCTGGAATCATCATCTTTCACCAGTCAGCCCACAGTTTTACAGAGCTTGATGTCTGAATATACTAACCGCGAGTTAAAGAACTTTAATCACAAAGGGCCAAAAAAAAGTTGAGAGAAAACCATTCAAAACTATTTGTGCATGACAGGGATTGACTGTATATGCAACACATTAGTCAATAAGTGGCTCATTTAAGAATGCTATCAATGGTGAAAATGGCATAAATTTTTTCATAAAATTACTAAGATATGTAATTGTAGAAGCAACTTTTTAAATATAATTATTCAAGTTGAGTATTTAATTCAATTGCCAAAACCTTGTGGTTCGACCACACCCAGACTTAAAAAGTGCATGCAGATCAAATCAGCTCCATGTGTATGAGAAAAATAATGCAAATATTTTATGCTTTGTTAAAAAAACATACCATTTTTCCTCGTCTGAGACAATTGTAAGTCTAAAAGAAAAGAAACAGGTGTCAGTGACTGAAATCTGAAAAGTACAAAAGCAAAACCAGGCATACTTACTTATCTTGCAGCATCAAATCTCACCTCTTTCTTTTAAGTAGCATTTTTCCTTTCTCTTGCTCGACTGATAACTAAATTTGATTTGGGCCGGTGGAATCTGAAGTGAATACGCTTTTCCTGATGCAAATCAAAGTTAACTGTTGTGGTGAAGCTATTGAACATATTCTAAAATCCACACAAAAAGTAGAACCAAAAAAAAAAAAAAAAATCAAATCAAAAAAGTAAAAGATGCATGTACAACAGCACTTTCCTGATTCAAGAATGATTTTTAAAAATCAACTTTCACTGTTGAAGATTTCTAATGAAGTCAAACTATTGTCTATAGACTCTTTATCTGTCCTGCTTTGTCTCTCTAGTAAGCGATCTGCGAAGTCGAAAATGCTCCAGCACAGCGGAAATGACTATTTAACCAAGTTTTTGTCTGATGCAACAGGCAGGCAAGACGGGGGAAACTGGATACTCATATTTTGGTCGAAACATAAAGAGAAGGAGAGGTTTCCCTGACATTTCCCTGCATAATCCAATCAAATGGCCCAGTTGCCTTAATCTCAGGGCTATCCTGACCAATGGCAAACACTTGGGGTGAGGTCCCTGTGTTGTGGTTGAATGGGGAGGGGCCACTGAGTTGGGGTGACAGCGTTCAAAAGTGTGGGAGAATGTTAAGTGTCGGGGGAATAGAGAGATTATTGTCAGGGGGATTTAACAGACTCGAGCTGAACGAACCACTTGTGCATTGCAGATAGAGAACCAACTGTGTGAGAGTAACTGTGTGAAACAAAAGCTGAATTATCATCGCTTTGATACAGACTGTTTTGCAGGCTTTTTGTGTCTTTTCCACTGACAGCAGAGTTGTATGCATGTGGTGAGTGCATCTCCGTTCATTTTTGATATTCATTTGTTACTCTCGCTCTCTTCTGACAAGATGAAGTGAGACAGCCTTCGGCCCACTCCCTCTCCCCGTCCGACTCGCTTCTTGTTGCGGATAACACACTAGCCAGCTACGGGGTCAAGGATAGATTAACTTTTCCCCAGATCTCTTGCTTTTTTTCTTTAACACTGTCAAGGAAAGGCGCTATCCAGCGTACTTGATAACCCCCTGGCCCCTTCTCTCTTCCATTGTGTAAACCGCCTTAAGCCCAAAGCACCACCATTCCTCCATCCAGCTGGCAAAAGGCCAGGGAGAGCCTTCCTGCCAGCGTGGCACTGCTGACTCCATCTTTTCCTTTCTGCCTCTTTATTTCCTTTTTAACTCTATTGTGCTCTCTTCCAATTACTGTTCCCACTCCAGCTCTCTTGTCCAGTGAGCTTCATCTCCTTTTGCATTTACCTCAGCTAATGTTGAATGAGCCCACTAATGAGCTTCATAGGAGTGAACTAAAGATGGAACAGATTTAACATTTGTGACAGATGAATCAACTTCTCAGGTTAAAGCAGAGACAGCATACTGGAGTTATGATATTATATGAATCGTATGTTTTGATAATATCCTTAAGGTAAAGTGTGTTATGGTAATTGTGATTTTTTAGAATGTTTTTGTTCTAATTTGACTAACCTCAACAGTTCTGAAGATGTGGTGGATACAATGAGAAATAAGCAACAGATTGTTAGCTCCAACATTTTATGCATCTGGCAAATCAATAATGTTTCACTGTAGCAACAGGAGTGGAAGAAAAGCCCCTATTTGTTAGTCATCTAACATTGATTCTGAATCCTAAGGTGAATTTAAACTGCTGAATGTTTTTAGTAGACAGTGTAATCTTTACCTTAAAAAAAAACAAACAAACAAAGGATTCAACCAAAATGCTTCTTCAGAGTAGTTGCCTTGATTTATGTAGCTATCGATGCAGGTCTGCACATCTTTTGACATTTTAAATCAAAGAACCAGATTTTTTTAAGAGCAGCTGATCAGGTTTCATGTTCACCCAAAGCTTCTGAAATGCTCCAAATGCCAGTTACCAACATACAGTGTCTACTGACAAAATGATTTTTACTAATACCCCAGGAACATTGAGCACTAACTAAACATTAAAATTAGCTGCTTGATATTTAAGTGGTCCCTCTCATGCCACAAAAACAGCTCTGACCTGCCATGACATGGACAGGGGGACCTCTGAGGGTGTCCTCTGGTACCTGGTAATTGGATACTGATAATGGATCCTTTAGGTCTTGCAGTGTGAGTGGTGACACCTCTGTTCCATTGATGGTTCTGTCACATGGACACTTGATTGAATTGGGGTCTGGAGTGTTTCAGGGCCAGGTCAAAGCCTTGGGCTCATTGTCATGTTTATTGCTCCTGGTACTGCCACTGATGTTTAATATAGTTCATGTTAAAGTAACATCCACATGAATATTACTGCCCAAAGTTTTCCAGGAGAACACTGTATTGCATTGAGATGATTGTTGTTGCTTGTTACTCAGTGGTTTTAACGCTGTAGCTCATTGGTGTATATAGTGTTTTTCTAGTTATGTTTTACTTCACCCACACACTTCACATTTTACTTCATTTCTACACACACACATTCATAAACATCATCAGGATTAATTTCGAAAAGACACGTAAGCATGTAAACTGACACTTTTAAGCCATTGACTGACTCATGGCTACTCTTCCACCTGAGGCTGTCACTATAATAACTCACTGATATTCTATCCAAGGTATACAAATACACTGCTTGGATCAACAACAAAGCATTCAACCTGAAGCATTTAAATGCTTTTTTGTGTTACAAGAAACAGTGAAAGAGAGAAACACTTACTGTGTCTCCGACATCTTGTCCAGCAAGTTTTCAGCTACAGACTTCTCCTTCATCTCCATCGGTATGCGGTCGGTGGGATAGTGGCTCTCCACGTCCATGAGTTCAGCCTCATTTGGAGTCATACCCATCATCCTCTTCTGCCTGTGCAAGACAAAGAAGACAGATGCGCAAGTTTAGAAAAATTAATAGTGAAATGTGGATGAACATTTTTCTAGTACTGTGAGCTGGATGAAAAGCGCTGCTCAGTTCTTTAACGGTAAAACATGGCTGTTCATAACGGTAAAATAACCATGACTCTTTCAGTCTGAATTACTGTAAACACAGCCCCTGAATCATGGCTTTTTCTTCAATTTCAGATTAGGTCACTTACACAAGGATAGAATTCTTAAAAAAATCTCAAACATTAATATTTGAGTTTAACTACTGTAAATGTGGCAAGGTAATGAAGCAGGTGACGGTGGTGAAGAAGATGAATATACCAAACAGAGCAATTCCAAGGTAGCCTAAAAATGTAATTTTGTCACAGTTTAAAAGTTAACTTTCATCTTTCTTGCTAGGTAATGGATTTTTCTAAGCATCTTTCTCAAACTTCAGCACACTCACTCAGACATACTGTATGTGGTGGAATTTCAAAAAAAGTGATACTTGGCTGGTTGAGGGGAATTCAGAATGGGGATACTCACCTGAAATCATCCAACTGTTTGGCCACTTCAGCAGCCTGCAGTGCCTGACAGTCCTGAGCAACACGCCTTTGGGTTTCTTCAAGGGGCACATCTGGACGGGATCGGTCTTATGGAATGGGAACAATACAAGTGAGGAAGAAATAAAGACACAGGACGAAGACAGTCTGTGTGTGGCTCAGGTATGTGTACATATCAAAGAATATGTAAATCACTTTTGACAGGGTAATATCTTACCCAGTTCAGAAGCGAAATTAGGTGGTGTGGCCACTCTGAGAATCTGGAGCAAAAGACAACATAGATAAAGAAAGAAATATCAAGATTACACATGGTATAGATATATAAGAAAGAGAAGCATTCATGATTGAGAATGGAATCTTATTTTCAATCTGACTTGGACTCAAGTAAGTAATGCAATTTAATAGTGCAGTCGATAAACATGAATGTTTATGGACTGTGTGAGAGTAGTCTCAGTAACTCTTGGAAACATTTTGATTCAACTTTATGGCCCCACAACTTAGAGGTCATTTTGGATTCAGTTTGTACTCCGGTTGAAATGTCAAGATGACATGTGTTTCTATTATTTGGAGCAGTTTGGTGAAATCCATGAATGTACGCTAAATCACCTACTCCCAACCAGTGGGCCCCAAAAAGGAAGGCCAAATGGCATGTTTGGTAATTTACGCAATTGCTTACTAAATACAAATACTTGAACTTAAAAGTATAGTTTAATTAAATGATTAAATCTAATTAAATGAAATTTCTTAAGATGCAGTGACAGACAAACAGAGTGACTTAAAAAAGACCGTTACATAATTAAAAGGTGAGGAATAAAGTGACAACAAATTCAAATGTTACTATGAATTTCAGCTTCTAATCCATCCTGTTACAATGATATTGATGATATTGAACCAATACTGAAATGATTAACCGAGAATTAGCGTTGATAACTGCGACAAAAAAAAATTATACCTGTAAATTGCTGTTATTGGCTTAACAAGCACAACATCTATATACATACAATATTGAACCTTGGAGACCTGTAGAGACGTAAAGTGTAGCTTGGAGAGCCAGTAGTCTGCGTTAGCGGAAAACGGGCTGCAAAATGTTCCAACCGAGGGGTTTAGAGAGGAGTAAAGTCTACTTTGACCACAACAAATCCTTAAACTAAAATTGTATTAAAGCTAAGGAATATTGCTATATTGCTATATATTGCTCACTACATCTTAGCCTTTCTTTACCTCAAGAGTTCATAAACTATAGGTTTTCCCCTTCATTCTAAAATACAAACATGTTGGATTGTTTGTCATCCTATTAATAAAAATATACACATAGAGCATCTTTCTAATATATTTCCTGTCCATTTTTTAAAATAAATGCTTAATAAATAGCTGTATGTACCTGAAAATCAACTATATGTACACAAACAATTTTTGTTATGCCTTGAACAACAAATTCAGAGCTGTACCAAGAGAACCTTAAAGTATGCAGTAGCTATATTTCACCACAAGGGGTCATTTAAACACTAGCAATAAAACAGAAAGAGAGCCGCTTTACTCTGTCACTGATGAAAATAACCACACCGGCCAATATTAAAGTCAATGGACTTTCAACAGAGATGGGATTTAAAAAAAAAGTTGAGCTGAGAGAGGGAGATTCATCCTACAGTGCGTTCCCACGATCCTGACAGGAAGCAGCGGGGTCAGGCAGACAGAAAGAAAGACAGGGGAACCACTGACATACATGTACAGTGCATAAGCTTTAGGGGAGGGAATATAAGAGAGACGACGCAGACCAGGTGCACGAGGGAGGAAAAAGGTCACTGTGGCAGCCTCCACAGTGGCACAGTGAAGGTAAGAAATTTTTTTCTGCTGCTGATTGTTATTTTATTTTATATATCATATATATATATATCTAAGGCGGGGTACACCCTGGACCAGTCGCCAGTTCATCGCAGGGCTGACATATAGAGACAAACTACCATCCACACTCACATTCACACCTACGGGGCAATTTAGAGTGACCAATTAACCTAACCCCCAGTTTGCATGTTTTTGGACTGTGGGAGGAAGCTGAAGTACCCGGAGAGAACCCACGCAGGAACAGGGAGAACATGCAAACTCCACACAGAAACGCCCTGACCCGGAATCAAACCCAGGACCTTCTTGCTGTGAGGCAACAGTGCTAACCACTGCACCACTGTGCTGCCTTCAGATATATATCAAATTTTCAAATAAATTCATATAGAATGCACCACTGATGGAGACAACTGTCTAAAGTTTACAAGAATAAAAATAAAAACACAAACATTTATCACTGTAGGCACTTTCTATTTTCCCCAGACCACATATCCATGAAAACATGATTTTGACACATCAAGTCACATAGCATCTGCCACATCTGGCACTGTATTCATGGAGTCCAAACTGTGCAGCTGAAGTGTCCACAGACAGTAAAGCTGCACCCAACACATACAGAAAAATGCAATCAAATCCGTACACCCTTAAAGAGAAAGTGATTAGTAGATATTGCTTGCTCTAACGTTTATGAAAAAAGGGATTACACAAGTCGAGTGAGGTTACAGTTGCACATGAATGCATGCTCTGAAAGTGGCATCGTCCTCTCTGCTATTTGGTATTGTTTTCATTTGCAAGCATCACGCACTATAGACATTTTCATTCCTGACTAATATGGTTATTCTACCTTCAGTTCACAGTAAATTCAGTATGCCTAAACTTTATTTAAGCGTTTGTGTGCAATTGCTCGCTATTTCACATCAGTCTGCATTCACTTAAATCTAGCCTATATAGTGTGGTACTTACTGCACCCTTGTCCAAGAAAGTGTTGTAGAACTCAACAAAGTGCTTCCTGGTTTCTTTGTTATTGAGGTTCCTGAAGAGGTCGGCATGGAGATAACACAGCTGAAAGAAGCGATATCGACAGAAGATCAGTGCACGCATTTCAACAGCCTTTAATGCCCTTAGTGCTGTATTAAAGAGGGGAGCTCCAGTCAAGAAACTGCTATAAAATGAACTATGTGTGATGTTTATCCTATCTACATCTGATGATTTCAGTCACAATAAGACGAATGCCTACATTGCGATAATTAACCCAAGCACTGCAATAGCTGTCTTGTATGTGAGAGAGCTGGGACGCACCATGAATTAAACAATAATCGATCTGTTTTTTTTTTTTTCATGGATAGAATTAAAATTCTTTTCTGTAAGCACTACACTCTTTGCATGGACCTCCATGAAGTAAAGGGGTAATACAGGAGGGGGTGAGGGAGGGAGGCTGTCATGACTGTGGGAGGAGTAACAGCACCTGGGTAGGTCACAGTGCCTGCATGCAGAACAAAGGGGAAATAAGCGCTGACACACATGGAGACAATGGGGCAGGCTTTTTAAATTAAATGGAGCACTCTCTACTCAGCTGTCAGCTCATTTGCTTGTAGGAAAGCTGTAATCGTGTGATTATTTCTCAACTGCAAGGAATTAGGAAATTTCATCATCAACAGCCCATAATTATCCTCAAATGACTCACTGAATCTGGATAAATCTCTGTAAAGGGCAAGGCCAAGAACCAACATTGAAGGCTTGTGACCTTCAATTTGTCTGACAGCAATGCATTAAAAAACAAAATTATTCTATGAAGATACTACCGCACAGCACCATCTACAAATGCCTCTACCACGTGAATCATGTCAATATATTGACAACACCCAGACACAGCCAGCTTCACTCAGCCTGAGTTCATATGAGATGGACTGAAGCAAAGAGGGAAAGTGTCCAGATAGTTTTTGAAAATCATGGATGTGTGTCTGGGGCCAAAGATAAAAGGCACCATAGATTCTTGATTCTTGCCTGCGTTCAAAAGCCAGTATGTGAAGGTATGGGAGGGTGATCATGATTATGGCTGTGTAGTCTGTACATCAGTGATGGCTAATTGGTTCATACAGATTTGGAACAACAGGCTGTCATCCAAACAACACTGTTCTCGAGGACATCCCTGCTTATTGCAGCACAACAATTTCAGATTCTGCATGTCTTACAAGGTTTCAGAGTATGGGTACTGCTCAACCAGCAATCCAGACCTGCCCCCAGCTGAATATGTGTGGTGCATTATAAGGAACAAAATTTGACAATGGAGACTTCAGACTGAAGAACAAGTGAAATCATACATCATGCAACAATAACAGATTTACATCTTCAACAATTACTGTCCTCTTTTTCAAACAAGTACTAAGGGTTGTGAGCATTGTTAAAAGAAAATGTGATGTTAAGGTAATGGTAAATATCTTCCTTATATATATTTTGTCAGAATTTTCATCCTCACGTTAATGTTGAGAAGATCTGATACACACGTCACAGTTTGTGAATCAAGTTTTAATAAGCCCCAGGTTGAGATTAAAGGAATTGTACATAATGTTAAAGAGCAATAAAATTATAATTAACCTTTACCAAATTCAGATGAACAATAGTACACAATTACATATTTAGGATACCATGAGCAAATTGGGTGAGTGGTGTGGTTTAAATGACCACATAACCGTCCCTGGTTCAAGTCCAATCAGGCCTTTGGTGCATATTCTCACTTTATTTTCTGTCAGTCTCTGTACTACTTACACCTCATTTTTAGGGATCTTTCTATAAGGCAGGATTCTGATCTTTGTCTGTCCCCGAATTGAGCCAAAACCGACCATCAGATTGACTTCAAACTTGACACAAGTGTTGCTGATGACCCGAGTGTGTGCCTTCTGTGCATGTGGTACAGTTTGGATGCAGATAGAGTTGGATATTGTATTGAAAATCTTGGCCATTGTACGTTCTGGATTTCAGTCGTTGCCTGGTCGTCTGAGCCAAAACATAGACAGCGCCACTGCCTTTGCAACCCACATTGTGATCAAAAATAGGATTGCATTTGTTAAAAGTTACAGACAGTCTCACGTCTTTCTTCTGTGATGTTTTATGTCTTTTATGTGGCCTAAAAGACATCAAAGACAGAAGCACATCTTAAGGAGCCGCAAAGCCCATGAATATATTAGCTGATCACAAAAAAATAGGTAATAATCATTAAATCCAGCAGGGGAGGAGGCTTTGTCTTTGTCCACATTTATATATTTACTGATTTGTTTGTAAATCGGATACATCAAAAAGTTGCGGACACATTTGAACGGAATTGTCAGGAGAGGTGGGAAATGGCCTAGGCATCCATCGATTACATTTTGGTGGGGATCCGACTCATCGGCCATTTGTCTCCCTTAGGTTCAAATACTGAACAGGCACTCTATTAACAACAATAAATAAATAGATGTACTTTGTGTGATGTGTGAGCATTTCAAACATTGAATTGTGAACTGAGCTAACTCATCTAAATAGTCAGACTTTTTTGTCCAAATGCATTTATGACTACAATTTATGATTATTCATGCTATCAATGAATGTATTTTATTCATTAATTTCTGAAAAGTAGACTATATCAACCTCACTGTTTTAATGCAGTTTTTTTTTTTTTTACTATTATTTTAATGCTTTTTACATTGTATTTAAATTCTCCTTAGCAACATAGCAACATTGAGGTTAGTTACTTCAGCAGTTGCATTGAAATACACACACACACACACATTAAAAACACACTGCAAGTCATTACATGGTCTGTGTCAATGGCTCTATTGACAAAAACAGTTGAATGTTTGCTGTGTCAGATTTAAATGAGGTGGACATCTAAAGAATGTGCCGGTGTTGCTGCATTATAAAAGTTGTGGTTCTCACCAGGGGAGCAGGGTCAAACTGAAGAATGACATGTTGCATGAAGGCCAGCAGGTGGGCCGGCCGATCCTTCAACACGTCAATACTGTTGAAGTGAGTGCACTGGTCATCCACTGTCTAAAAGACAAAGGCCCCACAAACAGAGCTCAGAGACAAGTGGAATATGAACAACAATTATGGAAAACAATGCAGAAAGGTGATAAAATTACAATCAGCTGCAATCAGCTTTTCTTTTTTTTTTTTTAAACTCACATCATTCAGATCATTCTCAAAATCCTCATCCTCAGCCCCAATGATGCTCATGGCTGGGTTAGAGCACTGAGCCCCGAACACACCCTGCTATGGAGAGACAGAAGAAAAGAGAGGGAGGGGGAAGAAAACAAGACAATTAGCCAACATTAAATGCCACACTTTGAACCAGTAGGCTGCCTCGCTGACATCCTGAGTCCCTGCTGAGTAGAGCCAGACGTAAAGCCAGCTCAGGGTTTGGACACAGAGAGTTGAGCTACAAAATAATATCCCGTGGAACAAGACTCAATCCCACCTCCAAAGGCTTTATGTGTCATAATGAAGAAATCAGGATCCCATGTATATTATGAGCCAAGAAAGACAAAAAAAAAAAATCATAAACCCATAGTTTAGGGTGATGAGTTGACTATGAAAGAGACACTGATTAAAATGAAAATAAAGTGACAATAAAGTGATTAGCGTGGAGCCATGTCGGTGTAAAAATGTTATGGCTGTTACGGCAGAAATCCCCCAGGCCTAAAAATGCAACTTTAGCTAAAGTGAAATTGTAGGTTTATGTCAATCCTTGCCTTTGAAATCTATGGATGGGGAAAAAAATCCATCAGAGCAGCTGACCAATTTTACCCCCACCCTTTGCACCCCACACCACTTCCCCTGCATGCAGACACACCCAAAAACACACACATAATACAAAGCTCATGTACTATGTTCAGTCCTCTGATGGCGACAGACCCAGAAACACTACCAAGGAAACACCCAAACACACATGCTTACGCTCACACTTACACACATAAAAAAAACACAATTTAAAAGCTGCATTGTACAGAATTGACCCATTTTCTACTGCTCAGTGAGTACAGAGGGCAGAGGGTGTAGCTATAGATCAAAAGACATGTAGTTAAAAGGTTCACACTACTGTACTCTTTTCTGTTTCTTATCCATTTTGTTTTAACCTGTCAGTTTAATGGCAGTCTTGATATACATATTTTTTAAAACAAACAATAGTAATATTGCTTTATAGCAACACTAGATTCATTTTTTGAATCAATGTGACAAAATAACTTGATCTGTCAGCCATTTGAGCTTGTTGACTTGGTAAAAACACTCCAGTGGGGCCAACAGTGGTGTCTAAACAAAATTAACTTATTTAGCATTGTATTTAAAAATTACACCAACACTGTGGCATTAAATTGCATCTAATAAAATAACGTACTCATAAAGCCTTTCTAAAGCACTCAGGTTAATTAAATAATATGTTATCTGGCTGTCTTTTCCCATGTAAATAACCTTACAATAACATTATTTGGACTGGACATGCAGATTTAATACTGGAGTACTCGTTGTTAATGAAATGAATACACAGTGTGGGAGAGTCATTTAACATCAAATACGGAACACATGGCTGTGCAGATTGTTTAAGCGTTATGAGGTAGGAACTGAAAAATCATTCAGTGGTTGTAATTTAGAGGGAAATGTTAATGTACACGTGACTGTTCATACTATTCAATTTGTGGTCTGAACATAGTGAGTGTGGTGGTGGTGAGCAGGAGAGTTGATGAATGCATTCATTTCAAGGTGAGTTTTTGTAAAGAGAGAAAGGCAAGGGACGAAAGAGAGTGTGTGAAACCGACAAGACAGACAGAGAGGGAATGTGTTCATTCATGGCCATATCCAGTGTGCTGCTGGTTGACAAAGGCCAGTGTTGGAACAACATGCGTAGGAGAGGTTAGCTAAACATGGACACAGGCCTGGACACAAGACACAGAGACACACACAGAAGGACACACCTACTCCTTTTCTCACATGCCCATTCACATCAACCATAATCCAAACCCTTCACTGCACTTTACCCAGACTGCACAAAATGACAATACTAGAACCAACTAATGCCGCAGAAGCAACTTGAACCATTTTCTGGTGGAAACATAAAATACTGCATTGTTACAGCTCAAGAGAAGTCTTCCTGCACAAAATACACTCACGATCTGAAAGGTGTTGGGGACCGCTGACTGACCGCACAGTGTCACTCAATCAGTTGGTGTATCTTCCCAAAGAAAGATTCATGTGTCAGCAAGGCATGCTTGTTTACCTTTTCATAGCTTTAAACATATCAGTTATATTTGGTAGAGTACAAAAATCATTATTTTAGACCTGGGAACCATGTCTGCTTACAGACAAGTGACAGTTTTGATGGTGGTGCGGACTGTTATCTCACAGTTATTCCAGTATCTCTCAAAGGAGTTCTGATGACTGAGAACTAGGGCTCTATTAAAAACAGTCCTTAACTGTCATTATTTTGTGTGATCAAGGGTGTAAAGCCCCAAATATTAGATTTGCAGTGATGCAAGACTACTAACAGCAGCACATTTTCTCATTTAAGAAGTTGCTAAAACAGAAGAGTTTTGTATAACATTTTAAAAACATGGTTGCTACTAATTTGCTTTTGTGATCACAGCCTCCGCTTTACAAGGATGATAAAGCCAATACCAAATTGTGATTATATCTCACTTGATAATTGGTGTCAGAGATAAACTGTGGTTTGAAAAAGTGGTGGAGAAAGAGGGCTAATTGCTGAGTAACCGAACTGAGTTACCTAATTGCGGTTACTCAGCAAGGAAGTAGGAAAGGTCAACTTTGTACTCCATTTAAAAAACCCGAGACTACAGAGGGGCAGGAGTGGGCGACTCCTCTCTCCCAGAAGGAGCCAAGAGGTACATTCCAGCATATGGCACAGTTCAGTCAACAGATGGAGACAGTCTGTGAGTTCCAACATTAACCCTTCCTCTCCATTAATACATGATAGCTGGCATAAGCCCTGTATTACGGGGGTCTTTCCCGGCTCAGGGAGAAGGAAGAGACCACAGGAGTATTTGAAAAGAGTGTCCACCAGTGCTCCTAAAAGTTGGCAGCTGCCCCCCTTCACATTCCAGTACTAACTAAGTGTCAGGTGGCATCAATTCAATGATAGCCATCAAGCGTACGTGCCTTTGTGTGTGTGTGTTGGTTAAGACTGAGCACAAATGTGGGAGGGGGCCATTCCTATGTGATTGTGGGGAGTGTGTATTATACGACAACTGGCCTTTATAGCAGCATTCCTCTATGTCTCAGCATCAACCAGGCTGAGTTCTAATGCTCTACATAAGAAAAAGAAAAAAACCCACAAAAAAACCACCTGTTTTATGAGATGAGGTAGCAGCACAGTTATTTTTTTTAATGTTTCCACCAGGCCACCAAGAGGCTGTGCAGCCTAATAATGACCAAGACACGGTTACATCAACTCTTATGCAATCTCCATAACCATTGAGAGACATATAAAACAATTAGCAGTTAGAGAGAAAACCCTCAGACCAAGGAGACAGGAGGATGTGAACTGTGACCTCACCCCAATATGGGCATCTTCAGTGTCCATACCGCAATCGGTGGGGACCACACCTGTCAAAGGGTGACGGTCACAGGGGAGGGACAAATATTACATTTAACAGTTTCCCCACCAAAATAAGGATCTTCACAGGGAGCAATGTTTACCAACGCGTTAAACATACAATTGAGATTCCAGCTCAGAGTCAATGCTTCGTTGTATATCAATAATCGATCACAGAAATAACGAAATCCTTGGTATGATTAAATAACTGAAATGGACTTCTACAGCATTAAGCCCCACCCCTGCAAGTTTTCAAGATTGGTTTCTTAGATTGACTGCTTATTTAGGTCATGGTGCATGTTGTACTTCACTAAAAACATCATATGGACATGATAATGTCAAAAACATGATTTTCATTGGATGGGGGTCTATAAAGCTGCAGTTGCTCCAGGTATAGGGCAGTGGCTGTGGCCAGTGTAAAATTAATGAGACAACACCTGGTTTTGGTCAGTGCCACCTTATTTGAAGATACATCAATAGCAGTCAACCACATCAATATAGGCTGTTATGATAGGTGCATCACTATACAGAGATTGGTCTCCGAATTAGGCATGTTTTTCAAAAAGCAAAGAGCATGAAAGGCCTAATTATTTGAAGTTTGAAATCAGGGAGAAGGTATAAAGTTCAAAAGCAAGGTTATCCTTAGTTTATCCAGTGGAAATCATAAACTCAAGTCAGTGTAAAGCCATTCTGATTTAATCCTGTGCAAGCAGTCAAATGAGTGTGAGCAAAAGCCCAAACAAGGAAAAACAATCAGCATCTACTGTAGCTTCCTGTACTGAAATAAGCTAAAATTAGAGAATCACTTATTTACGAATACTAAATGCACCTGGCCACACAATCCATTGCATAAGAATGGGATACTTCTCTGCTTATGCACCCAGCCACATTAGGTTCTGTCCCGTCCTCTATATGCTATGAGGGCAGTGTCCATAAATAGCCCGGCACCTAATGGCTATGGCTTGCTGTGTTTTCACTGCTGTTTATCTAGCTTTCTTATCAAGCCACAGCCTCGTTCGTGACTCAGTGAGTGGGGGATTCCTACCAACACCAATGCTATTCAGGTGGTTGCCCCCTCAGGCACCACAGCAAAGAAGAGGAAAAGTGGAGGAGTGGAAGGTGACAAATGGGGAGGCACATAGACAGGAAGTGGGTGTAATTTCCTCAGGAAGCTATCAGAGCCATGCCTTGTACAATCTGTCTGATGAAATGAGGGAATA
>KV751362.1:774582-787477 GCA_001698575.1 Mola mola
GAAAAAGAGAAAGAGGGAGAGAGACAGAGAGACAGAGAGAAAGCGAGGTGAGGAGAAAGATGTCAAGAATTGGAAAAGGTTGAATATGAAACAAAAACTGCATTACATGGCCCTATGCTCACATGGGAACCAGAAGAGGAAGTTACTTCACAGCATGGACGGAACCCAGTGACGGGCAAATGAGGAACAAGGGACTCATGAGGAAAAAAAAGAGTTTGAAAGACAGAGTGGCCTTAACCTGCACGGTTTCATAAACATCTTAAAATAAACTGTAAACAGATCTGTGGCTGCAAGTACTAGCTTATATGAGGCCTATAGACTAAACAGAAGGGGGTGAAAAGCAGGGGGCCTAGTGAGGTGAGAAGGGGAGGGAGTAGGGAGACGTAATTAAGAGAGGGGACATAGTGCAGCAGGAAATGAACAACAAGCCAGTAACAGTGGAAAGAAAGGAAAAAGGCAATGGAAAATTAAGTGTGAGAAACTGGAGAGTACAGAAGCTTGAAAATGCATTTAAGCAAAGATCTACAACTGAACAGTTTGAGTCTTGACCAAATGATTTTGGCTGCAGCGGACAGAGGTCAAAGTGAGAAAGCAGGTGAAACTCATTCTATAATCTGAGTTTCTATATCAAACCTTAAAATGTGTATGCTTGAATGCAAGCATTTAAATGTTACACCTCTCTTTTTGCAAATGTGCAATATTCATTTTTAGGTCTTATACATTAATATTCTAACATATCTTTGACTAAATAACTTACAACTTTTTGGATTTAAAGTATATTGTGAATTTATTTTGGGAAAAGGCATAAAATGTGTCTTCCACAGTCCACTGATTTACCACCTACAGTTCAGTGTACACATGATGGCTAGCACTACTCAGCCTGTTAAAATAACGCTAATAATGTTGTCAATATTAAAATCTCACCATAAGAACTAATTGTAGTAAGTAGAAAGCCAAATGGAGACAGTAAATTTTGGAAATGCTTAATCAGGCAAATGGTAAAAAGGGTGGAACTTGTTTTTTCTAAAGTTGAAGATGAAACTACAAAAGATGTTATTGAACAGACATAATGCTTTATAACTTTACAAGCTACGAAATTGGCATGGGTGTCCATGCCAATTACATACCAACCCCCCCCCCCCAAAAAAGAAAACATGTACGTGTCAGTTACACATCACATTCTTGAGAGACGTGGAGAAGGGACAGGCCTCTAACAAAGTTATTTTTTCTCCTAATTTTGTTTGACTGAAAGAAAAAAAACCCAAAATCCATTATAGTTTCAACATGCTTGGAAGCTATGTGTATTGGGAAAAGTGGATCCAATAGTTGGTCAGTGGCAAGGCTAAAGAACATTTTATAACCTGTGCTCAAATTCAAATCTCCCATTAGAATGGAAATACCCTGCCACTAGTCTCAAAAGGGGCAGAGCAGTGGCAAAACCCACAGGGCAGTCTTGGCTTCAGACATCTTGCCTAATCTCACTTCCTTTACACCTCTGCAGTTCTCACAAGGAAACGGCAGCAGGTAAAGACAATTATGAGCTGAGGCACATGCAGTTTTTGAGCATGTTGGCAAAACCTGAACTACATATTGAACAGTTTGAAACAAATTTCAGAACATAGTGGATATATTAAACATGAAAATTAACTTTAACATTTGATGACTCACTGAATAAAAGCATTAATGTTGAACTCTGGTTACACACCAGGGATACAGGAATTGAAAAAAATTGTGCATTCAGCAGAGATACAGGTTATGAAGAGAGACACTATGGAGATCCATTATGGGGAAGTTATTGACCTAGACTAATAAAGCAAAGAAATATTAACTTCTGCCCTTTCACTTTTAACCATTTGTTTTTTTCCCCAAATCTTCTCAACTTCAAGGTTGTTACACCCTAATTTACTTGAACTGCAGAACAAAACTTCTGGATAAAAGTTGCCTCTGGTATCAATGTCTTGTCTCTCTGACAAGACATTTAAAAATCCGAGACTAAATGTGACTGAATGGCTACTTGTTAGCAAAAAGGGCAAAAGAACAGTGGTCTGAGCCGAGGGCAATGTTATCTCAGAAATGTCATCACTGCACTGACAGTAAGCAAACAACAGAGGGGGGGGGGGCGCACTGTGAGATACCGAAGATAGCAAAGCACTGCGTTGTTTGTACAAAGGGAAGTGAAGTCTGTGCATGCGGTGAGAGGGGAAGATATATGTGTTCTCAATTTTTCTCCACTCATCTACGTGATTACTTCATCCTTTCATCTCCTACCATCACTTCTTTCTGTGTTTCTGTTTCATCTCTCCACCTCTTCTGGTTGGTTTTCCTTTCTCTCACTCTTATCCTCCATCCCCTCCACCTTCAGGTTAAAATAAAGCGGCCCCTTGTATGATCGCTCCAAGACAGCCAGTGCATTCATGGCTGGCAGACAAGAGCCAATTATGTAATTTAACGACCATTACGTAGTGGCTAAAATAAGCTTATGGCCAAGAGTGCAGGCAAAACACAGGCAAGTCTTTTCATTGCTTTACTGGGTCCCACCTTACATGTTGTTCATTGTGTTCCGCAATAAATTCAAAGACATTGTGTCAAATTTCACCAGGACTTCTGCATCACCCATTGCATAATGGTTCTGTAAGTTTTATTGCAATACCATTTGCTTGGTATAATTTCATTTAGATACAATCGCTGCAGAGAATCATGATGATGACACATGAGTTTCAGTCAAGCAGAAGTAGCTTTCAGAGGTTGAGGATAACGTTAGATATCTCAACAAGCCACAACTGAACCTCCTTCATGCATTCACTTTAACCTTTCTGCATTTTCTCTAATTTTTCCTTTGAACGACAGACTACACTTTACTCTTCTACTCCAATTAAGTCCAACCCCCACCCAAACCCACTCTCTCCATCCTCCCACTCCGTCCCCATAAAGAGGTCACTGGCTTCATGGAAACAGTTGATAGGCCGGGGCCAATCGACATGGCATGGATTGGCGATTCACAGTGAACCTTCAGCCTGGCCTAACTGTTTCCATGTGTTTGGTGTGTGTGTGTGTGTGTGTGTAGCAGTAATTGCTGAAGCGAACACAGAAACCTTTCATTCTGTGATAGAAATTGCTCCTCATTCATTTACTGGCCCGTTGTTTTGCATATTTATGCATCCATTGTTCATCAGCTTGCTGAGTTTAATACTTCACTAAACAAAGTGGTAACAAGAAGCTAAAACTATCTAGATAGAGTATCTTTGGAGGGAATTTCACCTGGCCAGAATCGGTTTCGGAGGCCAAAAACCTCTCTGTACTTGTTTCATAATGTGCAATCCAACTATGCAACTTTCTTCTCTCTCATGTTTCATCACTATCTCTGATAGTAACAGAATCAGTCAATTTATCACACAATTAGATTCATAGCTACGATGGAAAAATTAATCAAACTTAAGTTGACTAATAAAAGAGCTAATTACTTATTATTCGAGTCTACAGCTGAAACATTCAAGAGTGTTGCAGTTTTTCCATTGTACGGATAACACTATCACATTCACATTGGACCATTTAACAGCACCAGCAGAGCATGAGGCGTGTCTTTACCCCCCCCCCATACTTATTTCCTTGTCAAAACCTACTGCCAAGAATCTAGTGAGGCTGTTCAAGTGATATCTCTTGAGGCAAATGCTCATATAATTTTATAATTTCCACTTTCTAACATTTTGTTGACCAATAATCCAGAATACTTAATAAGTAGCTACTAGGAACAAACATATATTTAGTCAATACTTAATAGTATAATAAAAATCCCTTTCCGCAGATGGCTGCTTTAAAAAACATAGCTCAATCTGCAGAAGTATTCAGCCGTCAAAAGTTTTTTTTAACCTTTCATTGATTTCAGAAAAAATTAAAAAATCTTAATAAATTGACAGTCATATTAAACTTACATTAAAACAATAGCAATTCATAAGTGGGAACTATACAAGTTGTAGTAATGAATTTATTAAGAAAAATCTGCAAAATTCTTAATGCATCCATTGTGTTATTATAATGTGCCGGCCCCCCCCAAAAAGATTCTATTTGGATTCTATTTGTTGGCAAAGGCCGGTGTGTGAACATTCAGCCAGCACACTGTCCACACACACTCAGGCAGAATGGAGGACCTTTCACCCACCCCCCCCATCTTTCACTCCTCAAGAGTAAACATCATCCATGGACTCGACTCAAAGCTTTTTCCACCCTGACCCTAAAATGAAAGAGCTCAGTCTCTGTTTCCTGCTTCTCTCGTTTGTGCACACAGTCTCAGTCACATCAACTTTCCAGCCATCTCTCTGATTCACGCTTGGACAAACGGATATAACTCTTTCCACTTAGTTTTTTTTTTTGGAATGTCAGGAACAAGGTGCTGCAACCCAGGTCAAACTTTCACAAAATCCTCCCTTGTCAGAGTGGGAGAGCATGTAAATGCTCACAGTGAGAATGGCCACATTCACTGGGGGATCATTAGTTAAGGTTATGATTTATATGTTCCATACTTGCCCACACATACTGTGAGTCAGCAGCCTTTTCTAGCTTGACTGTACTCCTGAGTTACGACAGAGAAATGGTTGGCAGGTGAATACGCTGAGCTGTCTGTGTGAGACACTAAGTTTCAAGCTGATAACATGTGAGTACTGAACGTACCTTAAAAACAATAATCAATACTCTGCCTACATTAAAAACTATTTAAGTCAGTCTGAGAAGAGGCAGAACAAGTCCATGCGGGTCACAGTTGATAAAGATGCAATACGCAATACCTTAATACTGTTAGGTTTAAAAGGGGTATTCTACCAAATGCAACTTACAAATATAGGTCCACTTTGAATAATTTCATGGAAAAAATTCTAAATTACATGTTAATGTCAGATCTTACTATATCCGTCCAACATTTGTCACTGTTACTTAATTTCATTTCATCAATAGTCTTCTCATTTGAAATACTTAACAGCTAGCTCTTCACATAGGTTATTCTACATATTTTAACTGTAAATTAAATTTTGGATTTATGACTCCTGACTTTTACAGTTTGTTTCTTTTCTCTGCATTTATATATTTTGGCTTTCATACACTAAAATACCAAGCCAAGTGTGTGAACATCTAGTTTTTCCACATGTGAACTTCTATAAAGCCTGGGAAAAGAACTCATGATGTCATTAGGTTCCTCTTAGCCAGGGTTAGGACCATACACCTGCCCATCTCAACTGCAAGCAGGGCTCAGCTGTCAATCACGGTGTTTCAACCACTTTTAATAGTGCTGAATAAAACCAAAACATCAAGAAAGAACACCAAACTAGGGATCGACCTACCGTTTGTCTTTTCCTGGCATCGAGCTGAAACCGCTCGAAGGAGTGACTTCAAACTTGGCAGGTATGTGCTTGATAACCCGAGGATGAGGAGGAGATCTTTGGCTGTGCACGAAACTCGATATTAATAAAAACCTTGCCCATTTTATGTTATGTCCAGTCCTCTTTTTCTGCCTCTCTGAATCAAAAAGCGGACAGCACCACTATGCTTTTGCCACCCACACTCTCAAAGATGTTACTACATTTGTGACTGAGTTAACAAAACACATCTCAGGCCTTTCTTATTTGATGTCTTTATCATCTTTTATATGGTCTGAAAGACATCAAAGGCATAAAAAGCACAGTTCAAATCCTCGGGGGCTGCACAGTCAATAAGAAAACTGTATGCCAGCTATTTTGATAATCATTACTTGCTCCAAGGAAGGAGGCTCTGTTTCGATATTTTTCTATATATTACGGACGCATTTGGTTAAAACTTGCTAAGAAACAAGGACTTTTACAATATTTTAAAACAGTCTTTTATATACCAATATATACCAACCAGGAAATCCTCCGCTAGCTATACTGTCCCACATTTGACCAAAAAAGTCCAATCTGCTTGAAAAGTGTGAACGTTCTGCACTGTGCTCAAGCACAATTCACTTCCTTGGCCCTGGCACGGTTGGAGGAGGTGTATTTCAGCAGGGTACAGTTGTTAAGGCATGAGATCAAGCACAGGTACGCAATAGAGACATTACGTATAATCAAATGCCTCCCTTGCCTCCTGCTGCCTCTGCAAAAATCTTATGTTTGCAGCGCGATTAACTGACAATTGCCTTGCATTATTCACAAATCCATGAGTGTGAGAGGGCCGTATTGGTACAAAATGACTCCGAAACGTAGTCATGTTCTGTACACATGATCGCATATGTTCACGAGGTAACCATTCACAGGCCCGTATGGGCTTGGAGCAACAGCAGGGGAATGGGGGGGGGCGCTGACAAGCGTGCTTTGGCACGATATGAAGCAACTGAGCCAAGTATGAGTGCGCCCTAAGAAGGACGCAACCCCTAAATTGGGACACAGCTATCATGCCACTTTATATACAGTCAGTGATTCAGACTAAAAAGTTTTTAACAGAACCCTTTCCCTAAAGATGTGGATTTTTCATTTATCAGGTTGCATTGTGGTAGTTGTAGGATCAACATTTTGGGTGGTTTGACTCATATCAATACAGTTAACTGAATATTTTTAATTCAAAGGTTATTTACTCAGCCCCATATAAAAGTGGGTTGTAGTGGTATTCTCTAAAGGACTATTTAAGTTTTTAAGTACATACCAACACTCTTTGTTGGTGGCTTTGTCCCTTACAAGCAAACTTGAAAATGATGTATGTTCAAATCAATTGTGGATTTTGATGCGTTCAGAGATTGAGATTTTCCTGGAAGAGGCACATGCATAAGTCCCCACTTTCTTCAACTGTTTAAAAGAATAATACAACATTGTTGTGCCATTTTCCCTCAAAATGAATATTGTGTTTACAAACTGCACCCAACAAATAATTCATATTTTGTCATTTTGTTTAAGTTCTTGAGATCTGAAGACACAGCCTGAGCCTTTTCACAGCAGCTCTTCTGACCTGTCAGTGTAGGAAAACCACAGGTGTTACTAATAACATCGATGGCTCTGTTCTGCTCAGGTATTTCAGGAAGTCTTCACAGTGATTCGCTCAAGCTTGTTCAATACAAAGACCCTGAAGCTGAGGTAGGTCAATAAGATTCAGGCAATTTTATTATTTACACTTGTGCTTCTCTTCTCAGAGTTTTTTTTTTTCTCTTTAAAACTTAAGTTAAGGAAACCTTTATAAATAAAACAACCAAAATGCCTCTGACGGTTGTTCCATGGGTGTGTATATGTGAATACTCAGCGCAGAAATATTTAATAAATGCGCTGTCATTCCTAATGAGCAGACTGACACCTAGCACTGGCAGTCTCTGGCATCAGTGCATAACATTATGAGTGTACATGTGTCATGTCTTGTAAAGTTCTTAGGGTAGTTTGTAGACCAGAGAAGCTTTATATGAATCCAATACCATGGAAGTGTCTGCTTGTTCCTAATCCAATGAAGAATACTGCAATTACTGAGGGAATTCTTCACACTGATGAAAAATTAATGCACACTGAAATCCTGCTCACTCAGTTGCAACATTGCCGCAGATGGTCCCCAACAACGAGACATCAACTGAAACAGGAGATGACAAAAATCTTTTTCTTTTAATCACTTCTCAGCGCCGTATGCATCCACAAACAATCCACCAAAACAATTACAGAAAACAATTGCACTGTGGTTAGCGTTGGTTTCAGGTGTAACTGCGTCACAACTGCAGTCAAGCATAACCCCCCTCTAATGCACTTGTCCACACATACACACAAACACACTTTTGTAACTTCACCCACCACACCCACTGTGCTCACTCAGGAGGAATCAGTAGATTTTACCGCTGACCCACGGAGAGGAGAACAGCAACACGGTTGGCTCTGTCTCTCATTATCTGCTGTCTGTGTGTCAAGCTAACTGCAGCCAGAGAAGAATACCTGTGTTTCCTTTGAAGTCTGAACCGAACTTCAGTAAATTATTAGTTTGCCCATAACACAGCCTTAGGCCCTTTGGACGTCCCCTGGCTCTTCCACACAGGATGCCATTACCTGTCACTCCACCTGTCGGGCATCTCTCATACAGGCTAACAATGACTGTAACACCTCAATATGGCCGTGTCTGAATTCATCTTCGAGACGGTGGATGTGGGTGAGTTTATGAAGGGCCCTGACAACAGAGAGTGAGAGACAGGAGAGGAGAGAGCTGCATAGCAACTCAGATTATAAGCAACATTCCTTTAAAAGGAAGCGAAGGTAGGCTTTGTGCTCCAGACAAGTTTGCACTTGTAAAACAGAGCGAGGGAGAGAGATGACAAGTGCAGTGCTCCTCTAGTCTATCGGAGCGTAACAGGAAGTGGCAGGGCCTGCTTCACATGGGGCCTCTGGGCTGCAGCAGCTGGCTGGGGAACATGTCAGTGTCTCCGAAACAGTCAGCTGCAACACCCTTAAGCGCGCGCGCGCACGTGCACACACAACCTTTTTGTTATTAAAGTGTGCTGGAATAGTGAGTTTGCTTATGCTTGCGGAATAAACTCTTACAGCCACAGAGGCACATAAAAGACAAACTGGACAGGCAAGTCGACTACAACATGTTTTTGTCGGAGGACTGATTAACGAAAATATAACAGCTTACTGGCAAACACTACCCCACACTGTTCCAGCGCCCATCTTTACTCAACGATTGCAGTGTGATAATAATGGCGCACAAGATGTACAGTAATTGCAGTTTCCTGTGAAGGCAGGAAACTTTCGGCGCAGGCAACGTTGCCTGATTTGCAAGGCAAAATCCTCATGGGTAATCAATTATATCCAGACTTTAATTACTCAACACTGTCTGCACTAAAACCCTGCTCAATATGGGCAGGCCAGGTCAGTAGCCTGTGTGGTTTAGGAAGGGAGGATACATTTTTGACAAATATGAACAAAAAAATTGAAAGAATGCTGTGGCACCGATGACGGAGAAGTCTCCGTATTCACAGAGTCAGACAACAGTAATAAAACAAAGAAAAAGGAAATTTGTGAAGGAAAAATAAACACGAGCAGGTTCATATTGCATAGCTGTATTATTCCATGAGAAACAGCCGCAGTGCTCCCATGATAAATGCCAGATGGATGCTCCGAAAGCCAATAAGAATACATGACATCTCACAAGGTCACAGCTGTATGCATCCCAACTGACTGCAAGTGACAGACCATAACTTCATCCATCCATCCATCCACTTTTTACTGCTTATCTTGTTAGGGGTCGCGGGGGGGCTATCTCATCATCTTTGAGTCCAGGGTTCGATTCTGGGTCAGGGCGTTTCTGTGTGGAGTTTGCATGTTCTCCCTGTGCCTGCGTGGGTTCTCTCCGGGTACTCCGGCTTCCTCCCACAGTCCAACAAACATGCAGCCTGGGGGTTAGTAGGTTAATTAGTCACTCTAAATTTCCCGTAGGTGTGAATGTGGATGGTTGTTTGTCTCAATATGTTGGCCCTGTGATAAACTGGTGACTTGTCCAGGGTTTCCCCCGCCTGAGAAAATTCGAGCCTCGTTGATAAACCCTTCATGGTTCTGCTGGTAAACACGCACAGCCAAACTCTGCTAACTTACCTGGAGCTGTTATACACGCGTCTGACACACACGTCAAACTCCCTCATACGAGTCATTTTTCTTCCTGGTGCCACATTCACTGAGCAAAATGTTCAATAATCAGTTTTTAGTTCCGAACGGGACGGGGAGAGCAAGTTAGTAGAGCCGGCCGAGCGCAGCGGTCCTGTATGTGGACCAAAGCCGTCTGCAACCGTCGGGCTGTAGCTGGAGAGGGGGGGGATAAGCCATTTCTCTCGGTAAAACAAACACCCATTACGGCTTTCAATATTTCCACGCAGAGTCCTGATATAAACTAAAGCTCGTCGTAATGTTCGCCAGCGCCCGGCGTACAGTTCAGAGGCCATACTCACCCGTTTAAACAGAGGAGAAGACAGTCGAAGCGTCCACGGAGGTTTCTTGTTCGAAAGTTGTCGAGTATCAGTGGGAAAAAAACATTGTACGCGGAAGTAGACATAAAAAAAAAAAAGGGGGCACAGGGTCGACGGCGATCAAAACGGGTGATCATACGTGGCAAGCTGGTGGAGAAGTGTGTCCACAAACACGCAGAAACCGCTTGTAGAGCGGGTAGTTGTTGCTGTGTGTTTTAGGGCTCGACTGAAAGTTTAAAAAGTAGTGTTTAAACGGCTTGTTTCCGCGCTGTGCCACACAGTAAGCCGTCCCCGAATCGTCACCGCGCCGCTGCTGAACTTACTGGGTACTGCCGTCGTGTTTAGCTTGTTCATTCATTCATTTATTGGAAAAAATAATAAAAGAAAACAAACACTTAAGCCTATTGAGAATATCTGTGCCAAGATAAGTCTGATGTGCCAAGCGCGTTTTCCCACAATGGCGATCGTTTGACATGACATGACATTGACTCTTATGTTTCCTATTAATTACAAGCTTATTTTCTACATTAGCTGCGTAAACCTGACATTTGTCAACAGTCGCCTGATGATGTCCGGAACTCCCGCAGGAAACAGTTCAGTCTGTCCACATCGATCTCTTATTTGCCCCTAACTAATTATTCAATTGTGTTCGTTACCTACACCTGATCTGCTCTAATATCTACCCTATGTGTACCACTAGACAGACTGCGCACGTTAAAGTGAAGCCAGCCTGAGCTGATGAAAAATGTATGAACATGACAAAGAATATTTACGTCCTATAAAATCGATTGCTCAGATCAAACTCACCGCTCGGTCGGCTATTGTAGCTTCTGCGCCACCCTGTGGACACACGTAGACACGACACGTTCAGGTCTCAATTTTAATGGAAAAGGGAGATCTGAGCTGCAACTGTAATGTCCAACTAACAAGACCCAAACTTCATCCATGTAAAACTACAGTTTGTTCAAGGTTTTAATGGCTCAGTTGAATAGAATAGACCGGAGGTTCACAGTTCATTTTGGCCTTAGATACAACAAAAAAAAAAATCTCTCCTCAAGGTTACTTTAATGTTACACGATCTCTTGAACAGTTTTCACTGAATTGTTGAAGTAACTGTATTTTTTTTTGTTTTTGCTGGCTTATCTTATTAATTTATTATTACTTTTTAAGATATTGCACAATTTCTTATGTTATCTCCATATTCGAACCCAAGGACTCTTACCATAGATCATTTCCAGATTGGAAGTGAAAACAGTTCTCGTGCTGTGTTTGAAGTCATAGACACACTTGCAGAACATTTACCTTTAACTGGAATGATGTCAGACCCATTCTTTGTATTACTATCATTATTATTAGTTAAATGACACCAGATCTAAAAACTATTGGTTAAATCAGGGAGTCTCGTGTGTTGATTGATTTTGAATTGATCACTTTGGCATTTTAGCTAAGAATGCACAAAACAGGATTTTTTTTTTTAATTCTTATTTTTATTTTTATTTTTTTTAAAGCAGAAATCAAATCTAATTTCCTGATGATATACAGCCCTATAAACTAGTGTAAATTATTTAATGGTATACTTAAATCACATTCGCAACAACTGCAAATGAAATACCTCAATAGCCATTTAAATCAGTGAAGTCCAATCAGTTTATATTAACATCTTGATTTATTTTGTCACCAAACATTAAATTTGGCAGCAGTCACATGTGACCTATTAATGTTATAATTTAGTCATTTAGAAGTGAGATTTTAAGTGATCATATAATTCAAAATTTTTAAATATTCCCTGGTGTCCAAAAGAGTATATTATCTATTTATCTTTAATGACGATTTGCACACTGGCGTAAAGAGAGAATTGTTGAGAACCTCAACAATGAATTAATAGAACAAACTCACAGTCAAAAACAGTTCAATATCCAGAATAATGTTTATTGCTTTTGAAGATATTAATCTTTTTCTTCTTTTTTGCACTTTCCATTAGTCCTCCTTACAGTAAAACAGAGAGAGATGACAGGTAAAACCACTGCATTGTCATTTTTGGATGTGTACAAACACATACACACACAAAGGAAACAGTATTTACAGCTGTCCGCGTTACTCCACGCCGAGGTGACTGGAGGCCTTTCCTGCAGCAACTTAACAAACAAAGAGCTTTACATTAACTTTACAATACAGCTTTCACAACTAATCGTATACCGCCACTGTCTGACAAACCATAGGCTACAAAGCTATGAAGCTGTACAATACGGTGTAGTGATCACTCTGTGCTGCCACACTGGAGAAAGCGTGTTCTTCCATTAGATCCAGTAGAGCAAAGATAAACAGTTTTGGAATATTTTTTTATTTCCCTCACTGTTTAATGTCCTGAAGCGAACCCAGTTGCACTGTTGCTGGCATGGACAAAAAGCACTGATTGGAAAATAATCAAAACAGACTTTAGGGGTGGATATTAAAAAGAAAATGCAAAAACCCATATTATTCACATTAGACTAATTACAGTACAGATACAGTGGGTGAATGTTAACTATAAAAATAAGTCCACCAGTATATTCTTGAACCCAAAGGGTTTGGACATTGGGCATCTGGCAAAAATGACCAAAGGGCACAATTAATTGGGGGTTGAGAAAATCAGAGAAAATTCCCAGTATGAACTCTGTCCTCATCATAGAAAAACATCTTTAGAGTGCAGATCTTCTGCAATTCATAATTTAAACTTTGATACACTTAAGCTTATAATTTCTCCAACATGTTTACATACAGAATTAAATCACAACAATACAGCTAAATCTTATCATAGCGAATAATAATTGAATGTAATGTACACCATAATAAAATATATACACAGAGATATTCATACAAATTTCTAGATGGTTCCAGCTCCCTCCACTCTCTTTTTCTTTCCTTTTAGGAAATGTGCGGAAAATACTTGAACCACATTGCAAAATAAATAATCACACAGACATTCACAGACAGCAC
>KV751362.1:787640-798181 GCA_001698575.1 Mola mola
TAGTCCAAATCTCAAAAATTAAAGGACAGGGTTGTAAAATTGGATCGATCTGAGCATAATTTCATGTGCTGTTCTGTTTTTTTGTTTTTTTTTACAGGCATGTTGTTTGTTAACGTCTGTCAAGGCAGCCATTGCTGAGCTGTAATTTACCCTCACTGCCTTCTATCACAGCTTGCTTGAAGAGAGCAAATTGTAGAGAGCTGCTGGCAAACAAGTCTGGAAAACATGGAGTGGTCGTTTGGTGCAAGAGATCAAGACAGATGGTACAAGGTGGTGAAAAAGAGAGCTGATACCTTCAAAACCATATGCCTAATAAATTCAAAAATTGATCAGTCTGTGGTGTAATGGACTGACTTAAAAACTTACGCAGTCAAAGAGCACAACTGGCTTTCCTGGCAAAAGTACCTTTCAAGAGTGCTTGGGGAGCTGAAAATTCAAAGCAGAAAAGTGTCAGAGAAAAGAAAGGAGAGGAAAAAGAGAGTTACCAGAGCAAAGGCTGGCAAGATGGTGGATGAAGGGGAGAGTGCATTAGCTGTGTATCATTTTGAGAGTCTCTGTCTCCCTGTGTCTTTCATGCAGAGCCATGGAGGGAGAAAGTGACGGAGCCAGGGACGGGGGTGGAGGAGTGATGGGCATGGGGCCCTTCAGAGGACGTGGGGATGCTGATGGGGGGAGTGAAGAGATGGGTGGAAGCACATTCCCTTTTTTCCCATCCAAAACTATCTGTGATCGGTTCGCCAGACTGGACTCCTTCCCGATGCCGAATTCGTGCTCGTTTTCGTTGTCCGAGCTGCAGTCGCTGAGATCTGTGATCTCCAGGTCTGAGTCTGACTCTGGGTCCTGCTTAACCCCTCCTCTCCTCTCTGTGGGGCTCTGCTGGCCTGTCCCAGTTCCAGCTCCCAGGCTGACCGCTCCCAGCCCCAGACTTATCCCCGTGCCGGGAGGATGGGCCTCCAACCTTTCCCTCTCCCCCACTGACGCCCCAATGTCAGTCCGACCCATCGACAGGCTCCCCGGGTAGGACGGCAGGCAGAGTCTGACTGGCTGACCGCCTGCTGTGCCGTTTGTCCCTCCTGTTTGGCCCAGTGCTCCTCTCTCACCGGCACCTGTCTCCCCTGGGGGGAGCATGGAGGAGAAGGGGTGTGGCAACTGGGATAGGCTGCTCTGCAAAGGGTTGGGGTAAAACTGGGAGGGATAGAGAGAGCCAGGGGCCAGCTTGGGGCAGTTGTTGAGAGAGAAGGCCCCTGGGAGGTAGGGGTTGAAGCCCCAGGGGTATTCAAAGGGTGGGTTACGCGGGTATGGGCCCAGCAAGGATGGGGGTTTGGAGTAACATGGGGCACCTAGGATAGAGAAAATCCAGATATGGAGGTTAGCTCTCAGAAGGGCCAAAGGTTTCTTGACATACAGCATCCAAGAATGTTCACTAATTATGCTCAACAGCATTAGCAATTCTAATTAGAAGCCACGGGGGCCAATTCTGGCGTGTCTGCTTTCAACAAAAAAAACCTGATGGTTCATTTATGCATGCCTGTACTGTGTAAGACACCTACTTCACACTGCTGAAAACCACATGTGAACACAAAGACTCTACACTTCGGTGAAAACTAATTAAAATAAAAGACTTCTGTGTGGCTTAGTGTTTTAGTGTGTCAAAAAAGAAATAATCAGAGAGACGCCGTTTTGGCTGCACATTAATACACTAGCTGAAAAATAATCAGGAATGCTGCAGCACTCAGGTACCATCACAACTGTCTGACAGAGGGGAAACTTGCAAACTGTCAGTCTCTTACACCCCCCCAACTGACACGCTGGCAGATCCTTTCAGATCAAGCAACTAAAACTGTCCAATCTAGCAAATTAAATACTGCGCCATATTTGAACTGAGTTCCTCAAGAGAAACACTTGGTAGCAGAGACAGGAGGTAAATTTGAGGGGATGCCGAAATTCATTTTTAACGAACAAACAAAAGCATCGCCTCTCGGCGTACTGTACTTCCTTTCAACTGACAACCAACTCAAAGATTCTGCCTCCCTGCTCCCTCTCGCAGTCTCCCCCTCTCTCTCTCTTTCACTCTGTTATTTACTATGCAGGGCTAATTTGACAGTGGTGAAGTCTCTGCGTGCTGGGCCAGAAGTAGCTGGCAGACACATGAATATTGAATCAGTCGGGCAGGCCTCACTTGCTTATAAAAACACAGTAATGGGCGCCCACAGGCCACAAACTGAAGCCTGCACCCTCAATTAGGGCCTTCCTGCCTGGGAAGGGATTAGGACAGCGGGGACACATGGGAGGGAAAGGAGGGTGAGAAGGGAAGAAGGGGGAATAGGACCTGAGGACACACAGATTGGGGAGAAAAGAAGGGGGGCAGATTGTGTGATCAGGAGTGCATGTATGTGTGCGCGTGAGTCCGGGGTACATCTGTTTACACGCTGCCTTTTTCGCTCTGCACACTGGTATGCATTCTGATGCGGGAACAGAGTGTGCACAGGTCCAAACAATGGCCGGTGCACCATCATGCAGCACGAGATGTTGGCGGCGCGGAAGAAAAAATTGAAGAGCGCAGTTGTGCTAAAAAGGTGGAGGATTTCTCCACACTTCAGTTTTTGTTTTTTTTTCTCACCACCGCCAATGTGCATAATTCACAAGCTAACCTGGCCTCACTCACCTGGAGCTTAGTCTCACTGCAGGCTGCGATGGGACAGCCATCTCTCTTATTTCCTTTAACAATAAATGCCTCCCCATATCCTCATTGCTCTCCCCGCTCCCCTGCTCCCCCGCATTCTCTTCCTCCCCATGTTTAACAAGGTCTGTTTTCTGTGTATACACTGCCGAATACCTTCATATGCTCTCTGTAAAGTCTTGAAAGAGGTCACCTCAGGGATTCTGAAAGAACTTCAGGTTTACTTTTTTCCCCTGTATTAGCTCACCTGAACCGAGGAAGGGAAATGCGTCCAATCTCAGCTTGTCTCCTTCGGGTCCTGGTGCCGTGGTTCCTCGGTCGAACAGGGACGTTCCCCTGCCGGAGTCGGGCAATCGAGGAAAGAGGGACTGTATGGCCTGAGCGATGATAAAGCAGAGAACAGAAGATAGAAGGGGAAACATTAAGTTGCTGTTTGTCCTTTCTAAACAGAACACATATCTTCCTACAAATCGGTCCTTATGGTGGCAATGCCCTGCGCAGGGTAAAGTCATATGTCGACTGCAGCACCCTGCAGAGTGTGACGCAAACGGTGACAGAGTCGCAGCAAGGACAGGATAAAAGGGTCGTCATGGGACTCGGTATAGAAAGGGAGTTAGGAGGACGCGGAGGCTTGGAGAGTCAAAGGCAGGAAGAGCACAGAGTCAAATGGAGACCAGCGATTAAGGCTGTGGGCACAAAGGATAAATGACAAGGGGGGAGAGACCGATTGTGGGCCAGTCTGTGAGCGGGAACAGAGAGGAGGTTGACATCCATTCAGGATGTAGGGCAGCTGTGCATGTGTGTCTGCGTAAAGTATGTGAGGGAGGCAAGGTAAAATAAATAAGTCGAATCTGAGGAATCAAGGGGACAAAGGGGGGATTTTTTTTCCCTGAGCAGGACTTTGGATCAATAGTATCTGTCAACCTGCAGCCCCAAGTTTAAAAGACACGACTGTACTCCCCAAGCCGCGAGATCTGCGTTGCTTAACAAACCGCATTAATGACCCGCCATTGATGTGATCTGACACGACCCCGTTGCTTTCTATTTCTTTCATTTTCAATCGATGACAGATGGATGCGCCATCGGAGACGGGGATGAGAGAAAGGGAGGATAATGTCGTCTTTTGTTTTAAGGACGAGTTAAAACCGTCCCCCTCTGCTGTCACTCCTCCAGAGGCTGGGTCTCCTTATCCCATTGTAAGGACAGAGGAGACAAATGATGGATGATGCCCCCTCTTACTGTACTTTCAAGATACACTCGCTTTCTAGTAATCAGTTAAACATTAGTAAAATTACCGGGCACTCACATCCAAATTAAAAAATACACTTCATTACATAATGCAGTGTAGAAAAACATTTTCACTGATCTCCTCATTGTTTCTCTCTCTTTCTTCTCCTCTAGATATCGCACTCATTTAATAGACCCATAACATTATTTCTGACATTTTTTTTTTTCTATGCTTCACTCTTGCCGCGTGTGTACGATTTATCTCTGTAAAAATTTTACAGTCTCTCAGGGCAAATAGTAAGTATTCTATTGCTATCACCATTAGAGGGTGAATAAAAGATAGACACGATGAATACCACCGATTCTCTTGTAAAAGGCGGGCGCACAGCAGGGGCCTGATAAGTACAACAGCAAAATCACTGGAGCGAAATGGATTCCGGTTACCCGAATTAAATCACTATTAATAAAAAATTAAGGACTACAGCACCCTGTCCTGCGATTTATCTTTCTTCATTCTATCTCCAGCTTCCTCTTTTTTTCATTTCCCCTCGTATTATTACCTGCATAGACACTGTAGAAGTGAATGTCATTTGTCATATGTGTACCTTTCTTGCTTCTGTGTGATTCACATTTCATTCTGTATATATTATTTTATCTTACAAAATAAACCCGTCCACCAATGCCACCCCTCTCCCCTGTCACTTCATCATACCTCTGGGCTGCAGTCAGGTGCGGTGGAGCCCCCATTGAAGTGGTTCTGGGCCAGAAAGAAAGGAGAGTTGGCCATGTCCAGGATGGGGTAGTTCACCAATACCACCTTACTGAAGTTAAACTTGTAGGTGAAACGCTTGCCTTTGGTTTTGTGCAAAATGCGCTTGTTGTAGTAATACCTGCGAAGGGGGAGGAGAGGAGGATATCGAAGGAGGTATGGAGCAGGGGAATAAAGAATAAAGGTAAAAAGGAAGGGGAAAAGGAAAAGAGGAGGGAAGGATTAATACAATGCTCACATCAAGGTTTTGTTTCATGGCAAACAGAAAAGAATAAGTAAACAACTTCAGCGCTGTAGGGTGAGAGCTATGCTGAATTCCCACTGTTTTTACTCATCTCCTCCTTCCTCAAATCCATTCACGTCTGACTACCTTGATTCAATACAGCGTGGTGCTTTTGTATATCCACACACACACCTCACACACACCTGTCACAGTTCATGCTAGAACTACTCACATGTTTTTTTTAGATGGATGCAGTATTTAATTTGGATCATCAGAAGCGTTTTGGACTCTGCAGCCTAACATCAAGTGATGTGTAAATGTAAATGACACTAAGAAGCTATGTCTGTTTCCCACAGCACAGCACGTTCACTAAGACAACAAGAGTGGTCTCTATGGCAACGGCCCTCAGGTGTCTCCCGCTGGGCATGTCAAGCTGCCGTCACGCCCGTTTCCTGTGCCACCCACTGAGGTGTCACAGTGTACAGGCTGCCAGGGTGAACAGCAGCAGAGGCAAAACACGGAGCCATCTAGCTCAGGTGAAGGAACCGAGTGCTCGGGTGGGGGGACGCAGGGGTGAGGGGGGAGTGGACTTCTGCAAACTGAAACCCACAGATGTGTTAGAGAGAATTTGAAATTTCGCACACCACCTCTTCCAGCTCTTGAATTTCTTTGTTTTAAAGGGGGCGCGGTAAGTGCGCCTAATACAAAATGCATTAGACGACCTCAGCATTAAACACCGGTGAACAGCGCCTCATTATGCAGACGCACTATATCAGCAGAGCGCCGCGTAAGTATCAGCATGTAGCCGCAGTGGCGGCGCCCTGTGCAGAGGTGTGTGCTTGTTTTGCTGTGCGTGGCAATTGTTCTGTGGCCCTTAATTGAGCAATTAAGTGAGGGTAATTAAGAAGGCTAATTGTGGCCCCAGCCAATTCATAACAATTAGACTCTGACGACAGCTCCCATTAACAAGAGGCCAAAGGAAAGAAGCGGGAGGGGGATGGGTTGGGGAACAAGTTGATGTGGTGTGTGTTTGCATAAGGAAACTGTCTGTGTGAAGGGGGTGTGAACCATCTTGTTTTAATCGTCTTCGTTGAGTCTGGTGCCAGGCAGTTACCTTGTTCTCCACTCTAGAGAAGTCCAAGCAATTTCACACTGGGGCTTAATTTTAAAATCCTTATTGAATTTTTTATTTGGCAGCTCAATGGTGAACTTTCCATTAGGACGTCCACAGATAAGGAGAAATTGAGGGTATTGACGTTCCCCAGGAAAAGCCCCATGTTTATCTTTCCATTAAACCGACATGAAAAAGAGACGCTCAGTCAAACAAGAGTAAACAATTTATGTAAACCGGGACATGATAAACATCTTGATTTATCTGTCACGTTACTGCCTGACATTTAGCACATCGTGCACAAGCACCTACCTCAGCGCCCTGCTCAGCTTGTCATAGTTCATGTGTGGTTTGCACTTCCTTATCCCCCACAGCCGAGCCACCTCATCCGGATCCTTGATGACAAACTCTCCGTAGTCCCCCTGCCATGCGATCACCCCCTGATACTCCTCCTTCTGCAACAGCTCCAGGATGAAGTGCCACAGCTGGATCTGTCTGGAGCCGGGGCTCGACTCCGGCTTGTAGGCCCAGTCCGGGAAGGCAAACCCTGCGCGGAGGGCGGCGGGAAAAAGGGAGAGCATGAGGTCAGGGCCCGTCATTTGTCCCGCCGCTTGCCGAGAGGGATCACTGTCCGAATGACTAATGAGTGATGGAGGTGAGGGATGATGTGTTTAATATCACAGTGCGTGCCTTGAGCAATGTTAGTCTGTGCTAATGCCCTCTAGCCTCAACAGATTGGTCAGCGGGATGATGACAGCTCACCGGGAGAGATCTGATTGATGCTGCCCCAGCTTGAATTCCAAAAGCCGACCGTATGCACATCATAGATGGAGCAGAGCAGTTATTTGACTCACCCTGAAGGGAAACTGACACAAACTAGCTTCTTTAAACTCAGAGACTGAATTCGTTTACCAATCTGTGTCGGTGTGGTTCATTTGGAAATTAATTTTCAACATGTGTTACTGGGGTTTAGATGGCGATAGTTATTTTTTTTAACAGAACTGAACTTTGCTCATTATGGCTGTCTGGTAAATTTAATGAACGTGACCTGAATCTAAATTCGCAGATGAGTTGGAAGATGACTGCATGTGCATTTGTTTGTTTGTTTTTTTTTTTTTTTTACAAAATGTGTAGTTACGCATTGGCCCCTCTATGCCCTTTGCATTAGCGTAATGGTGGGACTGACCTGGCGTCCAGAGTGTGGGCACCGGGGGCAGCAGCAGATCACTGACGCAGTTACAGTCCATGCCTCCGCAACGCCTGAAACAGAAGACTGAAGTCAATAAGGGGTGATTACTTGGATTCAGCATGTAAAGTCAAAAACTCAAACTATAGCATATTCGACAGAGAAATATGTAGTTAAAGCCAGACTCGGCCGCAAAGCAGATTATTCCAGAGCGTTGCAGCTGAAGCGTGTAAACCTTGAAAATGGCGGCATTGCATAAGGGTCATTAGTTCAAAAACATACCTTAAATCGATGTGAAATATGGGAAAGCTATGTTTCATATTTCTTTGGTTTAAATCAGGGGTTGGATTGATGCTTTCTGGTAAGGCCACCCGAGGCTCTGTCTGATGCAACTCAGTGGACATCCCTATAGTGCACTTGCAGGGATTAAATGGGCTTTTGAAAAACAGGTCAAATTTGAGACATATTGAATATAAAAATAAGAACCTTTGATCCATAAAAAGTGTTATTCATCAGTGTTTTTAAAATGATAAAATACCCTGCACGACATATCAAAAATCTCTATGTGCAAAGTTTGTTTTATATCTAAGCATACCGTCATTTGTTGGTTTTAAAGGGCTTTTTTGTTATGCCATTTAGGTTGTCTGTGCAGTTGCTCACTATATCATAATTTAAATGCTATAATGTTTAGTAAAAAGTATCAATCAATCAATATCTGCTTACATATTTTGTGGTTTGACCATTGAAGGGACCACAAAAGACTTTGTGTTTCAGGATAGGAGCCCTAATTTTGACATCGAAGACAACGATTTTGGTCCACAAATCCAAGAAGTTACATTTTTACTGACAAGCCTTTCATCACGGAAACTGCATGGCCGGTGGCTACGTATTTCGGTAAGTGCATGCTATAAATAAACAACAACTACTGCCGGATGGGTATGAGCTAAGTGACTATGAAATATCAAAGGTAGATGTGATACTTAGACCACGTTGCACGATGCATTAGACAACTGTAGTTATTATGTTTCTCTAAAATAATAACTGATGAACTTCTATTTGATTCCCTAAATGTCATTCTGGTTTCGCAAAAAACAACTGAGCACCCCGGGTGACAGCGCCGCAGGTGTGCATCGACAAACTGTTGATCACATCACATCATGCTCCTTTTCTGATATGTGAGCTGGGGAACTGAACGCACCATAAACACTAAAGTGTGAGAAGGGCTGCATCGTTAAATAACACCTAATAACGTCTCCTAAGTGAACGCATACAGACATCTGCTGCCAGGGGAAGGTGGGGAGATGTCAACGTTTCCACTACGAGTGATGGGGACAGGATCTAGTTTGGATATCACACTCTCATCAAGGTTATTTTACAAAGCTCAGATGGAAGAGATGCCCTGCCGCTACGCTGGTATCTTTAATGCTGGCCTCTCTATCTCTCCCTTCACTCTCTGCTTCTATTTAATTATGCTCTGTGAATTTTGGATTTTCCCTCCAGCATCGAAATGGAACGTGAATTATTAAGGTGTGTTTGTATAAATTATTATTGCTAACTCCAGGCATTTCTCTCTCTCTCTCTCTCTGTCTCACTCTCTGACCGACTCTATCCATCTTGCTCACTCTCACCCTGCTTATAGCCGTTGGAATGTGGCCCCTCTCGCTCTCTCCTCCCTCTCTTCATCTTCCCTGGTTTCAAGCCGCTCCTTCTGTCTTCAAATACAGAGTTGGCATTCATCCCATCCTCAGTCACATTTTTTTCTCATCATTCATATATCATTTCTTATTTTTTTCCCCTCTTCTCTCAGTCTTGTGTCTCTGCCCACACTCGCTTTCTCATACTGAGTCAAAGTTAAGGCAAGAGTTCACACAGCAGCTGTAGCTTCGCAGAAAGCTCTTCATTTTTATGTGGGATTTTCCTGCTCCACTATACGCAGCCTGTATTTGATTTTGCAATCAGTACACCAGGTTTGGAAACACACCTCGGCCTCACGTGAGAAGAAATGTCTCTTTGAAAACATGTGTACCTCAGTTAAAAGTCTGATTTGTAGCCTGTTCATCTGAGCGAAGTTCTTGGCTGAGATTGGTACAGAAGATACCGTTATATTCGAGGTAGTAATCTATAACTTTTTTCTCCTCCCTGAGGGCTACAGGTCATCAAGACCGCATCATCTCTTTCATCTGCCATATTCTCGCGGTCCACTGCGTGTATAAGCTGGTCTCCTCTGAGGATGCACACTTCAATCTGTCAGAATCTCTCCAGCCACCTCTCATACCACCCACACGTTGCCTATATATATATCCATCCTCCTTTTCACTTTGCAACAGTGTATCTATACAGGTGAATCCTCTTTTCCTCTTGCCGTCCTCCTTTCTATTCACACACGCGAATCCACCGTCCTCCCTCATTCCCTCCCGCTCTACCCATCTCCTTCTCTCTCTCTCTCTCCTGCTCTGTGTGTTTTGCTTCGGCGCAGTAATTTTCCGTTTGATTTCGGAGGTAATGCATTTTTTACAAATCAAAGAGGAAGCCAGGCTGCCCCCCACTCCCTCCTCTTCCTCCAATCCTCCTTGCCTGACTCCCTCCTCCCACCTCTTCCTCCTCCTCATGCCCTCCCTCCCCAGTCTCCCGTTCTCGCCCCCCTCGGCCCTCCAGGCCAGAGAGGAGATAAAGGAGCCCCCATCATTTCCTTGTTAGTTTTGATTTGGGCAGCGCAGGGCTTTCAAGTTCCCCCCATCACCCCCAGAAACATTATAACTAGCAGCCAAGGGAATACTATTCCTTGTACGCACACCCTGTTGTACACATGTGTACACACACACACACACACGCGCATGCATGCACAGACAGATTCTAATGGATTGTACATGCACAGTAAACACACAGTCTCGAGCAGATGTGCCAGAAATACACAGGTATTCAGGTAGCAGACACACACAGGGTGAGAAGCAGAACACAAAATAAGACGTGGAGCCCATAGATATTGACTGAATCAATATAGACACACTAACACACACCTCAGCAAGCTGAAAGACACTGAATGCACTGTGTTTACTAAAGATACTGATGGTACTGATGAAGCACAGAGGTGTGTGAATGTGGACACGAGAGTCCAGACAAAGGACCCCCTGTCCTACAGCAGAGAGCCCATAAAAGCCAGTGTGGGTGATGGATAACACAGCTAACAGTAACAATGGTAAAATACACACATAAAGGGTCACAGAGTTACTGTACGCAGTCACATCGACATCGACAAAAGCACTCAAAGCCTCAGTTGTGCTCCTCCACATGCCGTGCAGTGTGGGCCTGCTCCAACCCTCTGGAGTCTCAATGAGTCACTGGCTT
>KV751362.1:809714-819864 GCA_001698575.1 Mola mola
ATTTTCAGCTTTGTTCTGTAAAAATAAGTAAGTTCTGTATCACACTAGTGCAACTTCTTTGTCCTGTCTGTGTGAGAGTCAAAACACTGGGACTTCATATCACAATCAAGGGTGAGAGTTTGTTTTATACACCTTGAGAGAGCTGGTTTCTCTTCCTCAAGACTCGAACTGAGCTTGAAAGACAGATGTGATCAAGGCATAGGAAAAAAAAAAAAAATTAAAAGCAGTGCAGGAAATAAAGGCAGCACCTCACGTATAGTGAGATAGAACTGAGGTGTTTTCCCGCTTTCTTTTTATATACACGACATGTAGAGCAGGGTAATTTGGGAGTGTCCAAGAGGTTGCAGACTAGAGCTGGGTGTCTGCAGGATGTCTGGCCCCCCATGGACCCAGGTCTCCGCAGGCCTGTGCTCAGGATACCAAACCATGCCAAATGAGGAAGAGGAGGTGCAATCCTCCCTGGGACCACATGAATAAATCAGCCTACCACCTGGTGCTGCTGTACCATGCTCAGAAAACTAGAGGAGGATGCATACAGAGACACGCATGAAAACTCATTCATTCATGCATGCAGCGCAGAAAAGTCTAGTAGGTGTGATACTGGCTGTAAGCTTGTTTTGGGGGATTAGAAACTGACTTAATGATACGAACATCAATGAGCTTATTTGAGACGGTGCCCTCTTAACAATGTCAATTTAACTGCAAGGCTCATCATCCCGCCTGCGTTGTGTCATAATGGAGAGTCATAGGGGAATATGAGCCTGCCAAGTCCTCCAGTCATTGTGCCACAGTCATTTTTGGCTTGGTACAAACAAAAGCTGCACCGTCTAAACATCTGCACACGCTTGACAACAAGACAACGATCCTGCTGCGAAGGAGGAGAAGTAAGCACTTTAGTGGGACAAACAACCACGCAGAGCGGGAGTGGGGGCACAACTGAGAGTTGGAAACAAGGCAGCATTGGCGCGAGGGAGCAATAGGGGAAGCGCAAAGGAAGGAAGACAGAAAGAAATATTGACAAAGCCAAGATATACACATAAGTCACCCGACACGACCCGCCTGCTCCCTGTATTTTATAGAGCTGCTCTGCACTGGCGGAACAGGATGACAGCCCAGTTCCTTCAATGGAAAATATGGTCCCTCTCTACCCTCCTGCCTCCCGCTCCGCTATCACTCCTGTTCTCTGTCTATCCCACCTGATATCATTCTGTCACCTCTGCACCGGGCTCTCTTTCTCCATCATTTTTTTTCCCCAACCCTGCTCTCACGCTTTTATTGGCACTCTACATTCTACCCGTCATGTTTCACTCGTCCCCTTCCATCCATCTTAGTGTCGCTCTCTTAATCCCCTCTCATTTGCTCGGCTTGGCCCTCATCCCCCCCGTTTCTCTTCCTGCTCTCCCGAAGCCATTTACGCGTGCTGTCCCATTTCCACCTGCTCCTCTCTGTTTCCCTCATTCTTCCTGATTCATTTCCTCCCTGCGATCAGTTTCATTCCCCGCCCCTCCTCCCTCCTACTCGTGCAAAGAACATCACCATTACTCTCAGACTCTCCTATCTCCATCTTACACCTTTCCAACCATAATTCCTCTGACCTCTGTGGTGTTCCTCTGTGCCTTTTGGCGCATCCGTCACCCGTCACTCTCTCTCTCCCTCCTGCGAACTTCAACATCCAAACCGGATACTGTGGCTCAGCATTTTCGTTTTCGCCTTTCTTCCCATTTCTTTGTCTCTTGTTTAGCTTTCTTGTGTATCACCCTCTCTTTGAAATAACTCAATGCATTTTCCCATTTTGCTGTTGTCTCTACTCTGTTGTCTTCCCCTTCCCCATCCCTCCTCTCTAGTCCCCCCATTCCCTTTGTCTTTCTTTCTTCCCCTCTGCATTCCAGCTAGCCCCACTTCTCTCATCCGCAGCCTGAGCACAGAGCCCCATGTGTCGGAATCAATTAGGGCTGAGAGCCGTCGCGGCCGCTCTTTCACGGAGGTAAATATTAAACTGCACCAAGCACTGAGGAAGAGGAGAGGGAGGGAGGGGGGGAGCCCTCCGTCCCTAATCCACCGCATCGATCAGGCGGGGATGAGGGTAATATATTATTTTGACAAGATACGATTCTCCGACGTGCACCACTATCCCCGGCGATCGATTTCTTTTTTTCTCCCTTTTTTTCTTTCCCTTTCTCCCCCTCAGCGAGCGGGACAGAGTTTGTGTGTGTGTGTGTGTGTGTGTGTGTGTGTGCGTGTGTGTGTCTGAGGTATAGGGTGCGTGTGGTTGCACGCACCTGTGTGTTGTGGTCGGGCATCCTGGCGTGTGCATGTGCACTGGAGTGTGGCTGGGTGACAATATAGGAACAGCATTAGGAAATGTGGCGAAGAGATGAGGATGGCGCTGCTGGTAGGTCTGCGCTTCTACAAACAAGCTCCTGTCTAAACGCTTAAATCACACACTCAAAGCAAAGACGGAACGACGAGAGGAGAATCTGAGAGTCGCATCTTGAGTTCATTTTCTCTGGGATATTGGCACCGTGCAGCACACGAGGCGGGATGTCAGTCAAATATAGGCAGAGCTGACCTACTGAAAAGTTTATGTCCTGCCCCACGCGACCCCCTCTGCGCCCGTGCCTCCTCTCTGTAGGCCTTTGTAAACTGTGTCTAAATGCTAAATTCCCAGATCAATTTTTTTAATTCAACCTCTCCCCCCATCAACACGCTCTCTCTGCCCACCCCCCCCCTGCCTCTGTCCTCCTCCAACAGCTTCACTTCTTGCTGTCCAGTGATGGAGGACGTCCTACTGGTCTTATGTGTGTCAGTATGTTTGTGTGCAATTTGTTCTCACAGCAGGTCACAGAGAGGCTATACAACCAGCAGAGGTTCCGTCATCACATACGTGGGAAATCAGCCTTTCTTGCTTTTGTTTCTTTAGTCATCTAAACTGCGTGTGATAGGTGGTTATCGGGATAAGTGATATTTTAATATATTAACATTTGCTTTGAAGGCATCTGGACTTCTTTTTGGTTTTGAAGATGTTTCACCTCTCATCCAAAAGGCTTCTTCAGTTCTAAACATTGTGCCTTGAGGGGCGTCATCAAAGAGTCACACCTCAAATTCACTCATTAATGAACTGCACCTGATGGGATACACAGATGGGGTCAACGACTCAGGTGACCACCTCCAAGGTGTAAAAACCCTACCAAAGGTTAAATATCAGGGATTCCCCACCAAATGTTTAGAACTGAAGATTTCGGATGAGACGTAAAACGTCTTCAAAACCAAAAAGAAGTCCACATGCCTTCAAATGAAGCACTTAAGACCTCAACCTCAACCTGGATGACTGAGAACCAACAGAAACATCATATAACGCTCAAACTTTGAGCACATTTTGGCTTCTTTTAGCTCATTGCTTTGTTCCTCCCACTCACAGGCTGCATATTCGAGTCACAGCTCTCACTGATCTCAAATAACATCTTAAGAAGCATTTCTGTCTAATAAGGTTGATAAAATGAATACAGACTAAAAGGCGTGCAGGTTTAAAAGCAGAATACCCAAAATGTAGAAAAAAGGACTGTGAAAACTGAACTGACATTTATGCCTGACTGCCTGAAACATAATTACACTTTTGTCTTCGAGCTCATCTGTGTCTGCTGAATATGTAAATAGACAAATAACCTCTTGTTAAAATGTGAGTATATTGTGTTTAATTCTATGTTGGATTATGAGACAAACTCACATTCTGATTTCGCAATAGTTCGATGACAGCACTTCACACAGATTTAGAGAGGGTCCCCCTCTACAATATCTGTGCATAGAAAACTACAGCACAATATAGTCGTCACACTCTTAAAAGGTCAACAGTAAGTGCACAAGAGCACACAATCCACCCATCGCATCTTGCAACATGTCATGTCTGTGTATTCAGGCACAGTATTAATTGTGCATGACACTCACATTTAAGCAGCTGAACACAAGTTGAGTGCATTTACATGTGTAAAATAGAATGATATAGAATTAAACAGTAAAAATTAGCTTCATAATGCTAAATTGCCACTAAGTTGACGAAAACACATCTCTCCATTATGCACTTTTGCCACAAAATTTTGGAGATGGATGAAAATTGTGAGGCACAATCATAACTAACATAATTGTCTACTACATTTAATAATTTATGTGGTGTTTATTTGGATTACTTCTTCCTCCTAGTAGTAGGAAGTTGTTTTATACAGCTTTAAGTTGTGTGTTCTTTGGCTAGGATAATCATGATAGACGTTAAAGCAGCTTTAAGCACCTACTGAAAGTCTGAGTGATGCAGCCAAACATCAAGCATGTGCAACAACATAAGACAAAGCCAGTTGGCTAATATTACTTGGCTGTCCAACAGCAAGAAGGACAACTCACCATTCGTCTCAATGAATGTCTCAAGTTCAGAAACTACCACCAACAACTTAGAGTTTTACTCTCATCAATTGTAAAGTTAAGTCACTCTTTTATCCTTCCTGGATTCCTTCATCCATGTTCTCTTTGTCTTTCTGATGATGTCTGTGGAGGTTATTGATCCCGGTTTTGATGCCTGCCCTTCTGTGTGCTGCCCCAGGCCTGAAAACCTGCTCCAGACAGCATTCCACAGTGCCTCAAGCTCCCCGTCCACTTGGGGCATGGTCAGCTACTTGCATGGCTAACTGAGCTAACGGCAGCTGCAGTTCAAAGCATCCAGTGTGGCTATCTGCCCATCAAGAACTTTCAAATCTAAATAGTCTAAATCTAAGAATAAGGGCTGTGCCAATGCAGCCAAAGCACTTTTGCTGCAGGTGTGCAAATTTTTTTGCATATACATATTTGGTGAAAGTAGTCACTTTAGGTACATCATGCAAGAACAGGCATTTAAGGTACAGAGTGTGAATGACAAAGTCACCATTCTGTCTATTAAAAAAACATTAAAATTGCTTATTTTTATGCTATTCTAAAAGAGAACTTTTGTATTTTTCAACCTAGGCTGTATTTCTCTAATCTTTTAGGCTATAAAATAACACAAAACGCGTCTTTCGTGAAAATTAGCCACCTCCAGTCCAGAGTTCAGGCCAAGGTATTTATTCCATGTGCTAGTAATCTGCTAAAAAAACAGACATTATTTTGGAATGAATTTACACAAATTTGTTTGTGTTTAGTAAACACTGGAAATCTTCAGAAAACTTCAGTGGCCTTTCAGCAATTGACTGGTCATGTCTAGGGTGCACTGCCCGCAACAGGAAGAAGAGAGAGGTAGGAAAAACAGACTGTACAAACATTCATTTTATAGCGTATCTCTACGTCTATTGAGTCAAAAACAAACAGGTGTTTCACTGTATTCATCTACTCCATGTTTTCAGACACTTGCAACAATATTTTAAACACTTTTAATGGCAATTTATTTCCAATGTCTTGACTTGTCCTGTGCAGTTGCATTGTACTGCCTTGGTATTTCTTCTGAAGGTCACTAGACTTCTTGTAGTTTCGTGAAAATGTTTCACCTTTCATCCAAAAAGCTTTTTCACTTCTAAATTCATTTCTTCTGAAGGTCACTAGACTTCTTCTAGTTTCGTGAAGATGTTTCACCTTTCATCCAAAAAGCTTTTTCACTTCTAAATTTCTGGTGGGAAGTCCCCAGTATTTAACCTTGTGGAGGATCCTTCTTACTTAGGGTAGTGAGCAAAGGGTACAAAGCCCCGCCCCCAATCTGTGTGACCCAGAGCCACCCACCATCAGATGGGTTTTCACTCCCCCCAGTCATCATGTGAGTCACTGGTTTCACATGAGCCAAGGTGTGAACTGTGGTTAAGTTTCCTGGGGAGGGATTTCAAAACTGCTTTGTATGTGGTAGACAGTTGACGTCTGAGGCCACTTCCTCTGTTAAGTGATGGCTGTTCCAGCTTGACATAGATGGCCTCCTTTACTCCTCTCTCAAACCATCTATCCTCCCTGTCCAGCACATGCACATTCTCATCCTCAAAGGAGTGTCCCTTCTCCTTTAAGTTTAAGAGGACTGCTGAGTCCTGGCCAGAGGAGCTGGCTCTCCGGTGTTGAGCCATGCGTTTGTGGAGAGTTTGTGGAGAGGTTTGGTCTCCCTGATATACAACTCTGCGCACTCCTCACTGCACTTCAGAAGAAACACCAAGACTACCATGACCTGGATGACTGAGAATCTTCACAGACATTGTATTGCCTTGTCCAGCTAAATGGTCCTAGCAACCCAATTCTATACGTGAGTATTTAGGTTTATTTGTTTGTTTTAAAAAGATGTGTTTTGTGAGACTTTAGAGCTTAAACAATCAGGAAAATGGGCTTAGGTTGAAAAATACCAGAGTTCTCAGGAAACACATGCCAGATTAGATTGAGTTTATGAATGTGTGAGCATCTCAACATACAGACATGATAACCCAGCCAAAAAACAGAAATCTAACTCATAAGATGATGTGTATATCAATAAAAAGCATTAATCATCAAGGTTATACCATACACAGCATGTCTGCACCCTGTACAATTATGCAGACACGTGTTTTTTTGCGGATGACAGATTTCAGTTACACCCTGTCATCCTGTCTACAAGTCTACACGCACACACACACCACAGCAAACCCAACCTGTTTCCTCTCCCAGAAAGCTCTGTCCAAACATCACAACAACACCCGCTGGTGTCTCTCACCGCTCGCTCCGCTCTCTTTTACTCCCCGTCTCCCACATTCTCTGTTTCTGCCTGCCGCGAGTTAGTTTCCTCTTGCTCTCTGTCTGCTCTTCCTTTTATTGTGCCATTTTCTGCCACTTTGGTCCAAGAAAGGGTGTCCGTAATGCAATCTCTCCCCTTCTCCACCCCCTGCTGTGAGGGAGAGTAGCTCGGCCTGTGTGCTGGGCCGGGGAGAAGGGGGAGAGACGGGGTCAAGGTGAGCTCTAATACAGTATTGATCCGCCCCAATTGAAAACCTGATGGAAATTTTACCCCCCCGCCCCCACCCCACCTGCTCAACCTTCCCCTTCACCCGTCTCTCTCTCTCTTTCTCTCTGTTTTTCTCCCCCTCCTTTTCTACCTCCCACTCTTCCCTTATGTCCTTTTTCCCTTTCCTGTGTGTATCCTCCCTGGAGTCTAGAGTCTTCCTCTTTTTCAGTGTCTATCCCCGTTCACTCCAATCTGTTTTCTCTCCCCCCTGAACGTCTCTTTCAACCACGGGCCACTTTCTCTCCCTTGCTATCTATCTTTGTGCCAGCGAGGGCTCTTCCTCCATGTCTTTTAAACTGTGCCTCTAATCATTTCCTCTCCTCCTTTTGGTCTTGCCCACTCCCGTTTTTCGAGCCCGTTCCTCTCTCTTTCCTCTAAATCCCTTGCTAACCCACTGTTCCCTGCTGTTTCCGTCTCTCTTGCTCGCGTCCCCTCATCCCCTCTCTGAAAGTGCATCAGATGGTCCATTTCTCTCTAACCCAGTGCATATTGATCCTGATGGCAGTAGCATGCAGGGTGAGGGCTGTGAAGACCACTGCTACAGTGTATTAAACGCCACAAATGCTTTGGATGCAGGGTCTGAGACACGCCTCCCCGGCAGGGTCCTGTCAATAGCTGCTCCCTCCTGTCAACAGCAGCCAAATGGCCTCTCGATCTGGGACTTGTGATGGGCTAAAGATTGGTACACAGAAGCAGCACCACAGAAAAATAGACTGAGGCTTGTTACGAAAAAGTTAGATTGAACTAGGAGACGTGGAGGTAATTTTACCTATAATGGTGAGCCGCTCTGAAGAAAGGTATTCAACACCGATGTAAGTCAATGAAATCATGTAAAACCATTTCCATTCAGATGCCTAAAATGTTGCACAACAAAATCTATGACCTCTGCTATCAATTTGCTCCATTGTTTGGCTTAAGAGGCTTCATTATAACGCAGCAATTATGGACTCAGTTGAGTGTGCTATATACTGTTCACGCATATCAAACAAAAGAGGCACAATCGCTGGAAAAACCTGAACAATAGAGGTGGCGGCAACAGAAGCAAACCTTTCACAGCTACCCATTACTTTCCCACTTAACAAGATAGACCGCAACCTTTCCTCCTCTCGGACTCCATGCAGAGTTGGCCGCTATCGCCGCACTTGCTTGAGTGGGAGATAAATGGAATGCGTGCACGCATGTGTGCGTTTGATTTATGTACTGTTGTGTACGTGTCAGGTGGCCGAGCTATCGGGACCACCATCTCCCAATAGACATAGGAATGCTACAGCAGCGGAGGGACCCCTCTGTCGACCCAAAGACCTCTGATACACATCTGGAACATCAGTGCACACCGAACGGGGATTAGCCGGGGGGAGGAGGATGGGGAGATCTACCTCGGTTACCTCTTACCTTTTCATTATAATTCCAAATATATTCATGTGTCCTGCTCTCCATCCCAACCTTAAACTCACCATTACGGGTTCTGTCTACTCTCCCAGGTAGCATTACAGAAACATGCGCACTGGAGGTTCTGGATGTGTGTTTCACATTAAGAGTCCTGATGTCACAAGATATTCAATAATTCAAAGAGTGCAAGAAAAACCATGAATAAAAACCCAATGTACTATTATTAAGACATAGAGTCTACTTTCCAGTCACTTTTTGTGCATTTAGAAAATATTAGTTAAATAATAATAATAATAATGATAATGTTTCAATTGTTCTCCCATTTTCTTCTGCTTCTAATTTATTCACTAACTGGCATTCAGAGCTCAGCCACCTGTTCTATTTCCACACTTTTTTTCTCTTTCAATCACTCTTTTTCTCCTCCCCCCCTTCACCCTCTCCGTCTATTTCTTTCTCTCTAGGAAGGAATCAGTCTCACCTTAATTGCTCTTAAAATCGGATGAATGACTGACCGGGGACAACTTGACTTAATCTCTTCTCTAGTAAATCTCTTCCTCTCTACTCGTCTCCTACATCACTCTTCAACATTTTATCCCCTCTTGCACCCTTTATCTCTCGTCTCCTTCTTTTCGGTCCTCAGCCCTTTCTCACTGCTCAAACCGGAGCTTTCCCACCTTCTCCCCACCTCTCTTAACATGTCTTATTTTTTGCTTTACTCCCTTTCGCCCTCTCTACTTCTTGTTCTCCATTTCAAGTCCTTCCTTCTTTCTCCTCTCTCTCCATCACTCCTACTGCAAGTCAATCGTGTCATTCTTTCGTCATTTTGGATGCACTCTGTCGTGCTTCGGCTCTGCTCGTCGTCAGGGTCCCTTCATCAAAAACCTCCTCTTCTTTTCACACTCTGGACAACTTCACACATCCTTTAACTTTGTCATTCTGAGATTTTGTTAAAACCTCCTGACTTGGCTGTCAGTCTATGGCTCCAGTTTTTCTCTCTCTCTGTAGCGTTGTCCGGTCACATGGTGTTGTGTATGCGTGTTAGCACACATTGATGTGGTCCTGTCATTGCCTCCTGAGTGCTTTGGCAATACTGAGGATCTGCTGTCATGCCAGTGCAACTAATCTCAATTGAATATCTTTGAACCTGTATTGAGATGGAGATAAAGGACATGAGTGTCTGCACCGACACCCGCATTCAAAAAAATCCTCTTAATGAGGATGGCATAATTTTGATTATTAGCCTGTGTGAGATTCGATGCCTGTAAGGACCAACCAACCAACGGCAGCCATGCCACACCGGGCTGATCCTTATTAGAGGCCAAAGAGATTGTGCCACCTCCCAAACCCCTGCAGTTCAACAAACTGAGGGAAAAAAGAAGCCAGCCTTGTGGACAAAAGCTCATTTTCCTCTTGGTTGCACACTGCTGCAGGCAGGCTAACATGCCACAGGAGAATTCAACCACTCATACACCTTTGTTTTCCTCTGGTTTTTCTCAACTTTACACGTAGCAGCAGAGCCATAACTGAGGGTGAACCGGGCTTTCTTCGTCAGCCCAGAAGATGTGTGCATGGCCTGTCCAGCACGAGGCAGATTTGGCGATTTGAGAGCCACAAAGTCGCCCATTTGCTTGCTCTTTGGTTGACTGTAGCAGAGCAAAGGAGTATTTGTCATTTCCAAACACAAGAACGTTTGTTCATCTTCCAGTTTTGCTTTGAGTCACGTCCGCTTCTCCTTCTTTCCTCCTATTTCTCTCTTCCCTCCACCAGCCAACTCTTTCGAAGTCCCCCATCACCACCACCACC
>KV751362.1:848565-859058 GCA_001698575.1 Mola mola
CCCTTCCAATCTCTCTTCTCTTTGCGCTCCCCCTCTTTCTAGCTCACAGGACAGTATTATATATTCCAGTCTCATGCTTTGCATGATTTGGGCAATAGATGAAGCCATATCCCTCTCTCCTCTTCTGGCTTTCCCCTCCCTCTCTCTCGCCTTGTTGTTTAATGTTTCAATTTGGAGGAAGCAAACATTCAATCAGACAGATTAACTGTTTAATGCATGTCATCAGTCAAACTGTCTACGAAAGGGGGGCCCCTCGGCCTGGCGCTGCCTCTCCCCCCCAACAGCCGCTATGTCCTTCTCACTCCCCTGCTCTCCACGCGCACACTGTCTACTCTCATATAGACGGACCCATCCAGGCCGGAGCGTAGACGCACAGGCGTCTGTGCACACACGCAGAGAAACACATATATTTACTCATGCACACACACAAATATAGACATGCACATGGAAAAACATACACCAACAAGCACACATGCATGCATGCATGAACACAGTCATAAATGTATACTTAAACAGCACTATGCATGGAAATCCTCATGCTGATATCCATATGAATAAAGTTTAAACAAAGAAGACAGGAACACCTGCAGCCGCAATAGAAAATATGAACGCATGTGTGCGCGTGTGTGCACGCGTGTTTTTAAAGTCTGTGGAAGGAGCGAAACATTTCATGTAATTCAAATGCAACATATTGTGCTAAAGGACACATTAACAGATTCACTTACGATTGTGAAACTGCTTAACACAATTAAGTCATGCTCTATCATCAGGGAGCACACATGCTCACATATACATTCTTTTTTCTCCTTATAACACACACACACACACACACACACCACAGGCCAGTGGATAGGGAAATCAAAGTGACACAGAGGTAGAGCAAGGAGGAGTGAGAGATTAGAGGAAATGAAAAGAGTAAAGAGGAAAGAGGGAAACGGGGAATGGGAGGCGGAGTGTGTTGCAGATGGAGTAGATTGTAAAATAGGGAGTGACACTCACATGGAGTTTGTACATGATACTGTATGAATTCAGAATTAGGATGTAAAGAGTGTCATTCAAGACAAAAAATGAGTTTACTGTGTCTAATTCTTGTAGCATTGTGTGCTGTAAATGCCTGATATGTTTAGATTTTTTTTTATCAATAATCTCAACATTATCACCTTTTGGTTTTCACATGCACACACACCTGAAACACACATTACAACCAATGTCAGCTGCCACACAATCCCTTAATGTCCTACATAATAGTTTTTCCAGGAATTATGGGTGTGACCCTTTGGTTATAATTGAAAAATAGGTGTAAGGGAAGAAGCCAGTTAAGGAGGATGAAACCTCAATAACACATCATTAGTTTGTAATCATTCCGTGGACATTGTGTGTGATGGGGGTTATTGCTTTATATGGGAATGACATTGTCCAACATGTTGTTTAAAATGTGTTATACAATTAAAATCTGATTGATCAACTGATTGATTCATTGTCACATCTGACTCTAAATGTATAGAACTTTAGTGTTCTATGGCAACCTCATACAGTAAACAAGTTGATTTAAAACACAAGTAAACGATAATATCATTATATATTCCAATTATTATTATTTGATGAGTAACAATTTCAAAAAGGAATGCATATGATGAGGTTGGTTCTTATGGGACGCATTAATTGTATTTTATTTCACCTGTTTTACACAAATCTGGTGTCTGTAACATTATATGTGAGTATATTGGTTTTAATTGCATTGTGTCAAAAGCATGCAGTTGAAATTCAGCTGGCTCACTAACACTGTCATGTAAAAGAAAGTGGATTCATATGGACTGATCTTATAAATACGTAATTAATTGAAGAAAACTTTGAATTAGATACGTGCTATTACACGCACCAGTGATGTCGACCGAGATGTCCCGATATCATTACTTGATTATCATGGCCCACAGAATTAATGATAGAGAATATTATCACGACATCTATAGAAAATTTGCTACAACTTAAATTCATCTTTAATGGCAAACATTTAATTACTGCAGTCAATTACTTTGCATTCACAATTTCACAATATATTTAACAACTGTTATCAATGTTGGTACAACATAACAACCCAATGCAGGTTGACAGTTCGATGAGATATGAAGCACTTTTTGTTTAACTTGTGTAGCATGTTAAAGATCTCACCTTTTTTTTTTTTTTTTTTTTTTAAACTATAATGTTAACTAAGGAGCCTCAATAATTACCATGCATTCAAGTCAAATAGGAGGCATTCTATAGATTGGTGCAAAGAAAGAAAATAGTTTAGATAGTAATAGATATAGTAATAGATAGTAATGACTGCATAATAGCTTGACACTGACCTCATATACTGTAAAGATTCACATGCCCAAATCCAACAAGGCTCTACTAAAGTGTAACAACTGCAACTAATGTTGTTGACCAGCTCCACACACTCCCTCCCTCCACCTTTTTCTTCTCCATGCCTCTTTGTTTTTACCCTCCGTCTCATTCATTTTTATTTTATCTACCGGCACTGTGGAGCATCTTATGTGTATCTCTCTCTCTCTCTCTCCCCCACTCTCTGACCACAGCGCGGAGGGTGGCCAAACCTGGTAAGTATTGACAGGGAGCTCCAGTGACGCGGAGCGAGTCAGTCAATGCCCAGACACCCAGGGCAGGGGTCAATGACAAAAGGCAGGCCGCCTGGATAGAGGGAGCGAGAGAAAGAAAAAGCAGGAGGAGGCAGTTGATAGATGGCGAGGCACAAGAGATATGCGCCAAGATAGTATAACTTTGAGGCAAGATAAGAACAAGGTGAGAGAAGAAGAAGCACAGAGCGACACGGTAGACGGAGGAACAAAGGCTGATGAAGATGAGAGAATAAATGTGGTTTATATGTTTCAAAGATGCCAAACAGGTTGTATTTAATGATTGTTTGGTATTCAGAAACATTGGATCAAACTAATGAGATCAATAGATGAAATTCATGTCAAGACAATTGCGGACGATGAGTTCAGTCTCAGAAGTGAAAACGGAGAAGGCAACATGGAAGTCCAGGAGCGAGACTGACATGAACACTCCTCTGAGACTACGAGTGGGACAAGTGAGATGAGGTAAACTGGGATTAACAGATCTGTACCAATACACCCACCCACCCACACACACACACACACACACACACACAGGCGTACGCACCACACTTGTGTATTGACACACGGAGAGAGTGTCAGTATGTATTGAACGGCGGGCGGTAAGTGAGCCCTCCTTCCCGCCCATCCCTTCCTCCATCTCTCCTTCTCTCGATCGGATATCAGTCCCTCCTCCCCTAATCATTTCCTTCCTTGTGGACCTCCTCTCTTTCTAATGCAATTATTCCTCGTTCCTCCTTTCCTTTTCTGGTCCTCTCTACCCATTGGTACTGTCGTGTTTTGCTTTGTAAAATATTTGGCTTTATATTTCATTATCTCGACCGGTTGTGTTCTGGCTAAAAACAGTGTGTCTACCATTGTCTCCTGTACTTACTTACTGTTCCTCCTTGTTTGCTCTTACCTGGCTCCCTCCTTTGTTTTGCTCTTTAGTGATCAGTCTTCCGTAGCCAGGGTGTGTGACAAAAAGGTTCTCATTAATCAATATCACTCTCCAAATGTGATAACATTCTTCTCCCAACCCCTGCAATATGGCAAAAAGAAACATAAATAATACTTGAGAACAAATAAAGGTGATCAAAAAAATAAACACAAATTCACTATCATAGATTTGGCCATAATAAGGTTCCATTAGTTATATTTTAAAGGCTGCCCAGCTGTACCTGTACCCGTCTATTATTTTTCTAGATCTTGTGGCTATTACTCATAGTTGTTGTTGGTTTGGTAGGTTTTGATCACTGACACAGATGTATATTTCTTAACAAAGAACTTGCCTTTGTTATAGCTCTGTTATTTTTCCTATGTTACGTTTTAAGTTCACAAGTCAAAGCACAGACTTGGTTAATAACTTAGGTGATACACCTTTGTAGCAGTAGTGTTTGTAATTATCGTAAAAGTTATTTCAAGGTCACATTCCAGCATTTGCTTATGCAGTTTTTGTCTAAATCCTAAATTCTGTGAGCAGAGAGAGAAGTAAAACGTGCCAGAAATAGATATTCTGTAACCACAGCTGTTAAAACGAATTAATTTCATTCGTGTGCCAACAGTTGTCATGGTTTTCTTATTCTGTTCATTTAGATGGTGGTCTGAAAAACATGTACACTTCGACAAACAAGAGCACTTCCTGTGTGCAGTTTAGAATACATTTCACACGGCTTGCCTCCACAACTGTTATCTACACCTGAAAAAGCAATAAATACAGTGACGATTCACATGTGAACAGGGGAGTCTTTCTGTGACCTTGGGCTACGATTCTGTTAACACTTTTTCACTGATTGCAAAGTGTCTGCAAGTGATGCATGGGTAGGAAAAAGCATACCCCCTAAAGTGGGACCAAGTGCATATCTCATCATATTTCTGGATCTGCCCCATATTCACCAACAGTGTCATCTGCCATTGGCCATACTATTTATACTATATTCAATGGATTAACCTCAAACTGTGAGCATTTGCAGTATTTATCAGATGTAAACCATCAAAGATTAAAAACACGGTGCAATATTTCACACACACGGTCGTGTATCTCTATTTCTGAGAGGACACTCATTGACACAAAGCATTCCGTAGCCCCTTACTGTAACCTTAAACATCACAAGTAAAAGCCAAACCCCAACCCTTATCCTAATTCTAAAACCCAACTGTAACCCTGAGTCAAAAACACAACCCTCAAAAAGTACGTTAAAGTTGTGAGGATCAAACCTACACATTTGCCTGAACACCTGTTGTGCACCAGCTCCGCTCGATGGGAGTAATCCTAAACTGTACCACGGTCAGTTTATCAGCGCTCTTATTGTGATATATTTCTACAAAGTAAACTGATGTGACTCCACCACCTCATATGGAGTTAGTAAGTTGATGTTGATATTCGGTTCCGCAACCTTTCATTTTCATTTCTCCTAATACGAGCATGGGGTGAGGTGATGGTGAGGGTTTGTTTGGGGGGGGGGGGGGGGATACTTCACAACCACGTATTGGCAGACAACCATCTTTCCTCGCAAATTTGTGAGCCTTGCTTCCTGCGTGCCCTGCGCCGGAAACAGATGGTTCCCGGAATGTCCTCGAGCACAGTTCTGAAGAGCTGCTAGTAGCCCGAGAGGCGCGTGAAGGAGGGTGGGGGGTGTGCGCTGTCTCTCCAACAAAGTTCTGCCTCCCCTCCCTCTGCAGCTCTCTGTCTTCCTGCTCGACTAGGACACTAAGTAATAGTTCAGTATAATTTTACTTGTGTTCCTCTTGTGCATAGAGCTCTCTCACAGCCACCATTTTGACATGAAGTTGCAGTTCAACAAGGGTGTGATTAATACATTGAAATTCCCAAAAAGCTGTGTAAAACGTAAAGAAAAACAGGATGCGATGATTTGCAAAATCCCATAAACCCACATTCTATTCAAAATAGAACATAGAAAATTTCTCCAATGTTTAAACTAAGAGAATGTACCATTTAAAAAAAAAAAAAAATGATTTTCATGGTAGGAACGCTTCTAATAAAGTTGGGACGGGGTCATGTTTACCATTGTGTAGAACGCTCTCTTCTTTTAACAACAGTCTGTAAACATCTGGGAAGGTAGGAGCTTTGGGAGAGGAAAGTCGTCCCATTCTTGTCTAATGAAGGATTCTAGCTACTCAACGGTCCTGCATCTTCTTTGCTATATTTTTTGTTAAGTGATGCACCAAATGTTTTCTAGTGATTAAAGGTCTGGTCTGCAGGCAGGCCAGTTCAGCAGCCGGACTCTTCTTCTGTAAAGCCATGCTGTTGTGATGAACGCAGTATGCGGTTTAGCATTTTCTTGCAGAAATATGCAAGGCCTTCCCTGAAAGAGACGTTGTACGGATAGGAGCATATGTTGCTCTTAAGCCTCTGTATACTTTTTCTGCATTGCTAGTGCCTTTCCACATGTGTAAGCTGCCCACTAATGGAACCTCACACCATCAGAAATGCAGACTAAGGTCAACAGGGCCCTTCTAACAAGCTGGTCCCTGTCCTCTTTAATCCGCAGGACACCGAACAAAAAGAATTTCAAAATTTGATTCATCTGACCAGAGAACATTTTAACATTTTGCCTGAGCCCATTTTAAATGACCTTTGGCCCAAAGAAGGCAGCTGCATTTCTGGACCGTGTTCACATACGGCTTCTTCTTTGCATAACACAGCTTTAACTTGCAATTGTGGATTGCACAGTGAATTGTGTTCACAGACAATGATCTCTGGAAGAGTTCCTGAGCCCATGCACTGATTTCCAGTACAGAATCATGCCTGTTTTTAATGCATTGCTGCCTGAGGGCCTGAAGATCACGAGCATCCAATATTGACCTTCAGCCTTGTCCCTTGCGCACAGCGATTTCTCCAGATTTTCTGAGTCTTTTGATGATATTATGTACTACAGATGGTGGGATATTAAAAGTCTTCCCAATTTCATGTTGAGGAACATTTTTCTGAAGTCGTTACACAATTTTTAGACACAGAGGTTCGCAGATTGGTGAACCGCCACCATCTTTACTTCTGAGAGACTCCGCCTGTCTAAAATGGCCTTTTAATACAGTCATTGTACTGACCTGTTGCCACTTAACCTAATTATTTGCAAAACGCTCCTCCAGCAGCTTTCACCACTTCATTTTCCAGTCTTTTCTTGCCCCCGTCACAACTTTTTTGAGATGTGTTGCTGCCATCACATCGAAAACGAGCTAATCTTTTTTCCTGAAATGGCAAAATGTGTCACTTTCAACATCTGATATGCTGCCTCTGTTCTACTGTGAATAAGATGTGGTATTATGAGTTTTGCAAATCATTGCATTCTGGTTCCATTCACATTTTACACAGCGTCCTAACTTTTTTTGGAATCGGGGTCGTAAAATGTAGTAAGCGTCTGTTCCATTAAGATTGACAGAGCCCATCCAGTGAGCCAACGTGTAGGCCTACAATAGGATCTTTATTAAAGAACGTGTTGTAAGTGTTTCAATGTGTGCTTAGATAGGATGAAAGTTATTCTGTGTCTTAGAACGACAAGATTGCAGACATAAAGCATTCAGCACCTCGGACAGGGCATGGTCACTTTGCTGGTGACGTGGTGCCCAGATCAGCACCTTGGACAGAGAAGATTTTATGCATTAAGTCACTGCAGGGAGATGCTGTAGCTCACACTTAAGCTCATACGATGCTTTTATGTGAGTGTGATGCAAACAAAAACTGGGGCTACGGTTTAAAAAGTCAGATGAACAGCGAGGACACAATAGTATCAGTACAAATGGACAGCGTCCCAAATTTGGTGACTTTAGTCTGCGTCAAAACTCACTCACCAACAAACACTTGTATTTATATGCTAAATTTGCGTTGTTTGATACTGTAAAATCAGTTCCACAATAATTGTAGAATACCCCACCTCCCCCCATGGCATGGATCCACACATCATCACCTGGTTTCACTGAGTCCGGATCAACTCTAGTCTAAATATCCCACAATATGTCCTTTGTTCTGTTTCTAAGTAATCACATGAGGGCCGTCCACCGCTACGCTTCAGGGAAACCTCTGGTCATGTGTGAAAACGTGAACTTCTGTGTTGCTGAACTGGTTATTTGTGGAATAGATTTAGATGTTTGGCTATTATTTCGGTAAAGAGGCTAATGTTTGTTTGCCTTGAGACTACAGATAGACAGTATATTGTATGTAAGTGCGCAGTGCACTGTTTGTGTACGTGTATGTACATCTTGAGGATATGCCACAATCCACAGAACGAGTTTAGGACTCTCAGTTCAGGATGTATGTTAATGTTACACTGCGGGCTAATTGGTCTTTGGACGGCCTCCTCATTTAATTCTTGGTTACAGTACTAATATTAAAATTGTCTGCTTACTACTTAATTCTTATTTGTGGGGTTAATTGTAATAGTTGCTTATAAGTAACAGTATTCCTTATAACTTAATAAAACTCTGAATGCTTCCACTTTGTATATGACAACATTTTTGCTGGTAATTGTACGTCATTCGGAACTTTTACTTATACTTTTACTTTTACCAAGTACTTTTATTTTCATTTTCTTCTTCTTTTTTTCAGTGATATGGCCATAATTGAAAAAAAACAAAACACAACAGCTCATAGACCTTGGCCTGTATTTGAGGAGATACCCATTAATGGATGAGAGCATCCTTTCCAATTAGCCCGCTGTAATCCACAGCTCATCCCTGTTTTACGGCCCGCTTGTCCCACAGCCGATACTTTGATCCAGACTCGGTGGCACCTGACGATCCGGCTCTTTGTTACAGACAAGGCGGGGGCTAATCTCACTGACCCGGCGCAACCTTGACCACCCACTCCCCCGGCCTTGAGCTTGGTTCACCGCCGCCCCGGACACACAACACTTCCCGGGAGGGAGAGAGAGGGAACCGCTTGATCGTTCCATCGAGCCCGTCGATGCAAGAGAGCAAACAGCGGCCAACAGGCGAGGGGCTAATGAGGGACTTCATCTGAAACTTTATGGAGAGAACGAGGAGCAATACCTGGAAAAAAGGAAAATTGACACATGCAATGAGAGGATCTGCTCACTCTGCGAGGAGTTATTAGTGTCGTTGCTGATGGGTACAAAACAATGGCGCACTCCCAAACGTAAGCGTCCACTTTCAAGAGATAGACTGCGCGAAGGGAAATAAAGCACACAAACACTTCAACTCAAACAGAGAAAGAACGAGAGGGAGAGAAGAAGCTTTCATCGGCCCTCTCCTTTTCACTCCCCCCTTCTCTCTCACTCTCTCTCTCTCTCTCTCTCTCTCTCTGTGGAAAATAAAAACGGCAAGGAGGCGCGACTCGCAGGGCCGCACATAGCTGATCAATATTCGATTTAGTTGCTAATTTAGGGCCTTTCTATAGCTGTCATCCCGTGATGTATGAGTCCTAACCCGAGGTCGCCGCGGAAAAGAAGAAGAAGAAAAAAAAAAGAGAGAGGAAAAAAAAAAAAAATCAAACACCAGTCAACTTTTCACTTAACAATAGAGCGGCTTGAATATTATTTATGGGCGCAAGAGCCACTTTATGGGTGAATTGCTCCTATGGCTGGTGGGATGATGAAGCGCCTTGTAAGTACATGGCACACGGGCCTCTGACACCGGCGTAAACACACATGCAGGCTGGGGACAAACATGTAAACACGCCGCTTTTAAAAAATAGGCGCAAAGCCGAGCGGCTGCGGGGAAATATTCATATCAGCAGACGTCAATATCTCACTGTGTTGGAGTTCACAACGCAATTTGAACGCACACATTTGATTAATGACGTCTTTGGGATAAAGAGACACACACACACACACACACACACACACACACACACACACACTTAGTGGGACGCACACGCGCGTACAAACAGACAACTTTGTGATGACACATATCCTATTTGTCATGCGGACTAATATTATGTATTATGGACCTAATTGTTTTTGCGCATTGCTTTACGCACACGCACACGCACGGGCAAGCGTCAAATCCGAACGCGGCTGCTTTATTTTGCCACTTAATGTCTTCCCGATCGATCACTGTTCTAAGGATGTTATCAATAATTTGAAAGCTTGATTAACTCCAACGTTTCCATAACAATTCCACCACGTTTATCCCCTCTTGAATTTTTAATTAACGCCTGCCTAATTAGTTCAAGATCGTTTGGGAGTGCGATACTTTGTTTTAGAGGAGAAGGGGGGAGGAAATTAACATAAAAATCTCTGCTGATAAATTGATATATTATCAGGAAAGAAATGTTGTAGGAATTTCTAGGCGGAACGAGTCATAAACAGACATCCATCACATCGAGACAGCTTGACAATGTATAATTCTTTGGCAGTTTTTTTTTTTTTTTAAATTATTTAATGACTGCACTATTTCAGTATCTCCGCGTAATGAGGATGTTTTCTTCTGCCAGAACCATTCATACAGTCAAAGAGGCCACTTTATAACACGCAACATGAACAGGAAGCCAATTTCCTCAGGTGACAAAGTATTTTAAGGAGCCTAGCAGCTACTTTATACTTTTAAAAAATGCCCAGGGGGGCAAATTTGTTGTGACTTTCTGTAAAAAGGGAACATTTTGAAAGACGTGAAAGGAGCGACACGCTAAAACAGAAAATTCCATATGTCAGTGTGGCAGCTGTCTCTTATATGCAAATAAAGACTGCCCTGTAAATCACTGGAAGAATCAAATGTTTTAAATGAGAATGACTGGAATCACTCAGCTCCTCATGTCTGCTGATTCTGTAAGTTAGAATGTCATTAACCTCAGTCACGTTATTAAGAACAATTTATTTTTATGCCATACATTACACATCTAGTGTGTTTTGGGGTGTCTTTGCATATAAACAAGGATATGGGGAGTGGAATGTATGTATTGGCTGG
>KV751362.1:874465-924154 GCA_001698575.1 Mola mola
TTTTAAAAAAAAAAAAAAAAAAAAAAAAAAAAAAAAAAAAAATCACACAAAAGCTGAGTGAGTGCTTTAAATAAAACTATTCATGCAGCGTAACGTTCAATTTGTTTTCCAAATAAATTAAAAGACGTGAGTCAAGTTGGTTACATAAAGTCCATATAAATAATGATAGAGATGAGATTTGACCATAATACTTTCTCAATAAATCTATACAGCTCCCAGGATCACCACTCTAAAATCATCCGAGTTTATTTCAAGTCCTTACATAAAAGCTCAGCGACATTTAGCCACGTGCCCAGAAAGATGGTGGGAGCGAGCAAACCTGCGGAAGCAGGTGGGGCAGGAATATGGTTTCTCCCCTGTGTGAGTTAACTTATGAGTTTTCAAATGGCCTGACAGGCGAAAGCTTTTTCCACATTCTTCACATGTATAGGGGCGCAGGTTAGTGTGACTCCTCCTGTGCTTCCCCAGATCGCCAGAGGAGGTGTAACATCGGTGGCATTCTGGACATTCAAAGGGCTTTTCCCCAGAGTGAATCCTCTTGTGCTTCACCAGATCACCGGATTGAGTGAAACTCTTGTCGCATTCAGTGCATTTGTAGGGTCTCTCCCCGGTGTGCGTGCGCTGGTGGTTTCGCAGATGTGAAAGCCGAATGAACCTTTTGCTGCACACCGTGCAGTGGTATGGCCTTTCTCCGGTGTGTGTCCGCAGGTGTATTTTCAAAGACCCCAGATCTCCGATTTTGAGTCCACAGTCGCCACATTGATGGGCTTTCACATTGGAGTGGATTTTGGAGTGAACCCTCAGGTTTCTCTGGGTGTTAAAGTTCTTCCCGCACACATTGCAGTGGAAGGGTTTCTCACTGGAATGCGTCCTCAGATGGAGAACCAGACTTGACTTGAATCCAAATTCTTTTCCACATTCAGAGCAGGAATACTCCTTCTTGCCTGAGTGTGTGGTTAAGTGGCTCTTCAGATGGTGCGCTCTTATAAAGGCCTTGCCGCACACCTGACATTTGTGCGGCTTCTCCCCCGTGTGTATTTTCATGTGTTGCCGCCAGCCGCTGCGCTCTACGAACCTCCTGCCACAATCCTTGCAAACAAACGGCCGGTCACCTGTGTGCGTGCGCATGTGATCCTGGAGACTTTGAGGTGTGCACAGTTTCTTGCCACAATCGGGACACTGCACACCAGTGTCCAGACAGATTGGCTCATCCTCAGGTTCTGAGTTGTTTGGTTCATTACATAAATGAGGCCCTTGACCCCAGGTAGATTTGAAACTCTTCCCACAGTCTGCGCAGCCGAGATACCCCCCTCTGGTCACCACGGACATTTTGTGCCATCGCTGACAGTGATTCTTCAGATTTTTCAGGTACTGGAAGCTGCGTGCACAGGTTGGGCAGGGGTGGAGCCGGCGGGGTGGGGCAGATGGGTGCGCTTCACGTATATGGACCCTCAAGTGTACCTTTGACTTAAAGGTGCTGCTGCAGACAGCGCAGGGGTGTTTGGTAAAGATGTTTAGTGTGCGGCTGGAGAGGCAATTTTTTAGCTTATCAAGATACTGTTTCTGATGGACCCACTTGACATGCTTCTCCAAGAAGTCCAAGTCAGTAAAGGAGACATTGCAGTGGGGACATGGGAAAAACTCAGACGATGAAGCTAAAGAGGGGAGAAAGACACGTACACAGAAAGCAAAATTCATTAAAGAGCAAGAAACACTGATTTACTATGGACTGTTATAATGACAATATAAAATATACATATTTCAAGGCATGAGAGACAATGTAATGCAATTGCAATTCCCACCATCTAGAATTACTCATTCATTTGTATAAGAAACAGGACGATATATTGTTGATATATTTCTACATATTTTTATGGTAGCGCAGACAGCAATGATGCAACATCATATGTAATCATGACGTTAACTGCCTATTTTATCTGCATCTACAATTTTATGGTTTAACTGTTTTTTGTTTTGTTTTGTTTTTTTCAAGAAGTAAAAGAAAACCTCAATACTTTTAGAATTGCAGCGATTATGAAATCAGGACCCAGGTATCATGATACAATCGAATCAGGACAAAATCATTCCAGTCCTTGTATTATTAGTCATTAGTTTTAACGTGGTAAATATTAGCCTAATACCCTGAGTTTGTGCAGACTTGAATCTCTACCTGTGCAGATGCCCTCCCTTTCCTCCGCCTCCCCTTCATTGTGTTCCTCCCCTTTGAACCAAAATGACTCCAACTCCTCCTTGACGCAGGAAGAGTCGCACTCCTCCTTTATGTGCTCCTGGGGATTTGGGACCTCTGACCCGGCTGACACGGTATCGGGCTTCGCCTCTGATGGCTCTCCGTTGTGCTCTTCGCTGATCTCATGTAAATGAGGCTCCTCCTTGATTCTGATGTTAAATTCACCTGCATGGACGCAGATTTCAGGATCGCCTTCCTCTAAATCAGACTCAGTTTTGACCATGACCAGATCTTGTCGTTGCTCCACTGTTTTCTTGGCTTTGTTTTGTTTCTTCTTGGCAGATTTCATCTTCATGTTGTCAACATTTGGACGTTGTCTCTTTAGTCTCCTGTGGAATGAAGGTTCACATTATGGAATTAAATATCTTTGAAAGCAGCGACGGCTAAATACATGTTACTTTAAGCGATATTTTAACAAAAACAAGCGGTGGTCTTCTTCATTACGCTCACCAGGCGTTAGCAACACAGTTTAGCTACTGATGTTGGGCTAATGCTAGCATTGCCGCTTTTTTACAGCTGTTTTCCGGGAATGAAGCGTCTGTTGGTGTCCCTACAATTCAATCTTTTGTAAAGAGAAGACCCGCGGCTGAATATTATGCACTGTGGTCAAAGCTGCGTTTAAATAACATTTTCTACCTGTATGCGTTACTGGCCAGCGACAACAACAGATGAAGACGAACCTCACTTCCGGTGCGTCTGGCCAATCAGCTTACAGTAGCCACGCAGGTCACATCCCACCGTACATTTAAAGGGACAGCAACACAGCACAGAACAACTTTTTATTGATCAACTGATTTTCATCAATCTTTCCTTAAAGTAAGATTTTATTTTATCATAATTTCTTTGAGCCCGAAGTGTCAAAGGGAAGGCAACAGTTTAAAAGCCAAGGAAAATTAACTGCTTGATTTTATTTTATTTGAACAGCTGAGATCTGATTTGCTCGGAAATGATATGGAATGAAAAGGGTGTGACATTGCAGTTAGCTAAACTTCCCAGAAGAACAATAACACTTGAAATGGTAGGCAAGTTTTGATTTGTTAAAGATTGTCAATTTGTATTTAACTAATGAAAAGTGGGGCATCATTGGCTCTCTTACCTGCATTCTCTTTAAGCAAGTAATGAGCTTTCAGTTCTAGGGTTTTTCTGAATAACCAGTCATTAAATTTAAATTTGTTTTGTGTTTGAAGAAATATCCAAAACATATACTTGGGTAAAAATATCATGTTGAAAAATTAATGTGGTGAAAGTGAAAGTTGCCCATAAGAATTCTTTAGTATAAGTCTTAAGGTATCTGATACTAAAAGTACTATTTAATTTAAAAGTACATTTCTGACAATGTACTTGAGTAACATAATACATTTTTTTTTTTTTTTTAAAAAGTGCATGTATGCACTATTGTGAATATTATAGGTGATAGTCCAATTCTGCGATATTACAAATAAAACTGAATATTTAAAATTTTTCTTATTATCACAATCATGGTTTGACTTCCAATAAAACTACATTTATTCAAAAATGTGTTACTTTGGCTCTGATGCAGCAAATAGCCTGTAAGGAAGCAAAAATTATTAAATAAATGTAGTGGAGGCAAAGTACAATATTTGGCTCCCAAATGTGATGTAATAGAAGTCTAAAGTACCAGAAAATGAAAATACATCAGAACTACAGTTAAGTAAATGTACTTAGTTACACTGCATTTTTTTCTTATTGTACACCTCAGTGCTTGCAAACCTTTATTTTCTAAGTGACAGGTCATCTCTGTTCATTTAAATCAACTACTAATAATATTAGTAAAGATGATATTCAATTCAGCACAGTCAAAATCATGTTCCAGAGTCTTTATTTTAGCTAACTTAGGAGAATCTTGACACAATCTGTTCCCTTCTTTGAAAGCAAGAAAAAAAATGATCTACAAAAATAAAGTTTTAAATGTTTTAAAAAATCATACATAAAGATACAACACAAAAAAATGCATTAATGCTTAATTTTGGAGGGCATTTATAAATAGTGACATTATCTATTTTGCATTTTGCTTTAACTACGTTGCAAGTATTCAGTTCAGGACAAAACTTCTATTTTTGTTCATTTGATAAGAAGCCAGTCGCACCACCAGTTCATCCACATTTTGTGTTTCACATGAGTAATGAGGCTCATTGCCTCCATGCAGTGCAAAAAACAAAACAAAACAAAACAAGAAACAAAACACTAATGTCATCACCAAACCGTGAACAAGTAATGCAGATCACTGCAAGTACAAATGCTTTCAAGTCTTCCCAAAACTTCTCACCAGGAGAACTTTCAATGCTCTTTCTACGATCATTTTTAGTAGAGTTCAATCTGTGTTTGCCACATTGAATCTCTTTAATCAAATTTAGCTATGATTGGCTAATACAATCATCTAAGCTGGATAGTTGCATGAAAAAGAAAATAACGCCAACATACAGTACATTTCATATAAAGAAAACAAGACCAAATATTTCAGAATGAAACATAACCTCATTTTGGTGGACGAGTTTCGCTGTGGTTTACATCATAAAGCCAAGAACTGAAGATGAATACTGAAAACATAATCACTTTTTTTTTCTTTTTACAAAAACAATTCATGAACAAAATGTTACATTTGTTTTTTGTTATTATCACCTCCAGGAACTGCACGACATTTTTCCATAAACACAGGAACTAAGTGTAAGCCAGCCGACTCACAGACAAGGCAAGAAGTGAAGGCAGATGCACCAAAGCAATATAATGTAACAGAGCAGGTGAATAAATATGCTAAAACATACTCGAGAGTCTGTTTAACATGTAGCTTAGAGGCCTGCCATACATTTAGCTATATTTACCACTCACTCATTTCCACGAAAATATAAAAACCATCTCACAAGCAACTTTTTTCTTTTTCCTTGCACTGAGCTGACATCAAAATCATGCACATTATGCTGAACCAATTTAAGTCTTTTGTTCTCAATGGCAATTTTGATTGTCACTTTTTTGGGTATAAAGCACATGTTGGTTCCAAAGAGAGCAATTTTTGAAAACATCTCTGTGGGTCAAAGATATGAATTTTTAATTTACAGTCCAGCTTCAGTCTTTGTATGAGGCTGACTTGGCAAGTGTGCTCATACCTCTTCAGTGATCAGAGACCAGATGCAACATTGTTGATACGTATACAGTTGTAGCGCATTCTAGAGACAGCTGGCTTGGTCAGGTGAAGCACTGAAATACATTATAGCAATACATAATACAATAAAAGACACTTAATAATCCATTATACAGTGTATGTACAACTCTGTTCAAAATGCTCACTTTAATGGACCAAGTCATGACTCTTTCTTTTGTAGTTTGCCTTATGGCCATTTCTTTCTAAAAATTAATTTATTATATATCAAATATTTTACAGATTCATTCGATCTCTTCTCTTACAGCTCTGTCCCATTCATATTATCTTTGCTTCCCTACATAGCCATAGTGGTCAGGTGCTGATGCCCTAGCAACCCCTTGCGCCCCGCTCCTGCTCCTGGGTGCCCCCCGCCGTTGCCATGGCCACAGTATTCTTGCAGGTTCTGACGTAAAGTAACCAGTGCAGAGCCCAGACAAGCACGATTTGGAGCCAAGACACCCCCGGGCAGTTGGAAGAGGACCGTGGCTACACCAGCCATGCCGTCATCGGTGGGCTCGAGGGTGATGGGCCCAACCTTGAAGGTTGAATATGAAAAGCCCATAAGCTGAGAGAGGAAGGGGTCAGAGCGGCAAAAGTGCTGGTAGCCACTGTATGTGGACGGATGGTGGTGGTGTGAGCCTGGGGTGCCAGCTGTGGTGCTGGCATAGTGGTGGGTGTTCAAGTAGTGCAGCGGCAGATGCTGGCCACCGTTCCCCCCTCCACCCAGGGTGAGGTGATGGTGGTGGTGGGCTGTTGGTCCCGACCCTGGATCATGTTTGTAGGAGACAGCTCCTGCCCTGCCCCTCTGGCCCACGACGACTCCTCCTAACTTGCTCATGCGAGCATGAGCTAGTGATACAGTGCTGCCTCCGACTCCTCCACCAGCTGAAGGGAGGTAGATAAGCTGAGGCTCTTCCGGCTCAAGGTATATGGTGAGTTTTGCAAAGGGCCTTGATGCCATCTTGGTCATCTCTTGGATGTGGCGACGCTGCTCCCGACGGAAGTCCAGGAACTGCTTGACCTTCCAGAGGAGGACACAGACAGACAGAAAGAGGAAAAAGCAGGAGAAGAAAACAGAGAAGAAGACAAAAAGATCGATGTGGGCTTGGTCCTGTCGCAGGAACAGCAGGCCCTGGGACTCTCCCTGTCTCTCGCTAGTTCCCACACCTCTCAGGGCAATGTAGAAGCGGCTGGATTTAAGAGAGTGCACCTCATGGGGGAAGGTAATGACCACACGATCTCGAACACCGTGGACAATAAGCACTGTCTGGGGTTTCCACACTGTGATGTAGGAGATGAGTCCTTCAGCTCTCTCCTCTCTAATTTCTCTCTCTGCCCCTGGGGGTTTTGCTTGTAGCTGCAGGGGGTTATGGGAGATCATGGGTCCTCCAAGACTGGATGAGGCATTAGCAAACACCTTTATAGGGGACGAAGGTGAATCCTTATCAGCACCAGTTGTAGTCCCCCGAGTCACTGACTCCTCCTCAATCTTTATATTGTGAATCCCTGTGTGCCGGTCCATACCCACAATGAAAGTGTCATGGGAGTTGGACACATACACCTCCACCTCACCAAATGTGACATCGATTGTGACACGAATGTCCACATTGGTAAACTTTGGCTGTGCAGCGAAGAACACAGTCCGTCCCTTGGGCAAGTTACGGATGGTAGGATCATGGAAACAGTTGGTCTGGGACGTTGGGTCAAAGCAGCATTCAGTATCCACGTTAAACTGACGGTAGCACTGACGCCCATTCACCGGTGTGCCATTAAAGGAGTCTTTGCATTTCGCACACTAGAAAGAAGAGCACAACAATAACATATGAGCAAAACCAGAAAAAAATGTAACAAACCTCTAAATATTGCTTCTATCAGTGCAGAGACAACTGGAATTACTGGCTTGTGGTTACGTCTCCACAAAGCAATCAAACTGAAACTTCCATTCATGTCTGTCCAGGCTCATGTAATCTATGGTAGGTTTTTTATGACATGGTACAAAGAAAATAACCTTAAGATCAAAATCAGCAAACTCAATGAGCCTGCAATGGAATATAATGCTTCCAATATTGATGATGCTGCAAAGAAGCTACAAATTCTAAACATGGATGTTTCCCACACATATTCCACCTGGTAGCACAGACGATCTATAAAATCCATCATCCCTTTCTATTCCTAAATTATAGTGTTGAATAATTGCCATAAGAGTGTTTTACAGAATATTATGATTCACAGTGAAGTTTACTTTTGACTTGTTTAATATAAAATGTCATTACTTGATTATTTTATCCTTTTTAGATATTTATTTCTTACGTTGTAATAACTAGCATATTAAAATAATAAAGAAAACGCTCAATTTGTCTTTGCATCCCAGAACACATTCGTGCCAAATCTGAAGAAATACCCAAAATGTGCTCCTGAGATATTATGATCACAAGAACGGGACAGACAACCCCAAAACATAATGGCTTCTGTCATAACAGTCATTGGCATGGAGGCATAACAATCCAATATTGACAGCATCACTTTCTACATGCAGAAAAGGTGGTTTGTATAACAGTATTTCTTCAGGTTTGAGTAGATTCTCAGTCATTCAGGTTGAGGTAGTCTTCAGTGCTTTAGTTGACGGCATCTGGACTTCTTTTTTGTTCAAAACCAAAGAGAATAGAAGTCCAGGAGCCTTCAACTAAAGCACTTAAGACTACCTCAACCTGAATGACTGAGAATCAACTCAAACCTAAAGAAATACTGTTATACAAACCACATTTTCTGCATGTAGAAAGTGATGATGTAAATATTTTGTGAAATTGATGGGTAAAATGTTTCTTCCAGGAATGAAATTATATCACAAACATACCTGTTGCCTGTAGCAGTCTTTCCTGTCACTCTGAGGGCTGCTTAGACAGGAGGAGGTCTCTGTGTTGTTCTGGCAGGGGCAACCTGTGCCATCATGTTCATTACATGTGTCTGCATGGCCATTACACTGACACCTGCAATGAAGACAGGGAAAAAATTCCAAACACTAAAGAGGAGAAACTTAATACTAAACGAGAAGCCAATCCTAATAGTAATTACAAGGCACTCCAAGAGTACAAGCCTCTGCCAACGCAGCTAAATTCTCTGCAAAATTAGCTCCCCAGGAGTTCATATTTCAGCTGTTATGAAGACTGTGGTATTAGTGTTTATTTTGTGCATTCCTCAGTGTGACTTTTTTGGTCAAGGTCATTTGGTGTGGACGACGCGTGGTGACGGATGACACGTGAACCACAGAGCCAGCTGGTATGTGATAAGATTGTCCCTGGGATTAGTTACAAAATGACACCATTTATACCTCTCTAACAATTCTATCGTAGATAAGTCCAAAAATGTGTATGATCTTTCAGAGACGTTGACCTTTGACCTAGAGAGCCCAAAAGTTAATCATGTGTAGCCAGCGTCAAAGGATACTACCCAAACTGCGTCAATTCACTGAGGAAAAATGGTCAACAAAAAATTAGTTTTTTCCCCAGTCAGTAACTTAAACCTTTGACCTTCTTCGCCCGAAAATTCTTCATCCATAACCAGTGACACCAGATGGACCTCTCCATTTCAATTCTTTCTGAAGTCTTGGTCCAAAAATAAAGGCTTTTTAAATTTTGAATATGCTGGATTATTTTTTCTTTTTTTTTACAATTGGCCACCAAAACCTAATGACTTGAAATGAAAATTTTGTCAAAATCTGTAGTTTTTGTGTAACTTTACCAACAACCATGTCAACCAACCAATCAACAGACAGGAGTGACAACATTTGCTTTATTAAACAGTACAAGAATCCACTGATATGTGAGGAATTAGCATCACTCACTTTTCACACTTTGCCTGCAGCAGGAAGTAGCCACCCAGGCAGCTCTCACACTTGTCCCCCACACTGTTGTTCTGGCAATTCACACACACAGCATTCTCTTCTGTGGGACCCTCTGATACCCAGCTCTGAATCTGTTAGAGGGACACAGAAAATTGACTCCAGAAAATAAACAGATTTTGGTTAAAAACAAAGTAAAAGCGAACTACTGATGCATTTGTTTTGTACATTTAAAACGGAAATGCCACAAGGATGGCAAGCGCTTACACTGTTGGGGTCCAGAATGAAGAACCTTGGGTTTTCAAGAGCCTTTCTGTATTCATCTCGGGATAAACACACACCACTGTTTCCCCTGCAAAACTCCCGACATGGACGACAAGTGCCACCCCCCTTGGCAGAGCCCACAAACAGAGGCTTACACTTCTCACAGTGCTTGCCCTGGAAATAGTATTAAGAGAATTAATCACCTGTGGTTATGGGAGAAAACTGCGTTTACAGTATTTGCATGTGTTTGTCTAAAAGCACTTACTATGGTGTTGTTGTGGCACTCAAGGCAAACATCTGGTTTGTTCACACCAGCGCAGTTGCTGTGTTTGTTGCAGCTACACTGAGATGAACAGTTATCTCCAACAAATCCAAAATGACAATGGCAAACTCCTGGCGACACACACGTCCCGTTCACACAGCCTTGTGCACACACTGGCTCGCAACAACCAGACCCACTGTATGGGAGAAAAACAAGAGGAGGAGGTTTGAGTAAATCTTTTCGGTTACTTTGAGAAGCAAGAGTATTTTTTAAACTGTCCTTGTGGGCTCAGTGCCTGAGGGATACATGCTGACTGTTAATCTTACCTGCTGAGTATGTAACCCTGTTTGCAGGTGCAGTGGTATCCCTGAGACAGGTCATGGCAGTCCTGGGTGGTGTTGCAATGATGATGGCCGTTGGCACACTCGTCCTCCTCGGGACAGTGCAGGAAGGACCAGCTGCTGTTTCTCAGTGGGCAAACACCTTCACTCACACCTGAGAGAGAAGAATGGGGTCGCAAACAATTAATTTCAAATAAAAATTTTAACAATGAACTGACCACATACTACAGTGCTTGGCTTCTGAAAAACATCAAATGAAGACATTTCTCACCATCAAGTCCTCCCTGCAGGCAGCGTCCAGCCCCATTTCCCCCTCGAGCAGCACACCAACCACACTGAGGCCTGGCAATGCACTGGGAGCACTGGGTGAGCTGGGAGCACTGAGGAGTGCAAGAGTCCCCCCCAGAGAGCAGGCGACCACACTGACCTGCTTCACATCCCAGAGGCACGAATGATGGGCTCATGCACTAGAGGAAGAGGAGAAAGTTAAAATGCATATGGAAATTGTTCTAATAAATAACTCGCACCAAAATTCTAAGTCAAGCTTGAGCAGGGCAGTGGTACCTGCTGCAGAGCCAGGCTCCACACACAGTGCTGCCAACCCCCATCAGAGCCTCTGGAGCCCAGACAGAGGCTGCAGTTTTGGAGGCTATGGCAGGGTGGAGGGCACGGCATGGGTGGAGAAGACTCCACTTGCATGGGTGAGACATTGAGCAGGGCATAGCTGAAACATGTCCAGTCGTAGGTGGGGCTCACACTCAGGATGCGCCTTGTCTCACCTGGAGATAAAAAACAATAGACATTTCCTTTCAAAAAGGCTGTTTTGTTTGAGCTGCAAAAAATGTGATCAATATGTTACTGTCTGCTTTCTGAAGGGGTGGAAACACACACACTAACGTCTGTACCTGTGCGCTTGAATTGGCGAGTCCACATGCATTTTCCGGAAGCAGTGCACTTGGGGCAGTCAGATGCCTCACAGCTGGTCTCAGTACAGTTGCTTGAGAGGAAGATTTCTCTTTGGTTGATCCGACAGTCATGTTCAGATGTGCAGCTAACTGAACTGCTGATGCAGGCGCCCTCTGGACAGTTTGTGCACCACTTACATTGTAGAGAGGGCTACAAAATTCAAGAAAGAACAGATTTTAGTTGACCAACAGCCGCTGTCTCACTTTTTGTGTTAGAGTAAGGATGTTATATGTTACCTGTGATGGACTGGAGAATGTTTTAGGGTGTCGGGCAAGGCATTCACTGCATGTCTTCAGTCTGCGACACTGTTCTGGCTGACGAGGGGTTGGGGAACAGGGAGACTGGCCAGTGAAGCACCCCATTCTGATAGATAAGGAGGATTGCATCATATTTAGTGGCTGCATGCATTAAAACTCAACAACATAATCCTACTTTTTACGTTTTCTTACCTTTCAGCACTGTCAGATGAAGCACAGGTTCCCCTACACCACACACAGCTCCCTGTGGTGCTGTTGCAGGCATCTGGTGAAGAAAGCAGCGCACAAGGGTCAGAGGGAACAGACAGGGTTTGGAGTCTGCCCAATGTGACGCCATTGAAGCCTCCTGACAGGAAGAGACGGCCACCCCAGCTCGTCATGGCAAGAGACACTGAACGATTTACTGGATCTCCAACAGCTGAAACTGAAGGAAAAGAGATTAAAAGTGACTCGGTTGTGGCAAGTTATAATTTTACCACTTTTGAATGTGCCGACAACTTTAAGACAACAACCTGGTTGTATCCAGGTGTTACAGTTAATCTGGTATAGAGACACTGAGTTACTGTAGTCCTCTGCTTCTGTCCGTCCACCAACGACAACCATGGTGTCTTTGATCAGGGCTGCAGCATGGAATAAACGGGACAGGGGCTGCAAAGCAAAGAGATGTTAGAGAGGTAAATATCTTTATGCAGGTGAGTAATACACAATCAATGCTCAGCTTGTCTAAAAAGTAGATGAGGTGGGCTTCTTACCTTATTACCCTGTGAGGGGACCAGCAGAGACCAGGTGAGGTTGGGGTAGTACAGACTATAGAGTTCGGCTGAGGGCTCCACAGTTTCCACATGAAAGCGGTAGCCTCCAAAGACATAGATGGCATCAGTCTGCTCATGATACACTGCTGAGTGGCCATATAAACCTGAAAAACACATAAAACAGGTTAATGTACAAAAGAAAAAAACTAATGTGTTTATTAAGACATTTTCAAAAAGTAACATTGAATTGTCTGTGGGGTAATCTAGTCGATAACAGTTTTTATGTACAAGTGGTGTTCAGCACATAGCTTATTAACCAAGTGAAAACCATATTACAGCCACAAAAAAACACCAAAAACCTGTAGGAGGTGTGCCAGTGTGGGGGGCAATGGTCCAGTTTCCAGAATGAAGGCTGAACTCCAACAGATGGTGGTTGAAACCATTCTCTGGAGAGTAACCACCGATCAGCAGCACAGATGAGTCTCGGCGCACAGTCAAAGTGTGGCCCGCCACTGGAGGCAGCACTGAGCTCTGTCACAGATGGAGGGAAAAGTTTGTTTCCTCCGGAGCAAATATACAATTCAGATTTTCTGATATTTAGTATTTCCATGATGAATCTAATTCTGACCGTGTGTTCTCTCCAGATTAAGCTGCTGAGATTGAGACTCCAGGTGTCCATGGCAACACCATTTTGAGTAACACCACCCACAACCAACATGAAGCTGTGACTGGCTCCATGGCCAGACTCGTGGCAAGTCAGTAGTGAAGAGGCATGGTGATAGCGAGGACCAGGAGTTGAGCCCTCTTCAAAAGCGCTTGTCAACATTTGGGTCCACCGACGCTCTGACACAGAATATCTAAACCAATTAAAAGATAAGATTCATTATTATGGACATAAAGACAGGAACATATGCTATAAAATAGGGCTCGGTAAAAATTATTGCGTTAACTTTTTGCATTAATTTTTTTCAGTTTTAATGCATAAAAAAAAAATCATTCATTAATTTGACGTATCGTTCCACCTCCTCCTACATTTCTGCTTCCTGTGGCTATTATTACTGCTGCTGCCCATTTTGAGGGAGCGATGGAAAAGAAAAAGAAAAAGGAAGATATGCTATTAAATGGACAATTATACTTCAAGAATTTCTTGGAAAACAATAGTTATATGTGCGCTAGACTGGCCATTCATAAAACCTTTCTAATCTTTGAAGTCTGTACGGTTCACATTGACATTTTTCAGTGTTTTTCTATGTGAAGCTAATTACAATTTACATGTTCCACTTAAGTCAAAGTTAAATGATTCAGAATAATCATGTTGTGCGTTTATTTATGATTAATTATGATCATATTTGCGATTCATTTGTTAATTTTTAATTATTTTTTTTTAGAAATCGATTCACATCCCTACAATAAACATAAAACTACAAAAATGACCTCCTGGAAGGTATATGCCTCCACAAAGCATACAAAGCAGACCGTGAAACTACAGTGATTGGTCAAGAAGGGTGGATTTTTTTGTTAGAGTGATTCAAATAAATCAAGCATTGGAAAAGATAGTGAAGAGCATCACGTGATTCTTGGACAACTAAGTTTTGAGTTGGGTAAAATTGAACATGAATACTGGGATAAACAAATAGATTGGAACAATTTTTTCAGTAACAGGAGGTCTTTTTGTTTTCCTGGTATTCTGGGATAGCAAGTAAAGAGTACAGAGTACAGTACAAAGTAGTACTGTGCAAAAACTTTGAATGTATAACACAGGAGGCTGTTTGGGAAAGTAGAGACACCAGGTTGTTGTTTTTAATACCCCTTTCACACTGGCCAGAAATCCCACTGTAATGCAACCTCATCATATGTGATAGTCGCCGTGACCTTTGACCTCCAAAATTTAACAAATTCACACTTGAGTCCAAATGTAGTTTTGTGCTAAATTTGATTTAAAAAATCCCTCAATGCATTCTTGAGATATTGTACCCATAATATTACAGGTCACTGTGACCTTTGACCTCCAAAGGTCAAGGTCCGATCAAAGCTAATGGTTAGTGGCTTTGATCTGAGTTTGTTTTACATTCACAAGTGAGGCCCACTTGAGGCTGCAGTGACCTTGCCATTTGACCTTCATAAGCTTATCAGTTCACCCCTGAGTCAGAGTTGACATTTTCAGCAAAAAAATCCCTCAGACCATTCTTGAGACATCTTGCAGTTAGTTGAACAACCAAAAAACATATGCCTTGGGTCCTGGCTGTCGCCGGCGTGGAGGCATAAAAACATGCAAAGGTTCATGCGTTAAAATGATTCACAACAGTTTCAGATTATGGGCCCATACCTGTAGACATTTCCCAGAATGCCATCTGAGAGGGAGAGCCCTCCATACATCCAAAGATTGCCCTGGGGTCCAGAAACCAGAGAGTGGCCCATCCTGTGGAGAAACCTGTGGGCCTGGTTCTGTGTGGTAACATTTCAGATAAATGAGCAGCACTGTTAGTTGGCATGTTAAAAATACAAAGTGTGCAGATTTAAAAAGCTATTTACTGATCTAAATTTTAATTCTGTGCATACCACTGTCAGTTGTGTGTCCAGCAGTGTTTCCCAGATTAGGCTGTTGGACTCCCAAGGGACTGAACAGTCTGAACCAGCCCAGGCCTCTGAGCACACACACACTCCCAGTGACTAAGAAGAGCAAACAGGTTGCTTAGTAGTGTATGAAAATCTGTTCGTATTTGTAGATGGAATGCCACATCAATACAGGCATTATTTTACAGTTCTAGTTTACATATCACAACATTATAGAATATAAAACTACATAAAGTTTTGTTATTTTATGCTACTACTAGGGCTGGGCAATATGGTCTATGAATAATATTGTAATACTTTTAGGCTATATCGCAATATTTCAAAATCTCCACTAAAACATGAGCACTTTAACATTTTTATGCATAAGATGACAACAGTTTGATGATTCCACTTGTCCCTGTAAAATTTGTCTGCATTATTTACTATTTATTCATTAGAAGTCTCTGTTGTTTTTATTTGGTATGCAAAATGGAGGAAAATAAAATTGGAGTTTCATTTATTTTAAATTTCAACTATCAATTTCAAACTAATTGCACACATAAGTTTTAAGAGATGGAAATAAATAATGGCATTATGTACGCCCATATACGAATTCAAATCTGTACCACCGACACAGGAGCAGTTTTCAAAAATGCACATGCGCCCAGGAGAGCTTCTGGATGGGTAGGGGAGCGAGCTGTGTGCTCTGAGACTGCACCAGGAGACAATAAGAGAAGCAGAACTCCAAAATGACTCATCATGCCCATGGCTTGAAATATTCACATCACAATTTTTACTTGATGGTCGGGATATAGTCATTTAAAGTATCTCATGTGAACCAAGCCACAAGTATATCAAGTATATTCGAAATATCGCCCAACCCTAGCCACTACTACATTAAACAATAAATTTCTAATATTTTGACATAATTGCCATTATTTATTACTCCCTATTCCCAAAGGGGAACTTTAATAACAAAAACAAATATTTTTAATTTAATATAAGTTGTCAACTCTTACTAAATTACAAGCCCCTCTTCCCTCTGTTATTCCACAATCCTGAGGGCACACTGGTCGGTCGCACTGGGGTCCACCGTATCCCTGAGGACACTGACAGAGCCCTCCTTGGCACTGGGCTCCGCCTGGACACATGGGTGAGCCCTCTTCTCCCTCACTAGAGCTCTGTTGACACTGCCGCACCCAGAACGATGCATTGAATCCTTGGGGTTTATTTGAGGATACATTGGCCTCAAAGTAGACGGAGATCACACCTGGTAGGAAAAGAGAAAGTACAATTTAAGGTGCCTGCCCCACCATAGTCATATTCTGGGCTAATATAATGAATTTACGATGTAAGTAGCAGAGAAGTAATGAAAGGGCATTCTGACTGTACAAAAGCGTCATGTGACTCTGAGCAGGACGCAGTATAAATACAAACCAGCTTGGTTTTCCTTAGCAGATGTTCATTAAAAAGGTAAGAGGGAGAAAAAAGTCTTCTATGCAGAGATAACTCTGTTTTTATTATCATTTTGTGTTTCAGAATGGGTTCAGGACCTTTGTTAATTGGCCAGACACGTGATCAGTCGATAATGCCAAAGGGTACCCTTATGTGTCTGCAAAAGATATATAGTACCAGGAGTACTATAGAATGAGTCCTGCCTGCCAGTGTTAGGTGAGACCCAAATACAGACAAATTGTCAGTATTTGACAACCTGAGTTGAGAAAATTGGAAAAACAATCTATCAGAAGTCTCTGCAGATATTGAAGCCGAATGCAAGCTGATTCAGCTGCCACTGTCATCACAAATACAAGTTATGTCGTAAGACTCATCAGTGGAAAAGATGTGTCATGTCTGTCTCTTCCTAAGTGACAGACGAGGAAAAAATGCAATGCAAGTGACAGAAAAAATGGATACAACTTAAGGGAATTGTATGAAACCTATAATGAAAGTGACATTGTGACTGCAATTTAAATGCCCACAACAGCCTAATTACTTTACTAAAGGTATATATGGAATATTACCTGAGGTGGCTTCCACAGTGATAGGCTGAGCCCTTGTGGTGCCACAGAATGCCCCTATCAGATTGTGATCTGAATGTACAACTCCATTGCTCAGGAAACGAGGAAGGCCATCAAACACATAGACAAAGGAGCTCTTAAAAAGAAAAAAACCAAAACAGGGATGGTTCAAGGAATGTAAGGAGTCATCTATAGAGAGAAATGCTCACAATTTTTTAAAGCTACAGCACAGATTACATTTCTATTTGCCTGTGTGCTTGTGTGTAATTAGGTCAAGTATGGACTTACTTTACAATGCGTGTGGGAGTCTGGGTGTAGAGTGAGAGCTACAGGGGGACACAGTTGTCTGGGCAGACAAGGGGCTAGGTTTTCAGTCACTGACAAGACCCACAGACAATGAGAAAGTCCTCCTTCCCCCTCTGTGCCACTTCGCCAGCCAAGAGAAGAGGAGAGAGGCATGGCAGAGGAGGAGGTGGAGGAAAGAATCACAGAACGGCCTTGGCACTGGCGGTAGCATGTGCCATTGTTCCTATTGGGAAGAAAGATATTAGGACAGTCATGCTTGAAAGGTTCTAAAAGTAAGAGTAAAAGTAAAAGTAAAAAAAAAACAAACAAAAGAAAAAAATCAACCAGTGATATTTCTAGTGTTTAAACACTTCTGACTTTGCTTTTTTATAATTTACAATCCTTGATTTTGAATTGTTATCAGATCAATTCAGACACAAACGACATGAAAACAACGTGTATTACACTAAAGATCTCTTTACCTGGGGTCTCCATAATAGCCAGGAAGGCAGGATTCACAGTGTGCTCCCTGAGTGTTGTGAGTGCAGTAGCACTGGCCTGTCTGGTTGTGACAGTAACCTTGGAGTGGGTCACCATGGCCGTTGCACTCACATGGCACACAGCCGCCACCACCAGCCAGGGCTGAGCCAAAGCTACCTGGACGACAGTGCTCACAATGGGGCCCTGTAGTCCAATCTGAAAGAGAGATGGAGAAATCAGCAATTTCATGAAACTGACCTGGTTTAGAGTGATTTTAATAGAAGTGACTGCAGAGAACAAGGTATTGAAATGTCATAAACAAAGACCTCACCCTGGCATTCATCACAGATCCCTGGTGCAGTAATACAGGTGGAATGAAAGTTGCAGCCACAGTCCACGTCACATTCAACACCACTAAGTACCAGAGTTGCGGGGTCAGACGTCCAGCCAAGGGAACATTCACACTCAAACCTTGGACTGCCACTACATTGGCCCTCACGACACTCATTATAGCACCTATGAGGGGGGGTGAAAATTATGGTTCAAAATTTACATTTTATTATTTTTATAATAGCAATCTTTATGGCTAAATAGGAAAGGTATATAAGAGTTTTATGTGGATGATAAATAGAGGGACACGTTTTTTTGGTGAAGAAACTTACGTCTGGTTGCAGTGCAGTGTGCCATCTCCTGTGTATCCTCTCTCGCAGTGGCACTCATAGGAGGTGGGAGTGTTGATGCAGGTGGCAAAAGGGTGGCAGTTATGGAGGCCCAGCCTACATTCCTCGACGTCAGGGCAGGTGGGATATGACCAGATCGCATCTTGCTCTTCCTCATCCAAGTGCTCAAGCTCCATCTCCATTTCGATGGGTCGAGGCGGGGCCGAGGTCTGGGGCTCGGGGCTAGAGGAGAGCGGGACAAGGACATGTGAGGGTGAACACATAAATCCATTCATCAATCCATCCAATTTACTTTGGCTTTTTGAAGAAGTATTGTTTAAGCTTGCAACACAACATTTTGAAGTATCTGACGTTTTCCAGAAAGCAAAACCCAAATATCAAATAGAACTTTATTCTCTAAATAGACATAGCAGATGACATTGAAATATTTTCTTTAAATACAGTATAATACTGAGACTAGTGGGTTGTATTTATTAATGAACCCTGGAAATGTTAAATGAAACAATCTTAAACACAAATGTGAGTTCAGCTTCTGAAAGGGGCAGTGAGCAGGAGAAAACTTAAACTTCTAACTACTGTTTTACAAAAAATTCAAAAGCACTTAATTATATTAAACTTGGAGTATCTAAAGGGCCCTTCCTCTTTGCAAGGACTGGACCACCAGAAACAAATGAGCAATATGTAAGACCCAGTACGCCCACAATATGCGAAGAGATATCTTACTTTGCAGCCCGTGCTTCAGCCACAGCCACGCTGCAGTTATATGACAGGGGGTCATCCATACCTGCCCAGTCTCCCCTCAAACACCTAAATCACAATAAAAGCATAACTTTTTCAGCTTCAGCAAGTCGATTACAAATAACGAATAGTAAATCTTTCAAAATAAGACACACTGGTACTGTATGTATTTCTCCTTTACAGACAACTTTGACTAAGTACTATATATTTTATATACTTACTTTCCAATGGTTGGATTGTTGTAGTCACCACACCAGCCACATTGGAATGTCCGCAGGCAGTCTGTGCATGTGTTTAAACTTGAACACTGCTTACACTGAGGAACCGAATGAACACTGAAGAGTACAGCAAGAATGAGATTATTAGATCACTGATCTATGGTCCACTTGAAAGTCAAAATATACATAGCTACAGTCAAAAAATAACATTACTTTTAAATCTAGTCAGTTAATTGCCTTATTTTTGTTTAGGACAATGTACCAAGGTAAGGGTTCAACTGCAAACAGTTATTACAACTAACGTTTCGCCGCTAAAAACAAAAAGTCTTGAAATGGTCCTTATTTTACCTGTCATACCAGTCTCTGCACTCTCCATAGGGGTATTTTGTGAGGTAAGCAGCAAAATAGAAGCAGGCCTGGGCTGACTCACACCATGCACACTGGCTGGAGTTAGACAGGCATTCACCACACGTCTTTCTCCTTTGCCAGACAAAAATAAAAGGGGAGGGACAATAAGGGTGCGTTACAGGCCCTTTGCTAAAATCAAGTATCACTGAAATTAACCTGTGTTAAAAATATTGTTTTTCAGCTCACTCGTTGCAGACTTTAGGACACCCCCTCGGGTCACGAATGGATCCATCTAATCTTCCCCGTCGACTGCACTGATAGTCACCTTTCTTACTGGAATTTATCTGCCACTCACAATAAGGGTCCTGTGTGCCAAAGTTAGCTTTGCATAAGTCAGAAATACAAGTGGGTCCAAATTGAGCAGCACTGATGTTAACATTTTTTGTCAACTTTGATATACCTGAGTACAAGCAGAACAATCTCTGTATTCCTCACACAATGGGCAGTGCTGTGGTGCCAACAGAAGATGACGCTGACCTTCCCTTTTGCCTTCTCTTGTCTCTCCTTCGGGGCACAGCTCCAGGTCGGGGCTGTTCCGCAGCAGGCAGCGGGATACAGATGAGCACCAGCCACACGACTGGTCTGATAGACAGGCCAGACAGGACATGTACCCTGAGCAGGAACCTGAGCGGTAAGGCTCCAAGAACAGGAAGGAGATCTCCTAGAAGGTGATTATGGAAAAGCTCATTATTAAAATAAAATAATAATTTGAGCCTGTTCGAGAATTAAACTTAACAATTTTGGATGGATCACAATGGTGTAGCTATGAGTGATGTTTGGAAGTATGTCAAGAAACTAAATCCATGCAGTGCAAGACACTGTATGATAACTTAAAACCTGGCCATCACAGTACAGTTAGTTTGATGATTAACCATCATACTAAAATGATGGGGACAGATGAAGCTGACTGGTAATATTTCACCACCTCATTTGCATGTTCATTATTGTTAAAACCTGGCACCCTATCAAGAGTCAGATTCCAGTGATGGCTGTGTAAAGTTTCTTCTGACTTTTTGGACTGGAAACATTTACAATAACCTTGTCTCCAAAACTGAAAATTCATTGAATAGATGGACACAATCAGTCCCAATATTCACAATGTATTTTTAGCTGACGAGATAATCTGTTCCCATCCATATTTCTTGCCAATCAAGTCTTTCAAAAATATTTTTAACAATGCATTCAAAAATATTTTTTTATTTGCTTGCTGCCGCCATATGGGGATTGAACACAACTGCGATATTAAAGGGGAGGTCTAGTAGTAATCTAGTATCTTAAAAAATTACATTTCAATAACCCAAATAACATAAACTCTATTTGGTGTTAAGTTTATCTTGCTGAATTTCAAGACCGCAATCAGAACGCAGATGTTTCGTTCCTTAGTAGCAAACTCACATATTCAAAACAAAGCAGCAGCTGGTTTGACCAGAATTAATCTGTTGGCAAAACAAGTCATTTTTTAAAATATCGGAAACGAAAGACCGAATCATGCCAACACTTACACTCCCTCCAGGCAATGTTCTGTTCCAGATCAGGGCCATCTCACTGGTCTGTCCTGAGCCCGAGTTGTTAAGATAGCCCTCAGCCTGAACGAGGTAATGGTTACCCCTTGTCAGGTTAGAGAAGAGTTTTCTCCCGTCTGTGCGACCCAGCAGTTTCAGCTCCTTCTCCTGCTGCGCTGCCCAACGACCCACCACTTCCTGCTCCGATAGTTGAAAAATTGGGAGTTTTGGAAAGAAAAGTGAAGAAAATGAGTTGAGTAAAATGGGAACAGTATAGAGTGCTGATAACAAAACTCTCAGTGGTTTAATTAATTAGGGTTCCATTTAAAAATCTGCATTTTAATAATAATCAAGCAAATTCACGTAATTTATAGCAACACTGGGCTGACACTTAGATTGGAAATGTCTTGCCATTTAGTCGAACCCAGTACCTTCTTGTTGCGAGGCAACAATGCTAACTAATCACTGCACGACTATCCTGGCTTTCAGATACTTAAAAACACAAATTTGAAGCGTGCACTCTCACCAGTTGGCTGGAGTTAGGCCCTGATGCCATTCGAGCTTCAAAGTGGAGCCTCTGGATACGAGCCCACATGGAGACAGTCTCAGTGGGAGCAGGTGCAGGTGGAGGGGCCCCCCACAACGGGTGGATGAAGCCCCTGAACTGTAGCGCTACATCCATTTCTGTGGTAGGACTTAGGATGATAGTGGTGCTGCGGAGGATGGACACCTAGCAAAGGGGTGATGAGGATGGAGGAGAGTGAAGGTTGGATGGAAGTGGAAACACATCAGCAGAGGCACTATTCTCTACAAACTGCTCTACAAAGTTTTACAAACTAGATGAAAAAGCAACCTCTCTATGGGTCAATTTCAAAACAAACAGCAAAAGACTACAAAAAAAGAAAAGCGAGCATAGGAGTCAAGAGGTCAAAAAGCAAAAGGCACCAGAAGAAATGAAAAATGGGATATGATATTCAAGTTGGATAAATGCAGCGAAGACAATGTGTTACAACAGTTTTGGAGGAAGGAAGGAGGGTAAGTATAAGCAGAGAATGAAGTATTTAATTTACATCTAGTACAGTTAGCATGTGACATTTGGACTCCATACCTTGTCAGGCTGGGAGTCGTTGCGGGGGTGCTGGAAGGTGAGCAGGTGCAGTCCTGGGACATAGTTCTCGGTGCGACAGGAGTGGAGGGAGGTTAAGAAAAGGGTACGCTCCCCCCACCAGCCATACGCCCCTGAGATCTGGTCCACACGGCACGCACTTCGCTCTGTGAGACCGAGAGGGAGAGGTCAGCACACAAAGAACACATCTGACCTCTTTAAATCTCACAATACAGCAGTTTCCTATAGTGCACTACTGTACTGAAACCAGAATGATACGTGACTTTAGTGTGATGTGGGTTCAAAAAGGGTAAAATGACATGATCTCACTGCACCAGAGGAAGTATGCGATTGGACAGGCGAGTCGAACCATGGTCTGAGTAGCTTGTCCAATCTCAGGTAAGTGTGGTCAAGTCACCTTGCTCCATCTCCGAACCACACACAAGAGTCTAGTCCCTCCCATGTCAACTTCCAACATCTCCTTTGAAGTGCAAGACTTAGCCTTTTTCTTTTGTCCTCCTTCCTCCCTCCCTGGGTCTCACCTGACACTGGCAGGCAGGACTCATTCTGAACACACCAGCCAAACTCCCCAGGGGCACGGGCTAGGGATGCTGGAGTTCCACTGAACACCAGACACGACTGGCAATCGGAGAGAAAGCGAGCGAGGCCCAGGCAACCCGTACTGCCACACTGTGAAAACAAACAACAAGGGGTTATACAGTGGAATGCACAGTGGGCTGGCAAACCTAACATAAGTCCATAGAAGCTCATTGAAATGCTTTGTACATTGTGGCAGAGATATGGCTGATAACTGATTTATTGGCTTCTACAATGAACCAATAGAATGAACCAAATACCTATGAAAAAGTAATAGTAAGTAATCAAGTTGAAAACATTATTTCATGTGACACTTTAACATTAACACTTACATTAATGCATAAGAGTGCTGAAGAAGCAGAACTTAACTGTAATAAATAATTTTATAACATGAATTAACCATTTATTAATGCTCTTTGTGACCATTAATGTAAAGTTGAAAACACGTATCTCTTAAATACCAATAGTATGGTTTTAAACTATCAATTAATACATGAATTAATATCTTAGTAAACGTAAAGACCATTGGTTAGACCATGATTAGTTGGCAAATGAATATTCTTGTATACACACAGTACATTATGGAACTGATTTAACTAAAATAAAAAAATGTAAAAAATTATGAATTTTTTAACCTATTATTCTCACTCGTTTTCGGTTTAGAAATTGGTGTATAATGCTCAGCCATCGGCCACTAGCCAAGTCTGGTCTACAGTATGCTGTTTTCTATTTTTTTGGTTTTGCTGTTGTAAAACTTACTAATGGCACTGGTTAATCTAACTCCCTCTTCAAGTGTGACAAATACTTTGAAATCTATGTAACAACCACAAGGCTGTGCAAAGAGGTGTTTTACCGGATTAGTGGGCTGGTACTCTCGACAGCGGCCTTCACACCAGCTGCACTCTGGATTCTTAAGACACATGCTTTCATCTAAAGCTTCAGCACAAACAGCATCCTGGAATGGAAATTGAAACCAACACACAATTAAATTATTTCAATCGTCATCCTATCCCCCTTCAGTCTTTACATATATGAACTTGCCAATATTTCCAATTCTATATCTAGTGTTCTTTTTGTTTTGTGGCTTTTTTACTTACCCTGTCACCTTGATCGCTACTGACAAAGAGTGGAACTTTGTATGCAACCAGGTCTCCACGGGCAACACCACTGTAACCCCCAGCCACCAGCAGCACTCGTCCCTCCATCACAGTAGCAACATGTGAGTAACGTCCCCTCACAGCATCCCCACCTTAGGAAAAACACAAAGGTTCACGCACAGGTGCACAAGAAACAATCCATTTTTTTTGATGAAAACTATGAACTACGTTTAAGATTTGCCACAGAAGACAGTCTACAGGAACTCACTGAGTGACCACCTCTCCCCGGCAGACACCCACTGGTGGCAACCAAGATGGTAAAAGAAGATCTCTTCATCGTAGCACTTTTCCTCTTGGTAGTGAATATGCACATTCCCCCCTGGGACAGAAAGACAGGAAGGGAACAAATAAATATAAACTGGACAGCACTGATGGATCAAGGATGGATTAAATCTGCTAATTTTCTGGATTTTTACCATAGACCACCATGTAGTTTCCAATGACAGTGGCTGAGTGGAAGGCTCGTTCTCTGGGGCCTGTCGCAGGGTAACGGGAACGGAAGGATGTCCAAAACCGACGGTCCACGTGGAAAACATCAGTGTTGTTCACCCTCACGCTAAACCTTAGAAAAACAAAAATCAAACGAATTAGTTAAACATGCCGTATATTTTTTTACTTGGTAGATCATTCTCAAAATGTTCTGTAGGTAATTATTTGTTTTATGACCTTATAAAATGTCTTCCTCAGCTATTCCTATCTTTTCCTGTTGTGACTCATTTCATAAGTTTACCTGCAGGAGTCAATATTTTTTAAATCTAGTGTGGCAAATAGTTTAGAATTCGCACAATGCGTACAGAAATAAACAGAAAGGGAACAGAGCTGTTCAGAACTGCTTCTTCCTTGCAGAGACGAATTAAGTTATTTTTAAGGAGGAAACATTGACACGCGCCACACATGTGTCACTGTGTCCACTATGCTCATGTTCAACACAGTGTGTACCTGGCAGTGGTAGGCCTATGGCCGCCATAGACCAGCAGGGTCCTGGATGGGCTGTGGAACACCATGGAATGGCCAGCAGTAGCCGGCGGCTTCCCACCAGTGGGCTGAACAGTCTCCCACCGTCCAGTGCCATGCAGACCAAACCGATACAGAGAAGAAGAAAACCTATCCTCCTCAGTGCGACCTGGGAAATTCAGTGAGAATTTCTAAATGAATAAATATAAGTCATCGAAACACACTTGACTTCAAGGTGACAGTATCATGTAAAACCCACCTCCAAAGACATAGAGATAATTGTCTACTACAGCTGCAGCATGATTGGCAAGTTTAGGAGCACCAGGTGAGTTTGAAAAGCCGAGCTGTTGCCAATCATCATGGAGCGGCCGGTACATCCACACATCATTAGCCAGGGAGCCGTTGGCTAGCTCTCCTCCAAAGATAACCATATTACCCATCCACTCCACCACTGTGTGGGAATGACGAGCCATCTGAAAACACAGGACAGCAAAACAGCAAGGAAATGTCAAATAAACGGAAGTGCTTACGTTCAAATTGACTATGTTTACTTGGACAGTGCACACAAAACAAGCAGCAGGGAAAAACAAGGACATAAGAAAACTGACTAAAATAGTCTGATCAATTTCAAACCTAGAGTACATTCACACGTATTTGATTTGTATCTGTCATATGATGTTGTGATTTGGGCAGTTTTTCTGCCTGAGTAGCTCTTCTGACAACACAAATAGAAATGACTTGAAAACAATGTGCATTCATATCTAAATTTTATAAATGATCTACTGTTCAGCTGAGGAAAAAAACCACATTCCAGCTTGAGTTTTTTTTAGCTGTGCTTATTTACTACGGCTAATCATGCTCCCTCTCATCCCTCTGTCGCAAGATACTTTCTTCATCAGAATTAGAGCTGTGTAGACGAGGTTTTCTGATACCTTTATCCGGATTAAAGAAACAAGAGGACTGAAATCATGGTTTGCAAGTTAACTATAGGGCTAACTCTTGGTTTTCAGTGTTATGAAACTGATTCGCTTCTTACAGCCATGGTAACTTATGCTGCACCGCTAGCCAGCTCAAGAGCAGGTTACGGTCCAGACAACAGATGAGCAATAAATCCTCAGAAAAAGGCCATTCAGAGAAGATCCCCGGGCCCAGGCGCACAGAAATGTCTTTCCTGTCAAAATCCCATCGTTGTCATTCAGTATAACAATATGTTCCTAACAAACACTGATAGAAGCTCTTTAACTTGTTGAACTTATAAGATATAAAGGTCATGTTTTGACTTGGGACTTTTTACGTGAACCCAGTCGATTTGAAAATTTGAAAGTATGAGGGCTACAACTGTAAAACACACAACACAAAAGAACATCTAATTAACTAAATGATTTAATAGAACAGGCCTCCATATTGGCCTAAAAATGAAAAGAAAGCCAAGATCTACAGGCGCCCAACTGATGAAACAGTCATGTCATATGTGCATTCACTACTTTACACACACAGTAAATGACTGTTTGTTTGCCAGCTGCAATTTCTTCATTTGACAGCTGCATCGGTGTTATTTTCAGCCTGGATCATGAGTTTAACCTCTTTTTATTTGTCTAATGTTGGAGATAGTGTAGTATATAACAAATGACTACAATATACATTGTCTGCTGCTGAAAGTCTGCCTCTTTCATGTGAACTCACTCAGATACTGTGTGAAATCCTGGGTTGTCCTATGAAGTTGAAAACCATCTTTGTGTGTGCTTGTTAAGGTTAGTGAAGAAAATAGAAACATATCCTGGGTAAGTTGAGCTTGCTCCGTAGTGCAGGCCCCAGTATTCCTGTTCAGCTGATATTAAAGGATACGGGTACTCTGTAGAAGGCTGACAGTAGCCAAGAAAGGCATTTTTAACTTGACATGTTTGAGTAAATTCACAAGGCACTTACAGGAGAGTGTCCGTAAGGCCTGCTTTCCCACTGGTTTGATGTGAAGTTATATTTGATCAAGTCACCTAGAGCTCTGTTCAGGTCGAACCCTGGGGAGAGACACATAATAATCAAACAGTGATTAACAGCATTACAAGGTTGTGTGTGTGGGGGGGTGTTAATCAATAAAAAATTAGCATGCCATTTTCACCTCCAAACAAGTACATGGCTCCAGTGGAGGACAGGTACACGCCAGCAGAACCCGTCCTGGGAGGCATGTAGGGGTTTCCCTCACTCACACGCCACCACATCCCGGCTCCACTGTCATCATTCAAACCAAGCTGGCAGCTGTGACCCATGAAGCCTGGGTTACACAGACAGCGCTCTCCTTTCTGGGTCAAAGCATAGACAATACAATAGCTGAGAACCAGAATCGCAATGGAATACATTGCACAACCGGCTACATTAATTCTTACTGACTGGAGGAGACCGAGGTCCTACCTTGTCACACTGGCCATTAACAGAACAGGCCTGGGAGCACAGCGGGGCTGTACAATCTGCTCCTCCCCAGCCCTGATGGCAATGGCACTTAAACGTTGAGGAATCACACCGACCGTGCCCACCACAGGCTCCGGGGCACAAAGAGAACATGTAGGTTGCGTTGAAGCCCAGGAGGTTGTAATTGGCATCGCTGAAGAGATGAAGCAGCATCTGAAAAAAGGATTAAAAATACACCACAAAGCTAAAATCTGCGACAGTTTGAATGCTTCACTGTCTTTTATCATATCTCAAATGGTTACCTTGCCAGACTTGGCTTCAATAGCCTGAGGCAGGGTGTTTCCACTCAGACTGGCGAGAAGAGGGCTCTGATAGGAGTCACCATCATAGACAAACAGGTAATCATAGGTACACTCGGTGTCCATGAAGGTGAAATTCAGGACAATGCGGTGACTGTTGCTGGGAGCTGGAAAATATTTAAGAAAAAGGGGAAATATTAACGTAATAAACTGACAGTCGTCATCAGTTTTCGAGTTGGCAGGACAATATCACCTTGTCATACCTTTGATAAGCCACTCGCAGTTCCCATTGACAGAGTAGTTTCCGGGTCCATCTGTGACATAGCCTGGTGGTCCCCTCAACACCTGCCTGTGGCCCTTGCAGTCCCCTGCCTGGCAACCGGGCGACTTAGCCAACAGTAAAACCAGCAAGATGAAGGAGACAGCGGGTGGAGAGGCCATCACTGGCACCGCCTGAATGATTAGAAGTAATAGGTGAAAGGAAAACATTTAGGATGGGTCCTCAGACACATTTCACCCAAAATTAAGCATTAACGCACAGCAGAAGTGAAGGAACCTCTGCAACATCAATGGGTGTAAACACTTGATTCGTGTAGCTTTTGCAGCCATCTGTCCGTTTACAAAGATCTTTTTTTTTTTGACTAATCTCACTGTCATGCAGTATTTTCAGTATGCATGGCTCTAATTAAAATTATAATGCAATTCAAGCTTTAAAACAAAACAAACTTAAGGTGATTAAATTGCAATACCGGATGCACAGTAACCTTTTTTTTTTTTTTCTGATGGAGCTAACAGCTGTTAGCCCTAAGTGCATTAACGTAGTCCACTAACATTAACAGAGTAAATATCTAAAAATAGATAAGTAAAAATAAAAGCGATGTTAAACTAAGGGTTCAATTAACTCAGTGTTATATGCTGACAATGCTAGAAGTTACCCCGACAACGTTAATTGATCGCGTTTTATCCAACAAGCCAAAGGATAACTCGTATCCGCAGCAGTGCGCAGGCTATCAAAACACGGCTAACGTAAAGGGCTGCGAAGCTAGCTCTCCATTTACCACACAGGCCGTTAGCTGGCTAGTTTGCAAATGTCCATAACCATACTCACCAGTTCCCGTCTCTTTGGCCTCATGGTAATTTACATTTTCGAGTAGTCTTTAACGCTAGCTACCACATGAGCTAACGTTTGGCTCATAAGACTGCTAGCTAAACTAGGAAGCAGCTACGAATCGGGAATCCCTGCAGGGGACAGCCTCGACTAACGCGCACTGCTCTGCTAGCCTGTCCGGAGCTAGCGATAGCACTTTAGCCAAATCCAGATGCGCAGTCGTCAGCGGTTGCAAAATCTACCAAAATAAGGCATTTCTGGATGGCGGTCAATCTTTATGTAATCACCAGACTGCGGCTGCAACACGGGACTATGACACGTGTGGGAAATGCTGCCACTTAACAATGAAACGTTTCAACAATATCGGCTCGATTTCTAGGCTTCATCTGCAGGACAGATGCCCGTTGTTTTGGTGTTTGGGGCTGTTCAGCAGTGAACTGTGGTTGCCAAAACAAAGGGCTGCGCTGCTTGTGGCTTGTGCCACTACTGCCACCTAGTGGAGATGCGAAACTAGGTTTAAAGATCTGGACAATCAAGGAGAGGTCAACCATTTAATTTGAATGCATAATAAATCAAGTAATATTTACTCAAATACTTTTGGCCGTGTTCAGTTGATCATTTACTTAAATACAATTTATTTTTTTCAAATCATTATAATTACAATAATGAAATGTGTGCATTTTAGGGATGCATGATACTGATACTGATATTGGTAGTCATATCAGCATTGGCCAATATATGTGATGTACCCTGAACCCAGAATACAGCAGTGATGCTCCAAAAAGCTGCTAACGGCCAAGCAAAACACAAGTGCATGTGTGGGTGGTTTTGTTGTTTGGCTTGTTTGTATGGGCAGACCTGTAAATAACATTTGGAGGAGTTAATGTGCACTCTTTGGGCGTTTTTAACACCAGATATGTGTTATAAGTTGAATATCATAGAAACATATCTGTTACTGGCCATTATTTTCATATCAGTGCATCCCTGATGTATTTCCTTTACTTTGCTGTGAGCAGTTTTACATAGCGCTATTGACACAAAATGATGGTGATTTTAATGTATTTCACTACAAAGTGTTCATACAGTGACAGCACTATTCTGATTTGTGCATACAGAAAGCAGATGAACAGCAACCAAATACAATTACCTTTAAACAAAACAAAGCAGCAGACTCAACATTTTAGAGCAGAGTATGTGACAATCAGCAAAAATCATATAAAAGCAACTGAAGAAGTCTTTCGGATGAGAGGCGAAACGTCTTCAAACAAGATAAGAAGTCCAGTTGCTTCCTACTAAACACTGGGACACTGAGAACCTTCACGGACACATATAAAAGCAATTGCTTAATCTGCATACTTCAAAAACTCAAAAAGGCTCATTCTAGGTTTCAGGTTAATTATAAACCTAAAATACTGCATCTTAAAACTGGTTTTTAAGCATTATGCTGCAAGCTACAATTCTGTCATACTATTATGACATTTATTTCAGACATTCATCCCATTTACCCAATCTTTAAAGGAAGTGTTATCCTTATAATCTTCACTTCATTTCTGTGAAGCTTTAAGTAAACATAGTTAAGTTCTTTGGGCAACCTTATTTTATGTCCTATCTAAAGTGATATTTTGATGTTCTTCCACACTATTTTTATGCTTCCTGTCTTTTCATTGAGAGATTTTATTTTTTGGTGTGATTTCCTATTTTCTATCAAAGACCCTCCCTCTGCAATCCACTAAAAAATTCAGGAAGTGTGTACAGCAATTTTTCCCGGCGCGAGAATCATTGGTGTCGCCTGGAGTCCAGGACCAAAGAAAGGAAAGATCTTCTCATCAAAGTTTTGCTTCAAAGTGACCAGGTGCTTTGCGGCTTCTCCATCCCAAAATGACACCTCTCCTTTGTCTATATCTAACTTGATGCGGATCCTTTCAGGACGCTGCTGCACCTGCAGCTCTGTGCGCTCAGGTGTAAAGGCGGTGTACACCCCTTTGTGCAGTCCTATACACCACACGCCACGGTTAGTAGAGATGGTGAACTTCCTTTTACGGACCACCGACTCTTTGCACACTCCCACAATCCACGAGGCGTTTTCCCCAACAATCACATCCCATCGGTGTTTCCCAGAGGTGTAACCTTCAGCACCCAGGACAAAGACGCAGGGATCAAAGCGCTCACGTGTTTCAGGCACAGCCAGTCGCTCTGAGCTCTCCTTGACACTGGTCAGATCGGCATTCAAGCAGAGCCAAGGAGAGGCTGTGTTGGGGTCCAACACCACAGGATCTGCACAGAGGGAGAGACAAGAGGTTAGGTTAGGCTGCTCACAGTGGTTGAATATGCAGGCAAAAAATGTCAAGCCACATGCAATATTTCCTGGTATTGTATTCCAATATATGTCAGTGTTGCTCTAGACTTTTTGTGAGTCCAAAGTATCAAACACACAAAGACATAATCGGCCCACCTCCAGTAAAGACTACAGGCCATTCCCAAACCTCACGCATTAACATACGCACTATATTGGACATGGTCCTGTATGCTCTTCCAAATCTTGAAGCTCAAAGCGCCAATATGCTTTCCCATATTCAACAGAGGGTCGTCAGACAGCTGTGGGTCATCATGAGGCCACTGGGCTCTAGAGCAACGATGGCAACGCCGGAAGTTAACAGAATGCATTTGTACATAGGAAAACCGCAAAAAGAGATATTGAGCCAAATGACAAAAACATGTTATTACACAGTGTGGGAAAGTTGTTGTGGTAATTGTGCAGTGATGTTACTTACTTTATTTTTAAATCCTTGAAATTCTGAAACGTTAAAGTGTATAACTGAGATTAGTTTAATGCAACAATTCTAAAAGTTTCTTAAAAGCACGTCAGCACCATTGATACAAGTACAGACTTTGGGCTAAGCCGCACTGCCTTACCCGCAGGAGAGGTAGATCCTCATTGCCCATCTCTTTCTTCAGTGACTCAATGAGCTTGTTCAGAGTGACTATATCCTTGTCTGTCTTTTCAACAAGCTCTTTTATGGCCGCAATCTTCTGCTCCTCCTCTGTAGCCAGGGCTTTCAGGCGTAGAGCTTCTTCTGTGACAAGCGCCTTGTGGAGCCTTTCAAAGTCTGCCTTAATCTGCTTCTCTGCCTCCCCAGCTTGATACTGTGTCGAGTAAGAGGAGAGAGCGTACATGTACATTTGCGGTGTGCGTTGCAGCCTAAAGCCCCGTTTCCACCAAGCAGTACGGTTCAATTCGGTTCGCTAGGTACGTGTGTTCCCATTGTCAAAAGCTGTGACTGGTGAGCCAGTTAGGCCATCTTTCTCAAACACAGCCTGTCTACTTTGTGTGATAAACAGGTCAGCCTACTCGCCCACCAGGTAGCGGACTGTTCCCAAGTGTGCCATACCGAACTGAACCGTACCGTACCGTACCGCTTAGTGGTACCGCAGCTTACAGTGTGTTCTATGAGCGCACTCACGCTAGGCCATCTGTACCGGGCCCAAGCACGTCTGACCCACTAAGTCCAGTTTGTTCGACTGGTGTGAGCACTCTGTACGGTTGGAGGAGGTGTGTTTCGGTACGGTTGCTCATGCACGAGTACAAGCACGGGCATGCAACATGGACATGACGTATAACTGATGTGACAGTTCCTCTTGACAAACGCACCCATGGTGGCAAAGGGTTCCCTGTGGTCGAGTGTGTACTCAAATTGGAAGAAACTTACAAAAACTTAGAGGTCTTTAGGACAATTTGCAGCTATCTTGTCCAACATGTATATCGGAGAACTACTGAACAATGTCTGGACACGTCCTGAGGATGTAAATCTACACAAGTGTTGTATTATAATGTGATGACATATGTACCAGCGGTACCAGAGAGTGCAGGCAAGTGAAAGACTAGGGAGGGGGGATAATCGTGGTTCTGCACGGCATGAAGAGACTGGGCCAAGTGTGAGTGTGCCCTACGTCTGTCTTTCTGATCTGGTTTCCTCAACGGCACTGTGACACTTTACCTTGATGTAGTCCATTGCGTTGCTGAGATTGTATGTTATTTTCTTGTACGAATTCACTTTCTTCTTAAAAATCTCGACCTTCAAGTTCAGCTCCCTCTGGGAAAAAAAGGCAAAACATGAGGTAGCCAAAAGGAAGAAGTGTCATCAAAAGAGGTTCTAAGTCACAGTGCAGACTGAGTACATGCTGGGTGAATACTGTGCTTTTTCCTACTATGGCATGTCAAATCTATCTGTTTCATCAGGCCTTGAAATCACTGCCAATATCTCCTCTAAGTCTCTGACTTGATTATATATGAGATGTTATCAAAATCATAAAATCCATGATCCCAGATCAAGAGCGAGAAGTACTGGTATCACCTGACCTGATGAACCTGGGTGAAGCCAAAGGCGAGTTAACACAGAAATCGGACAACTTTGTTATTGTTACTGTAAATATCAGAGTAAGCATCACTTAAGGTCAAATGAGAGCTGCAACGATTAAGTGATGAGTTTATCAAAAGAAAATTAATCATCAACTATGCTGATAATTGAATAATCCTTTCAGTCTTTTTACTTTTTACTTTTTACTTTTACTTAAATGCAACTTTTGCTATTTTATTTTGTAATTTCTGCCAGTGAATGAAGAGCCGTTGGGTTTTTAGCTATTCGTTGGGAGAGAAAAAAAAAAAAAAAAAAAAAGAAGCAAACTGAAGACGTTACTTTGGGCTCTGAAAAAAAGTACGATGTGCGTCTTCCACCATTTTTTGGCAGTGTGGAGAGATGAACCATGTTTTGCGATGAGGGAGTACGTGTTTTGGCGCAGCACGCACCTTACACAGTGGGACTCCGTCTTTCAGGGTCCACAGCTTGTGTGTGTTGTGCAGGGACACGCAGTCCGCACACACGGGCTCCTCGTCCTTTTCGCAGTACAGAGCCAGCGGCATTCCGTGCAGGGTGCAGGTGTCCTCGCCGGCAGCCTTGTGGCCTGACCCCCAGTTGGAGTACTTGTTGAAGGTCTCGCAGACGTCGCGGAGCGAGCGGTTGGAGGTCTCGCCTCCCTCCTCGAACAGCTTCCTGCACAAGGGACACGTCTTGACCGGACACAAACTCTGCTTCAGACACTCCCGACAGAAGCTGTGGGAACAGGGTAGCACCACAGGGTCCTCGAAGATACTCAGACACACGGGGCAAGTGAGACCCAGCTTGAGAGGAGAAGCATCGTCCGACGTGTCTTCGTCCATATGTTCAGCCATCGGGCCTCTTCACTTTACTTTCGCTATTGACAAAACTACAAAGTGACGCACAGAAACAGCAAAAACACGCTCTCCCTGGCCCCGGGTGACGTCCAAGCTCCACCACGTTACTGAACAAAAAAAAAAGTAATGTCCAGGACTAGTCTGAAGAGGAGAAAACACAAAAAACTGTCACGGTACGAAGTTGGTTTCAGAGGCACGCAAGACTCTTCCGCATTCCAGTGACCAGCAGAAAAACTGCTCGGGGATCCAGAAACAGCACCCTCTAGTGGAGCTGGAGGCTGCAACAGGTCCAGTCGGCGAGAGACTTTCATCAGTGTTGTGAAATGATCCTGAAGTCATACTTCACTAAAAAGAAAGATCCAGAATATTTGATTAGAAGTTAAAGTGATCCATGTGGTTCGTCCTTCAATAAAAGTCTTGTTCGTGTGGGGCAATTTGTTGGTCAGCCAGAGGAAACACATGGAGACCACACGCAACCATACTAAATACAACAACAAAATAAATATATGAATTGCTATGAATCGTTTCTGTTATTGTCTGTCATTGCTGTTAGTCCTTTATTTTGGCTGAATGTGTCTGTGGCCAGACGGATACAACATTAAAGAAGAGGTGGCTTGGATTTCATCTCAGATTTTGTTCTTGAGGGAAAGTGACCCAAAACAGCTAATCAAACAGAACACAAGGATTAATTCAATAGAACACATAAAATATTTTCTTGAAAATGCTGCCTTTGAAAAGTTTTTAAGCATCAAAAGTACAAGTAAAAGTAAATGGTGATTTATGGTATTTACATGTATGCACTGTACTGTATACTACAGGGCAAATGCTTATCACCACAATCAGTGTTTTATCTGAGTGTTAATGAAAATAAATTCAATCAAAAATCGATTACTTTGGCTCTAGTGTAGTATGTAGTCTACAAAATAATTAGTAACTAAAGTTATTACATAAATGTAGTGGAGTCACTTGATTTAATGCTGTTTAATACTGTTTAAACAGAAATAAAGGCCTGGATTGGGGCTTTACTTTTGGAACCGGAGCACGCTTTGTTACATTCTATTCGTTTATTTGACGTTCACCTCACAAGTTTTTTTTTATCAGTCAATCAATCAATCAAACATTATTAGTACAGCTCCTTTCTTACGGTTCAAAGTGCTTCACAGATGCCTGATAAACTGATAACAAGACATAGCAATTCTAGAAGGAGACACAAACTAAAAATAAAGTAAAACAAAATATGTTATAAAGATAAATACAGTTTCACTCAAAATCACCCAACTCATACTGCAAGTGTTATAATTCCACAGAATATTCATGAAACCTACAAGATTATTGTCTTGCACAAACAAGGAAAAGGAGACAAAAAGATGAAGGCAAAGGCGTTGAATGTTCCTGGAGAAACTGTCGGAAGCATAGGTAGCATAGCATAAGATAAATGGCTGCACTAACTGGAAGTGGCAGAAAGAGGAAAAGAGGAAGTCAGGCTTCCACCAGTTCCTGAGGAGGCAGGTGGTCAAAAATCCTGGAACCCTTGACTGCAACATTTTCAGCAGGCACGGAGGTTTCAGTTCACACAGGAAGGAGCATACTAAATACTCTTCATGCTGAAACTCTAAGACGTACACCACCACTGATCCAAAAAGCACAAACAAGGTTGGCTCCAGTGTGTTCAAAAAGGTCTGAAGTTTTGGGATTCTGTTCGTTAGAGTGAAGAAACAAACAGGAACTTTGCATGCCTATGGATCAACATCACGACCGTCTCTGAGAAAGCTCAAGTTTGGATGTCAATGGGCCCTCCATTAGAACAATGATCACAAGCATACCTAAAAGTCGACCAAGGCGCACGATTTGAAAAGAAGACCAGCAAGACTCAGTGGGGCCGTCACCTGCCTTGAACTCCATAGAAAATCTGGGGTGACATTTGAAGAGGGCGGTTGCAGCACGCAAACCCAGGAATTATTATAACGGAGGCCTTTCACCATCAGGAATGAGCTAAGATTCGTCAGGAAAGCTGCCAGAAGCTGGTGTCTGGTTGATTTTAGCAGGTCATAAGACTGAATGGGCACTGTACTAAGTCCTAAATACGCGTGTGATGAAGGAGTTGGAAGAGTTCTAAGGCTGCAGTAGTCTTTAAAAGTAACATTTTGTGGAGAAACCGCTTGGAAATGTTAGTTGTGTTACGCCATTTGCTTTGTTCTTGCTTGATTTGTTTATTTAAAAACAGTTGAAGGTTTGTATAGTTTACCAACAAGTCCAACTTGCAATTGTGGTTGAATAATTTTGAGTGCAACGGTAGATAACAAATATAATAAAAAGAAGATGAAATAGAATGAAATATACAGTAGTAAGTAAATTGTGTAAAATTAGTCATGTTTAATAACCATAATTGATCAGCTGAAAATGTCTTCATTTTCAGCTCATTTTAAGTCCTCAGAAGCGAACAGATCCAACTAAGCCTTGCTTGGCTGTAGGTTTTAGTCCAACAGATTAGTGCCCGAGGATCTAAGTTGGCCAACTGGATCATATAATGTAAACATTTGTGACATGTAAGGTGGTGCATGAAGTGAACAGACCATGAAGTGCTTCAAAAACAACTAAAAGAACCTTACAATCAATACAGGACCTGACAGGTAACCAGTGTTGTGACTTTTAAACAGGTGTAATAGGATCTCTCCTTCTGGTCCTGGTCCGTTCTCCGGGTGCAAAGTTCTAAATCAGCTGGAGCTGGTTTTTGACATTTCTGGTAAATTTGATGGGAGAGCACTACAATAGTCAAGTCTGCACAGGACATGCTGTAGTCTTGCTGGTCTCAGAAAACCCAACCTTTGCTGTTTGTCTGCTGTTCAATGAGACTGTTTGCAGGTATCATCTCTCAGCACAGCAGAGCCAAGGAGGGTGTTTTCTCAGGTAGTGAGGCAGACCTATGGTAGCTATATGTAATAAAAATATATCTTGATTTAGGGCAAATTGCATTCATCTTCTTTTTCATATTTTCACTTCCACTTTGCCTGTAAGTAAAAGATAAGATGTTTTCTGTTATCAGTGTTGAAATTCTGTTCTGCTGTGGCTCCCTTCACATTTAGATATTACACTACTGAAACATCGATAACTTGTTGCAACTTTATCTATTATTAGGCAAACAAATATTCAAACTTTGAATCAATGTCATGTTTTAACTTTTAGATTTTACTGACTTTGTATTCTGTTTTGAAACAAAATCATGTCAGCTCATTGGCTGGTCCACATACAGTACCTCTGGTGAAGATGCATCCATCAGATGGAGCCACAGTGCCATGTGTGATCTGTAACCCTGCAGGAGCAAAATTGCTCAAAATACTCATGGATGTGTTAGTGTGGCTCTCCTTAAAAGATCTTTGCGACCATTTGCAACCAAAACACTCTAGTTGTAAATTAATGTACGCGCATGTCCTTTGCTTTGTACTACTTACAGATTTGATGAATATCTGAAGCCTTTATGGGTAGGTAAGAAAGGATGTTCTCAGCTTTTTTGTCAATGTTATGTTAACAAAAATTACATAAAAGTTGTGTTTTGAATTTCTATAGTTCTATTATTGAAGAATTTTTAGCATGTCTTAAAATCCTCTTTTTTAATTGGCTGCTCTGTACCTCTTTACTCAAAGACCGCATTGTTGTTGATTTTACTCTGATGGCAGATGAGCCAAATATGCCCAAATCAGTGAATATCAGCACAAAATTTATGAAGAAGCTATATAGATATATACAGTATATACTGTATATATTATACATCTTTGCCACATAATCATTAAGTATTTTAGTTCACTAACACAATGTTGACCATGGTTTATGACAATAAAAGAAAATAAAATGAAATAAATATAAACTGTAGCACAGAGACCCTTGAGACAAACGAACTAAACGAATGATCCCCTTCCAAATAGTGCAAAAAAAAAAAAAAAAATCTGCAAAAAACTCATCTCAGAACCGTAAGCGGTGAGTTCCAGAGCTGAGCTGTCCTCATGACACCTTTAGTCCTGAGTCACGATTCAAAAACAGTCCAAGAGCTTTACAAGAGGATCTGAGGGTACAATTCTGGCTCTTGGGGGTGCAGCAAGTCTGCAATATAACTTGGGGCCAAGACATGAGGTGATTTAGCCTAATTAGTAAAATCTTAAAATCCTTTTAAAAGGTGGAAACCAGTGAAGAGAGGCAAAAACAGGGTTAATGAGAGCTTCTCTTTTAGTGTCAGTTAAAAGGCGAGCAACTACATTTTGAAACTATCTGAAGACAAGTGATTGTTTTATTGCTGTAACCAGATTATGAAGACAATAATTTTGTTTGTTTGTCCCTATTGCATTGTTGATAACCTTCCTTGTTTTTGTTTATACAGTGTGCAGTAATTGGGAAGCAACTTTGATGTTTTTCCAGTGGATTTTTGTGCACTAACAGAGTAAACAAAAGAGCAAAATTTGCAAGTGTGGCAAAAAATGTAGCACTTTTGTCCTTACCCCTATACAACAAATTGCATAAGCCCTATAGTGCTCAAGCAGGCACTGATGAGGAATACCCATTAACAGTGGAGATTAAGCTACAATAATCTTATTATAAAGTATTTCTTGCTTCATTTAATTAGGAAGATTTATATGTCAGATCTGGAAATATTTCTGTGTACTGCTGACACCTTTCGATAGGGCCTCTAATGCATTTGGCTTCTGATGTTAGTGGCACATTAACCCACAATGTGGTAATACCAGTTAAACCAAAAGCATGCACAAGGAAACATGGCTTTGAGTGACTTACTAAACCATTTCTGCAGCTTCTCAAATAGAAAGGACAATGGCAGTCATCTCAGCTTTGATATACTGTCTCTCTATTGACATTCATAAGTCATGACTCTTCCAAAATAATATTTTTGCTTTATATCGTCTGAACTAACAATACAGGAAGTTGATGATATATCATCAGTGAGGTGTGATTGTTTAGACTGTGCACTTAGTAAACCTGAATGAATGGTTGCCATTCAAATGTAGACGCGTGATAAAAATCAGTAACAGTAGCGCTAGATTGGGGGAATCAAAACTAGCACATGGAAGTACCATTTTTTTTTCACATTTTTGTTTTATCACTTCCTTAAGTGACAGGTTTCTGTTGTTTAATCTAAAACAGAACTTAAACTTAGGGGCACACTTGCAAGGTTCTAAGTTAAAAACAAACATACTTTTACTTTTACTATACTTTTAAGTCACTTTATTCAAATTCCTAACTACAGAGATACATAGACAAAAGTGACACCTTCTTCTATTTTTTTTGAGGAGGGAAATTTTGGTCAGAGAGGTGGTGAAGCAAAATAACAAAAGGCAACCACACAGCATCTGTACGTGCCTCTGCAGCTTGGTATTTATCCAAAATAAGGCTACTAATATTTACATACTTCCTTTTAATCTTTCAAGTAATACATCACTCCTCTCCAAACATCTGAAAAATTGTTATGCAACATGAGATTTTTTTTCGGAGCCACACTGCACCTGCAACCCTGAAAGTCCATCAGATTGCCACATTGGAGCTCAACCCTACACTAAAACTTTGGGTACACGTTGTGGTTTCCATGTTGTGTAAATAATTTGTCTGAATGACATCTTTTAGCAGGAGTTTCTTTTTTTGTTCTTCGTTCTGATTGTAGTTTTAAAAAAAAATTTCATGGCCAGATGCTTGCACTTCCATCAGCATTTTACCACAAAAACTGCACGAGAAATTTGCAAGAGAAGAAGACTGAAAAGGTGTGAAAAAAACAGGAACACACTGTGAGTCTGCTCTGGTGGTTGCCAAGAGGAAACACATACACACACACACAAAAAAAGAACCCATGCTTTGACAGGTTTAACATTTGCATGATGTGCGTATGTGTATAAGCAATACCGAGAATCAAGGTGTTAGATTGAAGTTTGCTCATCTCTGACATGGTTAGAGGAAATTATTTTTGGCAAGCTTTAACCCAATTATGATATGATTTATATTATATCTGGATATTACAGATATATTTTATATTATAACAGATACATTTTACATTTCGTATACATTTATTATATATCTTATTATCATATTTATTATTGTATTTCATTCATTCATATATAAATCATCAAGGATTATCAAATGCATATTGTTTAATTTTTTCTTTTTTAGATTTAGTATCAATTGCTAAAAGAAGAGTTTGCCGTAACACGTCAACTGCTTTTAAAAGCATGCTGCTGTGTTGTTCTTCAGTGTCTTTGCACATTGCATCATATCTCAGCCTGTTACTTACACATGCTGACCAATGCAAGTGTCATTCATATGACATTCCTCCATCTGTAGGAGAGTGTAAAGCTACACTTTCATGCATAAGTAGCAGTTACTGGTAGAAAAACAGCTTTGTAGGCCTACTAGATGCCTTGACTCAAAAAAAGAAACTCAAATTATCATACGCTTAGCCTTTAAAGGGAATTTAGTTTCCCAGCCAGTGATGAGCTTTTGTTCTTCCTCAAATTCGGATTGTTTTTTGGTAGGAACAGGATCTAGTGTAAGTTAAAAGAGGACATTATAGAAGGAAGTTCACCTGCTGGATCACAAAAACTGAATGAGTTCAGATTTCTAATTCAAGATGTGTTGGTGCAGATTTTTTTTCTTTAATAAATAATTAGAATTCCCAATGTGGGAAAAAGTACTTTAAAAACCACAGTAAAGACCACATAGTAAAAGTAAAGATATCTCACCTTTAAGTGACTTGAGTAAAAGTTGAACTCAAGGCATTGAAGTTGTTCATGTAGTCTAAATGTATTTTTGTAGCAACGAAACTCAAAATAGGTACATGTTTAAAACTCTTTGACATAACTTTAAAATATGCACCATCAATAGAATTAGTAGTCATTCTATCACTGCTTATCCCAAATAAATCAAATCAAATTCTTTTGTACAACAAAGAGCAAACTAAATGGATAATGTGAAAGCATTAAAATACAGTTGCAGATAGCTTTACCTGACTTGTTGTCAATTTACGGCTAATCTCGTTCACTATACATGGAGAGCAGTTAACATTAATACCATATTTCATATCAACGTGATCAAAATTTGATATTCAACATGTGAATGAATCAAACACATGTTTCCTACCAATAACCAAACACTGAACTTTTGTCCATCATGTTTATGCATTTTTGATGCCAAGTTGCGAATCATGTTGTAAAATTATCACTGAGTTTCTGAATTTTTTGATGTGAATTTTTCCAGTGGCAAGTTATTATTATATTTCAACATCACACTAATGCAGCAACTCACTAGGATGAGTGAAAAGTGTGTGCCATAGAACAAGTAAATGTGTGGTCTGCACAGATCAACTTCACAAACCATTGCCACTGGTCATGTGACGCTGTATTATTAGAAAATCATATTTATTTCAAGCTCTCGCAGGTGTGCCTTGAGCTAGGCATGTGTGGTCTACAAGCTACGGCAGAGCCCTCAACTGGACTTGATGTTTACTGCTCTCCATGTACTGGCCCATTTAATTTTGCATAAACATAATCAGCCAGTTAGGATGGTGCCACTAGACGTGTGGAAAGGACTGTTCAGTATAAGACTGTTCAACTGCTGTCGGCTATCCTGCCCCTCATGATGGATATGTTGAGTATGCAGAGTATCTCCCTGGACAATGGTGCTAGATGGTTCAGGCATATTCACCAGCCTGCCCAACAGCAAGCAGTACTCAGCTATAAATCATGACATTTCACGTGTCATAATCCGCTCCTGGTTTTCCCCTCAACCACCCCTACAATACCTGCCCTCATTAAACTGATAAGACTCACCGCAGCATGCAGAGCTTTGCAGCCTTTTTCCCCGGACTGATCTCGCAGCTTAGAACCTTCCTGTCACGGCTCTGCCACCAGTAACCTGGCCTTATGCGTATGGACTTTGCTTCTGCTTGCTCCCTGTCCACCTGCTGCCTGCCTGGACTCCCTCTTCGGAGGGTCCTGTCTAGTTCACCACTTGGTGCGTGCTCGCCACCATATCATTGTTTGTCTGGACTCTGTGCCAATAAAGCCCGGAACTTTACTGGTTTTGATTTGTGCAAACTAACCCGTTACAGTACAATCTGGCCAGACATGGACCAAGCACAGATCAATGACCGGATCTCTAAAATGGAGGATATGCTCAGCCAACTGGTTGTCAACTCCATCTGAGAACCGCCAAGTCATGGCGGAGGTGCGCCGTGACATGGCAGACATACATGCTCTTCCTCGCGGGGTACTGCAGCTTCAACCACCAGCGCTAGAGCTTCACCAGCTGGGGCTGTCTCCCCCTCGGTGCTGCGGCATCTCCTCCTCCACCCCAGGTCCGTGAGTCAACGTGGGCTCACTGCAGCGTTATGATGGTGAATCTTTAATGCCTTCCTCAGCAATTGTGCCATCATCTTCTCCCTGCAGCCGCTCACCTTTTCTTCCGAGCCAGCTAAGGTGGTGTAAACCGTCAATCAACTCATGAGGCGGGCGTGCTTGTGGGGAACAGCCGAGTGGATGAGAGGGACTCCTGCCTGGTGCTCCTGTGTGTTTGCTGATGAACTACAGAAAGTGTTTGGTACCGGGCCTCTGGGAGCTGACGCGGGGCAAGATCTATTGGATTTGGTTCATGGGAGCAGGTCAGTCACAGATTACACCATTGGCTTTCGTACCAGAGCTCCACTATGTGAATGGAACCTGGCCACCCTGCGTGACATCTTCATACAGGGGTTGGCTGAATACATCAAAGATTGGCTCATGGCTTATGAACTGTCGTCTTCGATGGAGGGGCTTTTCGCCCTCATCATTCGCATCAATCAGCGCATCCAGGCGTGCAGACGGGAGCAAAAACTCCCTCGTCCTCGCAGCCCTCATCACTCCCAGCCAACAGTGACATCAACGCCTGTACCCTCAGCTGCAGTCGCTCCTTGCAGTGAGGGGGTATCCTGAGCCGAAGCAGCTTGGTCGTTTCTGCCTCTTACAGGAGGAGAGTAAAAGAAGACAGCAGTTGAATCTCTGCATGTACTGTGGCAAGCCCGGTCATTTTGTCAGCCGGTGCCTGGTAAAAGCCAGAGCTCATCAGTAGTTGGATGCATAATGGTGAGCTTACTTCGCCTCCATGCAAAGGCCCATAGTCAATGCTGAGTTTTTGCTGCCTTGTGGTTCTCACCATATCTCCATCCTCATTGATTACAGGGCAGATGGGAGCATCATGGATGAAAATCTTCATTCAGCCCTCCAGCTGGGACTTCATCGGGAGCCGCTAACGTCATCCTTCTGTGCCAGAGCCTTGGATGGGCATGTCATGGGGCAGGTGAAACATCAAACCAGTCCTGTGCGCATGCTCCTTCCAGGGGGCCATGGTGAAACCATTCGTTTTCTGCTCCTGCCCATGCTGAAGCAGCCGGTCATTCTGGGACTCCCCCGGCTCCGCCTGCACTCTCTCTGTGCCCCCGAAAGAGAAGCCATGGATCAGCAGGGATTATCCGTCCCTCCTCTTCACCTGCTGGTGTGGGGGCGTTCTTCGTTGAAAAGGACAAGCCTCTATGGTTAAGAATCGTTTCTCGCTCCTTTCCACAGCTTTTGAACTTCTCCAGGGTGCAAATGTGTACTCTCAAGTCATCCAAGACATCCTTTCACTGGACCGAAGCAGCCCAGGGAGCCTTCAGCACGCTCAAGTCTCTGTTCTCCACGGCTCATATCCTCCAGATCCCAGAGCGTCAGTTTGTCGTTGAGGTGGATGCATCTAGTGTGGGAGTAGGGGCTATCCTGTTCCAACGTGCTACCATCGACCAGAAGCTCCATCCCTGCGCCTTCTTCTCCCGCCGCCTCACCCCTGCAGAAAAAAACTATGACAGTGGCGACAAGGAACATCTGGCTCCTAAATTGACCCTGGAGGAATGGCACCACTGGCTGGAGGGCATCAAGGTTCCTTTTTTAGAATGGACAGATATCGCAATCCGGAATATGTCCACTCAGCCAAGAGACTGAACTCTGGGCAACAGCGCTGGTCGCTGTTCTTCAACAGGTTCAATTTTACCCTGTCCTACCGGCCCAGTTCCCACAATGCCAAGCCAGATGCTCTTTCCCGTCAGTTTCCTAAGAGTCCCAATGAAGGATACGAACCCTCCACCATCGTCCCAGCCTCCTGCTTCATTGCTTCTGTCACCAAAATGGCACGCTTCCATCCGCTTGAATTGGTCCTACAGCATGTGTTCCGGCTCCATGGTCTGCCCACTGACATTGTGTCTGATCAGTGTTCCCAGTTCCTGAAGTCTGCCAACCGCTATGCTGCAGCTGCAAACAAGCATCGCAAGGCTTCTCCCACCTCCCAGGTCAAAGTGTCTGACTCTCTACCCGTGATCTGCCTGTTAGGGCAGAGAGTCGTAAGCTAGCCTCCAGATTCATTGGGCCATTTACCATCACCAAGATTGTAAACCCAGAGGCGGTCCAGCTGCAGCTTCCCCGCACAATGAGGATCGACTTAACGTTTCAATTCTCTAGGGTAAAGCCTGTTTTGAGAGAGAGTCCTCTAGTGCCTCCCACACCTCCCCCTCCACTTCCCCAGCTCATCGATAGTGGACCTGTGTATGCAGTCAAACAGCTTCTGCGTTCTCCCTGCCTTGGACGAGGGATAGAGTACTTGAAGGACTGGGAGGGTTACAGTCCGGAGGAACGTTCCTGGGTTCTAGCCCTGTTCATTGTAAGTCCTCCATTAATTGAGGACATTCTCAACTGCATCCTGACCAGCCTGCTCCATCCATTACTTAACTCTGCATAGCCAACTGCAGTGCAGTAATCCAGCTGAACAGCAGCCACCTACATAATGGAGTATAGTAGACATTTTCCATGGCAGATTGACATGAAATTGCATATTAACATAGGTGTAATTAATAAATGCGTTTCGGTCTATAAGATATTGTTACTGACTGTACTGAATGTAGCCCAGACACACTTGCAGTAAAAGTATTAAGCACTGGATGGCAATGGATGTCTTCAACATCATCATACAGGCATCAGGTGCAACGGCGACTGCTGATGTCACAATTGCATTTTAAATAAAATATATGTCAAATAAAGAAAAATCTATATAGAGTGCTTGATCATGGTTGTCAGAACCAGCTGCTGAAGCTTTAAATCACTGACTAGATTTGTAGTTTTGTAGTGTAGTGCAGTGTTTCAATGATTAATATTCAATTATGAAACTTTTCTTTTAAATAACCATTTGCTTGCAGCGTGAGGCTTTTTTTTTTGATTGCTTCCTCTTTTGTGGTCACACACACACACACACACACACACACATATATAGGAATATGATATGGTGCCACAATACAGCTGAGTCTTAATGTTCAGGTGAACACATTAAGGAGAACAAAGTATCAGAAGATTGCAGACTGGTAGGTTAATACCTTAAATCTATATTCTTTAGAAAACACATTTAGGCTACGATTCTTTATGGAAGATTTTAATGCTACATCATTCTTTTTTATTTCACTAATGAATAAGTCACACATTAAAGCCGCTCTGGTTGTACACCTGTTTTTTGTGTGTGCCATCATCCCTTTATTGAATTGATTAACTTTGATTGAAAAAGGCTTTATGTCTTTGTTTAAGCTCTTTTCATATTTGCTTCTACACCTTTAGTTCACAGTGAGACCACATGGTGTTACGCTGTTATGTGGTTTGTAGATGTTTCATTACAAAACTAACATTTTATGAAGAAACTGTGAGACAATGATGGAGGATGTTAGGATGGTTAAAAAAAAGGCTTTTGAATAAATTCAGGACAAATTATTATATAGACTAACATTCCAAAACGGTTGAGACAGATTGCATGCTGTGAAAATCCATTATTAACCTAAATGTAATTCAATACAGTAAAAAGACAAGATATTGAATATTCAATCTTCAATTCAATTTCAGTTTTCGGATTTTGATGCCTGTAGCGCGAGTTCAGTTGCTCAACTACTGCAGGCTCAGTCATAGTTAGCACTTACACTTGCGTTGTGAATTAGCACTGGAAAGTTTGTCTAGTCATACCGGAAGACACTTTTCCACTCTGTATTAGTCTCTCTTTGATAGAAGTTTGGGCCCAGAGAAGTGACCAGCATCTATTGCCTGCATACAATTCAGAACAAGTTTACAAAAATCAATAAAGTTTCTGAGATAGGCTACAACATTGAATATAGCTATTGTCTATTGTGCTATTGAATTGAATAAAAAAAAAAATCAAAGAAACATATTCCCTTTTAAATATTTATGAATTAATTAACTATTATGATTTTTGGGGCATTGCACTGCAGGTTAAAGATCGTTAAAGAGGTTAAAGGTCGTGATTGATACGTTAGGACCTTTGCTTGCTTGCTTCTTCAACATCATGAATATAAAACATGTAGCAGTTAATGATATGCTTTTGACTCCGGTTCTCTTTTTCCACTTTTCTTTTTAAAAGGTCACACTCAGGGTTACTCTTCACAAAAAGTCCACAAAGCTCTCAGGATTGCCACTTCTTCAAACACTGACAGATTTTTCCGTTTCAGAACGAAATGCTTATTACTTACACAGTCTATTTTAGTTTACACATTTTTCTTTGTTTGTGCTGAATTGTTAACTTGCTTTTATGTGGTCTGATTATGTAATCTGACCACAATCTGTCTGCTATTTTACTGTGGTGAACATAGCACTCAGATTAACTGAACTAAACTTGTTTGTTTGAGGATACATAGCACCACCATGTGTTATAAAACCAACCACTCAGGTCAAATGCTCAAACCAAATTCATGTATGGTCTTCCTCTTCTCCTCCTCTTTTATTTCTTCTTCTTTTTGTGCAGAATTCACCAATGGATAACATTACAACAAGCAAAGAAGAACTACAGAATTTTCTTAACGATTTATATAGCACTAACTACTCATATGACAATGAGTCTTATGATGATTGCTGTGATGGAGGTGATGTATGTGACCTGAGCACAGGTGTCCATTTTGGGGCCATATTCATCCCAATTCTGTACTCAGTGGCATTTGTTGTTGGTGTCCTGGGGAACGGACTGCTGCTGTTAGTTCTGGTTAAGAGCAGGAAGGCCTGGAGCGTGACAGACACCTTCATCCTCCACCTGAGTGTGGCAGATGTCCTGCTGCTGGTGACCCTGCCCTTGTGGGCAGCACAGGCCTCTCAAGTTGACGGATGGACCTTTGGCACACCTCTCTGCAAGATCACTGGAGCTGTTTTTATGGTAAGATGTGTGCAGTAAGGAAGGTGCACAAAAGAAGAAACGAAAAAATGAAAAGAAATGATTGTTTAAAACAATAAAGTACCAAAAAGTGGGTGTATTTGCTGAGGAGCAAGTGAGCAATGAATAAGCAACCACTGAATAATGAATCCTGAAATACTGAAAAGTGCAAGAATATTTTAGAAAATGAAAAGTGACCACTTTCTTCTTGAGCAGATCTTAATTATTAACCACAGACTGGTAATGACTCATTAATAACTGCTCACTAAACGATTAGTTACTCTTGTGTACCTTGTAAAGTGAAAGGTACGTAAGTTGAGGAGATACTAAAAACACACATTAAGTACTCATTCGCTACTTTGTTAAGGCCTCCTCTAAATGTTACACATTGCATAGCAGTTACCATGTAGTCAACCATTACGTCAGGATTATAACAATTAGCCGAGTTTTCCTTAAGAGTTCACAATCAACTCAGACCAGTGACAGAAGGATTCTCAAAATATATTTTAATGATAATATTCACACCACATGTACACATCCAAGACATATTCCGGGGCATTAGTGATGTTATTGGATTTGTGAGGACACATTTGTGGCAGAGGATATACATTTTTTTCTAATGTTCACCAAAATAAAAACTAGAAAATAATCCAGCTGTATTCCGTAGAGAATACGCTCCCCAGCATATATGCTTACCTTTCAAAGTCAGTATAATTTTTTCTTTGAGCTCACTTTTCAGCTTTCTACCAAATGGAGGAATTATTGTTTGTTTTTGTATTCCTGGGTGTGAATTTAGTATGAAGGTCACAGCTGTTTCTGGCAATGCAATTGACCCTGGGATTAGTTACAAAATATAGGGAGAGTTACACCTCTCTCTGTCAATTCCCTCTGGAGATATGCCCCAAAACAGGTTTGCCCTTTCAGGGACCTTGACCTTTGACCTTGAATGCCAAAACTTAAATCATCTGTACCCAGTGCCAAATGCCACCAGGTAGACCTCTCGGTGAAAATCCATTCAGAAGAAATGACCAAAAAAGTGTTTTCTGACCTGTCAATGCCCTTGACATTTGACATTGAAAGCCCAAAAGTAAATCATCTGTAGTCAGTGCTCTCAGCTCCAAAATGACAACAGTTGGACCTCTCTACTTCAGTTCTTTATGAAGCTATGGGCAAAAACATGCTATGTGACATTTGATTGACCTTTGGCCACCAAAATTTAATTAGCTGTAGGTTGGACAAAGACACATATTTGATGAAAATTTAACTGAAAACAGACACACATGAAAACATAATCTCCTCCAGCTTCATTGATGAAGATAATAAACCACATTAGTTTAGTTACATAGCTATTGTAATTTGCAGTTCCAATAAATAGAAAAACATACAATTGTTGTTAGAAACATATGAACAAGCTGTGTGGGCAACTGAGATCCATCTCTCCTGACTGCGTGCTGTGCTCAGAGGTCATGGGAGAGGTCAGCTTTCTTGCAGACAGTTTGCTCATGAGGACCCAGATTTTCCAGCCACAGAGACTTGTGCCTGTTTGGCATTCAATGACACCGCTAAAATAATCCACACGGTCCTTCACTTGATGAATAGTTTTTGATTACTTCTGATTGAATACACAAAGCTACAAATAACATATTACTACTACATCAATATCCACATATTAAGTGGCTTTTCTCTCCTTAATAAATTTGTGCATCATACGGAGTTATTACTGATTAGTGAATCATTATTACATGACAACCTAACCATGAATAAGTTTGTGTTTGTCAATTAAAGAGTAAGACAAGTTACATGCAAATACAGATAAGTTGAAGCAGGAAAAATATTATATATTGTTGCAGGTATTTTTTTTTTTTTGTTCTAAGGTTTGTCAGTCAACTAGTTGGGTGGCTAAACTGGTTGCCACTAACATCTAAGAGTAAGGGCAAGAATGGAAAAAAAATCACGTTTTCTATGTGCCTTAATTGTTCTGTGACAGGCAGGATGGGCATATATTTCATATTTAGTGTCTCAGAAGCATTTAGAAAAGCTAATAACGAGTGCTGTTTGTGTTCCCCCAGAATAGGCTTGGGTCATGCTGGGGTCGTGGGTTCCACAGTGCTCACAGTATGGCTACCAGCTGTGCAGAAATAAAGATTTCCTGTCAGATAAACATCAACTCTGGCTGATATGGAGATGGGGAACATAAAAATCCAAGTTTTCTTGTCTCCAGGTCTCATGAGCCATAGTTATAAATATGTATGTGATAATTCCAGTTATTACTGAGATGTTCTTCCACGTGAGTTGCAAAATTTTCAACTCTGCTTTCCTGTGTTGCCTAAATGAACAAGTCGACATCAGCCTCTAGTCCCAGCCAGAGCGCATGGTCCGCAAACAGGGACCACTTCCTCTTAGTGCTCGCTTTCATTAAATTTAAGATACAATATAAGCCCGCTCTTGTCCTTTCCAAATTCCCAACACCCTGCTAGTACAGAGACTGATGGAAGAGCTGTTCCAAAACCTTTTGATTTTACAAAAAAAAAATTCATGCCAATTTGGCATGTTACAGCCTCAGCAGACCACTAGGTGTCTTATTAGCTCCACAATTCGTCCTAAATTCGCCATTTTAAACATGAGACAAGGAT
>KV751362.1:932975-944344 GCA_001698575.1 Mola mola
TTTCAGCTATCAAGCTCCTCTCCTGTGGAACTATCTTCCAGTCTTGGTACGGGAGGCAGACACACTCTCTGATTTTAAGAGCAGCTTAAAACCATCCTTTTTGATAAAGCTTATAGTTAAGGCTGGCCTATCTAGCCCTTAGTTATGCTGCTGTAGGCTTAGGTTGCTGGGGGAACACTCCATGAGGCACTCAGCTCTCTTCTCTCCCCCCACTGACTCAGACTCTCTGCTCCTCTAAATGTCCATATCCCTACACTAACTTTACTTCTAACCCGGAGTCGTTGTGCTTTATCATCCTGCAGGTCTTTCTAGGTCACGGTGGGAGCTGCTGCTGTGGTCCTGCCTGATGCCTCCTGGCCACATTAGGACAGAAGATCCAGTGACTTGGATCCTAGCCTGGATTTCCAAGTGCAAATCAGGATCCACAGATCACAGTGGCTTCTGGATCAATAGACTACACTTGCTTCTGGACCACTACACTTCACATATCCCTGGATTTTTTACATACCTTACTTACTGGTCTCCAGAATTACAGTATCAGGATAGACATGCAGCCTCTCCTCCTAGATACTGAGACTTCAGATGAGCTTCTGTTAGAGAGGTTAAACGTTGCCTGTGTAACAGGGTTAGAAATAACACATATTATGAATTTCTGCAAAATTGATGTGCTGGTCTGTATGTGTATAGTTTTGGAGCCTCTGATGGGTTTATAGTGCAACTGCATGCTTAGTGTCCCTTTTGGTGCACTATACGTCCCTCCCCAAAGAATGACCTTCTGAGCTGGAGGTGAGTACACGGGAGCCGCGCTGTAAACAGTATTTTTATGTTTAATGATTTGTGGTTGTTTTTGTAGCTATCAGTGACATGTATAGTGACTGTAAGCACTTCTAGCATGTATGCGGAAAGTTGCAGACGTTTCTGTGCAGAAATAGTTACTTTACGAGCGAGTGCTTCTGGTGGCATGTCGAGCTAATGCAAGCTAACTAGTTAGCCATACCTGTGCTGGCTCGCCCCTATCGCGATGACGTCTAGTAATTATTTGAGATACTAACTTCTCTATTCTGTGTCATACAGACCTGTATGTGTGCAGTTACATAACACATTTGATGACATCTCTTGTGTTGCTGATCACAGGTGGGCCCCATTAAATGTTGGTTTCATGTATTGTTGATATACAATTATGTTTTATTTGTTTATGAATGAGATGTTATTTTTGAATGTTAGAACTTTTGTGTAAACTTGAAAGAAAATAGCTCTCCTACAAGTGCTGTAATATATTAATATGTTTCCACTATACGATCACATTCTGTTTGTTTTGTACTGAAGTGAGAAAAAAAAGAATGACCTTCTGAGTTGGAGACCTGTATGCGTGCAGTTGCATAACACATTTGATGACATCTCTTGTGTTGCTGATCTTTGTAACAGAATAAAAAAAGAAGGGAGAAGCCAGTGTGAGCAGTGAGAGCAAGTCCTGTGTGGCCGTACCATTCTTCGTGCACCATAGACACATCCATCCTACATCCACAGACACAACCGGTTACACGTACATCCGGATTTATAGAATCCACAGACTCTGGGACGTATGGATGTTTTATACATTCTAAGTAAACTGTTATTATCATGTTGTTGTGTTCTGTACAAGTGACATCTATTGCACGTCTGTCCATCCTAGGAAGAAGGATCCCTCCTCTGTGGTTCTTCCTGAGTTTTCTTATTTTCCCTGTTCAGGGTTTTTTCTTTTTAAAGTTTTTCCTCACCCGGTTCAAGGGTCTAAGGGCAGAGGATGTTACATCAGTACAGTTTGTCAAAGCCCACTGAGATAATGTGTAAATTGTGATTTTGGGCTATATAAAAATTAAATTCAATTTGATTTGAACTTGAAATGCCTGCACACTTGTTTGTCAATCCCAATTACCAATTCCTCCGCAATCAAATATACCCCATACATATATGTATAAAATAAAAACACACATTGCAACCCAAAATAATTATTAGCAAATGTAATAATGACTTAACTTTACAAAGTAAACACATAAACAGTTGTTTATTTACTGAATTCTTCAGCTTGAGAGACACGGAGGTGAGTGATGGTTACCACTCAATGACATACTGTCTCATCCTAATGCTACACTCCTGCTCGCCGCCATGCTGTAAGCCAGAATGGTGAAGTTCATATATCCTAAGTATCTGGTTTTGGAGGTTGAGAGGTCAAATTTAGTTCAATGCTGACACCATGGTTAGGGCTTTGCCACTTACCATATAGGGCTGCAGCGGGACCTTAGCGTGCCGCGTATTGTGAGGACACCGAGGGCAAACACGGCACCATAAGAGACTGAGAGCGTCCCGTCTTTAGACCAGGAAGAACCCCCGCGACGTCCCAGGTTCGGGGAGGAGAGCGGACAGTCCCCTGCAGCTGTCGAGCTTCTGTCAAGCCCAACCGAGAAACGCAGAAACTTTAGGCAGCAATTTTATGCAGCTCCGGACCCAGAATATAAGCTTTCCCCGGAAGCTCCCGGCGGCAGGTTAAACTGAAATACCAGCGATGAGATGGGCCGAAAAGTTTCCCGACACGAACGCACCTCGCGCGCAGACCACCACCTTAAGTCCCGTGAAGCGCCCAGTGGACCTCACAGATAGTTTCATTATCTCCAAACTTGTTTCGGTTCGTCCAACGTCAACCTTGCCGCTTACTGCCGATTCCGCCAAATCACCGTACAAAGCCACGCTAAAAAACAGCGTCGCCCAGTCAATTGCTTTTCAAAATAAAATGTTCTATTAAATTAAATGCCGATTCCGATTAATACTGATTTTAGAACCAAACAAATAAGTCTTGATATAGCCAGTGGTCTTCCGTTTCTAATGAGGGAAGTAGAAAATGATAAAAATCATACGGTATTTCTAGCCTTACCACGTATTTTACAAAGCAACCGCTTTATTTTGAAGACCGAATTTCTTTCGTGTGTCCATTTTCTTTGCCTGGTTTCTTTGCCAGAATACACAGAATAGCGCGATTCACAAGGAACCGCTTCCACTAGATGGGTCTGTTATGTTTCCTATCTATCTATCTATCTGTCTATCTATCTGTCTATCTATTAATCTATCTATCTATCTATATCACATGAACGTGTAGACTATTGATAATATGACCAATTAATTAAGCTATAATTTATGGTAGTATGTTGCCTCTCGAGACTTGACCATCCCATCTTCTACTACAACACGCTGTGATGAGTGGAAGAAGTCTCCCCAGTAATGAATCTAAGTGCAGAGTGATAAACCTGTGTCCAGTAGTGTGAGAGTGAGGCAGAAGCACGTCTATAGATAAAATCAGCACCAGATTTTTTTTTTCTTTTCAGTTTTAATTTACCTGGGTTATGTGTCAATATGAAATTTAAATTTAAGTATATGATCTAGTCAGATGCCCAAATATTTTGTGTTAAATTTGGAATAATTCTTTTACTGCACCACTGTAGTACTAAGTAGTAGGTTATACGTAATTTGGAGTCACTACTCTACATGAATATGTACATCTTCTTAACTAGGCTATAAGGAACATTCACTTCACTGACAGCTGCAGTTGCGGATTACTTGAGTTTAAGATTTCACAATACTTATAAATTTAAATAATTGGAGCAAAGCTTGTGAGCTGGTTCAAATCAAATCAAATTTTATTTGTATAGCCCGAAATCACAATTTACACATTATCTCACTGGGCTTTGACAAACTGTACAGATGTGACATCCTCTGCCCTTAGACCCTCGAACCGGGTGAGGAAAAACTTAAAAAACCCTAAACAGGGAAAATTAAGAAACCTCAGGAAGAACCACAGAGGAGGGATCCTTCTTCCTAGGACGGACAGACGTGCAATAAATGTCACTTGTACAGAACACAAAAACATGATAACAACAATTCATTTAGAATGTATAAAACATCCATGAGTCCCAGAGTCTGTGGATTCTATGAGTCCGGATGTATGGAAAGTCTAGTGATCCAGACGCAGGTGGACTCTGTTGGTCCAGGAGTCATTGTACTCCATGTAGCAAGATCTGGGTGTTGCTGAGTCCAAGAGTATGTAGAATCTGTAAATCCAGGGATATGTGAAGTGTAGTGATCCAGAAGCAGGGATCTCCTTTCCTAATGTGGCCAGGGGGCATCAGGCAGGACCACAGCAGCACCTCCCACCGCGACCTAGAAAAACCTGCAGGATGGTAAAGCACAACGACTCCGGGGAAGAAGTAAAGTTAGTGTAAGGATATGGACATTTACAGGAGCAGAGAAGGAGTCGGAGTCAGAGGGGGGAGAGAAGAAAGCTCAGTGAATCATGGAGTGTTCCCCCAGCAACCTAAGCCTATAGCAGCATAACTAAGGGCTAGATAGGCCAGCCTTAACTATAAGCTTTATCAAAAAGGAAGGTTTTAAGCCTACTCTTAAAATCAGAGAGTGTGTCTGCCTCCCGTACCAAGACTGGAAGATAGTTCCACAGGAGAGGAGCTTGATAGCTGAAAGCTCTGCCTCCCATTCTACTTTTGGAAATTCTTGGGATCACCAATAACCCTGCATCCTGGGAGCGTAAGGTTCTGGATGGGCGATAGGGTACTATGAGCTGTTCAAGATAAGATGGTGACTGACCATGAATAGCTTTGTAGGTGAGAACAAGGATTTTAAATTCTATTCTGAATTTAACTGGGAGCCAGTGCAGAGAAGCCAGTATGGGGGAAATATGGTCTCTGATATTAGTTCTAGTCAGTACACGCGCTGCTGCATTTTGGATTAACTGAAGAGTTTTTAAAATTTTGTTAGGGCAACCTGAAAATAAAGAATTACAGTAGTCCAGCCTGGAAGTAACAAACGCATGAACTAGTTTTTCTGCATCTTGTTGAGACAGGATGTGCCGGATTTTAGCAATGTTACGGAGGTGAAAGAAGGCGGTCCTTGAAATCTGTTTAACATGTGATTTAAAAGACAGCTCCTGGTCAAAGATAACACCCAGGTTTCTGACAGTGGTGCTGGAGGCCAAGGCAATGCCATCCAGATTAACTATGTTGCTGGATAATGAGTCTCTAATGTGTTTGGGGCCCAGCACAATGACTTCAGTTTTGTCAGAGTTTAACATTAAAAAGTTATGAAACATCCAGTTTTTAATGTCCTTAAGACATGACTGTAGATTAGCTAACTGATGGGTTTCATCTGGCTTCATTGATAAGTATAGTTGTGTGTCATCTGCATAACAGTGAAAATGTATGGAGTGCTTTCTAATAATTTTACCTACAGGAAGCATATATAGAGTAAATAGTAATGGTCCAAGCACAGAACCTTGTGGGACTCCATGACTAACCTTGTCATATCTTGATGATTCATCATTAACATGAACAAAATTATATCTATCAGATAGGTAGGACTTAAACCATCTTAGAGCAGATCCTTTAATGCCAATTTGGTGTTCCATCCTCTGTAGTAAGATGTGATGATCGATAGTGTCAAAAGCTGCACTAAGATCTAATAAGACTAGTATAGAGATAAGTCCTGCATCAGATGCAGTGAGGAGGTCATTTGTAACTTTTACCAATGCCGTTTCTGTGCTGTGATGCTTTCTAAAACCTGACTGAAACTCTTCAAATAGACTATTATACTGAAGAAAGCCACATAGTTGTTTCGCTACTGCTTTCTCTAGAATCTTTGAAAGAAAGGGGAGGTTGGATATTGGTCTATAGTTGGCTAAAACTTCTGGGTCTAGGGTAGGTTTTTTTAGGAGCGGTTTAATTACAGCTACTTTAAATGACTGGGGCACATAACCTGTTACAAGGGATAGATTGATAATGTTTAGTAGTGGATTTCTAATTAGGGGTAAAACCTCTTTGAGCAACCTAGTAGGTATGGGGTCTAGTATACAGGTTGATGATTTAGATGAAGATAATGTTGTCGTTAGTTCCTTAAGGTCAATTGGATGGAAGCTTTCCAAACACACATCAGGACTAATAACAGCCTCTATAATTCCTGTTGCTGAACTGGAATCTGTGGAGTGTAGGATATTTTCTCTGATAAGTCTAATTTTATTATTGAAGAAGTTCATAAAATCATTACAGGTGAGGGCTCTAGGAATGCATGGTTCAATAGAATGATGGCTCTCAGTCAGCCTGGCTACAGTGCTGAAAAGGATCCTGGGCTTATTCTTGTTTTCTTCTATCAACGCTGAATAGTAGTCTTTTCTTGCTCGGCGAAGGGCCTTCCTGTATACTTTAAGGCTATCCTGCCAGGCCATGTGTGGCTCTTCCAGTTTAGTGGAACGCCATTTCTTTTCAAGTTTATGAGTTTTCTGTTTTAACTTGCGAGTGTTAAGATTATACCACGGAGCTAGTCTCTTTACTGGTTTTGTTTTCTTTTTAACTGGGGCAATGGAATCGAGTGAAGCACGTAGAGAGCCGGCAGTGAAATCGGCAAGGTGATCAAGCTGGGAGGGGCTAAATTTAAGATATGACTCCTCTGTTATTTTGGGATATGGCACTGAAATTAATGCAGAGGGAATAATTTCTTTAAAATTTTCAACAGTGTCCTCAGATATGCATCTGCTATAATAACTAGTGACTCTTGGTTTATAGTTGATGAGCAGAAATTCAAATGTTAGAAGATAATGATCTGATAAAAGCAGATTTTGCGCAGAGACATTTAAATGCTCAATTTCAATGCCATATGTCAGAACAAGATCAAGGGTGTGATTAAAAGTGTGTGTTGATTCTTGTACACACTGACAGAAGCCGAATGAATCTAATAGTGAGAGAAATGCCGTACCAAGGCTGTCGTTTTCAATGTCTACATGGATATTAAAGTCACCTACAATAATGACTTTATCTGTTTTGAGGACCAAAGCTGAGAGAAACTCTGAAAATTCAGATAAAAATTCAGTGTAGGGTCCAGGTGCTCGATACACTATAACAAACATAATTGGAGTTTTCATGGTTGGATCGGAAATGCTAAGAATGAGATTTTCAAATGAACTAAATTTTTGTTTGGGCTTAGGGTTTATTAATAGGGCAGAATTGAAAATGGCTGCAACTCCACCACCTCTGCCAGTGTCTCTGGGAATGTGTGTGTTAATGTGACTGGGAGGAGTGGATTCATTAAGACTTACATATTCGTCTTGGCACAGCCAAGTTTCAGTAAGGCAGAATAAATCAATATTGTTATCTGATATAAGCTCATTTATTAATACACCTTTAGATGATAGGGATCTGATATTCAAGAGTCCACATTTAAGTCTCTTTACTTTGTAAACTGCCTCATTAGTGGTGTTGATTTTTATTAAGTTCCTATGTGAACTCTTATTTGATTTAGTGAATTTAGTGAATTTATGTGGACGGGGGACAGACACAGTCTCTATGGGGTTGTAGGTGGATGACTCTAAAGGAAGCGCAGAGAAGCGTGTAAGACTGCAACTCTGCTTCCTGGCCTCAACTCTGAATTGTCAATTTGGCTGACTAATAAATCTGGCCATATTTCTAGAAATGAGAGCAGCTCCATCCCAAGTAGGATGGATGCCGTCTCTCCTCATTAGACCATGTCTTCCCCAGAAAGTTTGCCAATTATCAATGAAACCCACGTCGTTTGCTGGACACCACCTCGACAGCCAGCGGTTGAACGACGACATGCGGCTAAACTTATCGTCACTGGTCAGGTTAGGCAGGGGACCAGAGAAAACTACGGAGTCCGACAGTGTTTTGGCAAAAGCACACACCGACTCAACATTAACTTTAGTGACTTCCGACTGGCGTAGCCGAACGTCATTACCGCCGACATGAATTACAATCTTACTGTATTTACGTTTACTTTTTGCCAGCAGCTTTAAATTTGATTCCACGTCGCCCGCTCTGGCCCCAGGAATACATTTGACTATGGCCGCTGGTGTGGAAAATGTCACGTTTCGCAAAATAAACTACACTTAGTACAGGTACCATTATCACTAAATGAGGCAGAGGAATAACTAAACATGTGACACACTGAGCAAGAGAGAGGAGAACGAGAGGGAGAAGCCATTGCTGTGCGCCAGGTTAGCGCGACACAGAACGGTTGGAAGAGTAGCGATAAATTAACTAAAATGAGAGCGGGCTAAAGGGTGTTAAGTACAGGGTTTACACTTTCAATACACAGCAGTTAAACAATTAATGTCGTTAAAACCCTCTCAGATAGTTAGCAAGGTACAGCAAGACGACCAGACACAAACAACCAGTTCAGTTCAGGCAACTTGAGCTGCTCAACTCTGTATGCTCAATAAACACGCCTCATTCTCATCTAAGTAACACCTTCCCACTTTTATGGTGTATTTAAACAGCATGCACTTTCCATCTGCCTTTCTGCCTGTCAGTGCCTCTGCTACACTGCATGAGTATTGCTCCCTGTTCTTTAAGCCCCACCATCACCCCAGCACCCAACTGCAGTCTCCGATGGGGTTTTCAAGGTTTTTACTCATCGCTCCCCAATATTTCTTTGCAAACTTAATGTGGGGAGTGATGAGGTCGGAGACCAGATGCCAAACTTGAATAATTATATATTAAAATATTTCAATGCATAAGCGTGACTTGCCCGGCTGAAACATACTAATTGTTAAAGATTAAACTACCACATTACAGGTATAAAAATCAGCATATAGTCTGGGTCAGTGACACACATATTTCAGATGTCTACAAGTAATTAAAGTTTCCCATGAAGAGACAAATCCCCTCTAAGATCATCAAAGTTACTGTTGTCCCACATGCAATAAAAATTTTCTACAATGTTTCACCTGTACAAAATAAAAGAGAAGACGAAAACTCAATATAAGTTTGCCAATCCTTTGTTTTCTGTCCTCTTCCATTTGTCATTTTACAATCTCTCTGTGAACCTGGAGGGATGTGATTACTGGGCTGGGAACAACTTGAATAATAACACTCATATTGACATATTTTTTAGATTGTTGGGATGGTACTTATATTTAATTTTAAGAATTTAAGGAATTTGAGAAAATACTTTTTCTGGAAATTTCAGTTTGTTTGTTGTCAACTTTTACAACATAATAAAGCATAACTTGACATAACATAGTGTATCCAACATAAAATTACATCAGTGCTATAAGAAGAAATACTTTGTATTTGACAGATACATACATTCTCACTTCTGTCCTCTGCACTGAATTTAACAGCGAGGAATTAAGTAAATACTTTTAACACCAATTGTGATTTTCATTCCAGCCTTATTCATTGGTAGACTAGATACTTATTTGGTGGATTATAATTCTTTAAGTTTATTATTATCAAACAATGTATTAGATTAGCTAACATTACTCTCTCTAAAAAAATGCTTAGCATAAAAGCTGCTAACATATCAAAGCACCAGAAATAATAATGTACTTATATTTAAAGGTACTACAAAATATATAGTATGCCACATTTTGCTGACAATAATGTACATAATCACTTGTAATAAATACATTTACACTACATATCACTGGTTTGACTTCAGTTGAATCCAATTTGATGTCATATTGGATGAATATCTTCAGCATGACACCTTTCTTAAACATTCGTACTCACATTGTCATTTGTGTTATTATAGTGGCTCAGAACTGTGCATGCATGCGTAGCTCCACATTCAGTGGAAATAATAAACTTGCAGAGACAGATGACCCGAGACACTGATGAATGCCATGCTTTTATTCCAAAATAGACTTTTATATGAAACATTGTGAATAGCAAAGAAGCTGGGACATGCAAAAATGAGTCACACTGCCTTCTTTTCCTCTTTTAAAGGACAGAATAATTTTTTTTACACACAGTGGAGAGAAGAGTTGCTTATGAATCATCAAAAACAAAAAACTGGCACTGTCTGTCTGATGGAAAACAGGAAGTTCAAAACATGCATTGTTTTAATATATACAGCCATTTTCATTATTTAAGGTGAAACTATCTAAAACTATCTCAACTATCTATCTATCTAACGATCTACTGAGTGGAAGGATGTTAGATATGAATCTCCCTACTGAAACCTATCAGCTACGTATTAGCTGCTAACCAAGCTCTTCTGAGTGTGAAGAAATCTAATTGTTTCACAAGATTTGAGCAATATACATGTCAAAAATGGGTTACACAACAGCCTCAGCATGTGAGGAACAGGGCTCACTTTTAAAGACTTTCATTTAAAAACAATATAAAATAAAACAAACAACAACAAAACATGTCACCAGCTGCACCATATAAACAAACGAACAGAAAAGCACCAGTGGAAGAAATACATTTCAGTTAATTCTTTTTCTTACACGTGCACACACAATCAAAAACATCCTGTCAGCACACTAGATTTAAAACAGTTTCACACCATGACAGAGTAAGATGTGTTTTCATTTTCTGCAGAACTGAATGACCCTGTGATCTTTCTTGCCTTCCTGTCCCTCCATCCCTCCAACCCCAACCAACCTCTCCGTCTGAGCAGCCCCTTGCACATTTTGGCCAGCTCCCTCCTGAATTTCACCCCTACAAAGCCGTACAGGAGAGGGTTTAGGGTGCAGTGCAACAGCCCCACACTTTCAGCGATCAGAATCCCCATGTCCACCACACGGCCAAACTGGCAGCCCCCAGTCATCACGTCCAGCCTGTGCAGACTATCTACCAGCTGGAAGCAGTTGTATGGCGCCCAGCAGAGGACAAATACTGATACTAAGGTGACAATGAGGCGGAGAGATTTGCGTTTTTGGCGGCGGCTAGCATTGCAGAGAGATCTGAAGATGCGGATGTAACAGTAAAGCATGATGAGGAGAGGGAGCCCAAAACCCAGAACCACACTGACCAGCTGCAGCCCCACCTGCCACTGTGTGGTGTTCTTAGTGAACCAAAGTTGGCATAGGAGCATCTTTTGCTCCCTGCCTGTGGTGTTCTCCACTACCTCTTTGAAAGCAATGTCCACCCCACTCAGGCCCAGGCAGACCACCCAGATGAGGGCACACGCAATCTGGGCATGGCAAGGGCTGCGCTTCCAGCCAGAGGTGACCGCATGAACAATGGCCAGGTATCGGTCAAAGCTGATGCAGGCCAGGAAAAGGATACCACTGTAGCGGTTCAAGGAGAAGAGGGCACAGGAGATCTTGCAAACAGCCAAGCCGAACACCCACTGGTGAGCCCACTGCACTGCAAACAGGGGCAGAGTGAAGGCCAGCATGAGGTCAGAAATGGCCAGGTGAAGGAGGAATGTGTCTGTCAGTGAGAAGGCACACGCTCCCCTATTCTGAGAATTTCGGTAGCGTCGGATCACAGACAGCACCAGGACGTTGCCCGCAACAGCCAGGAGGAACACCAGGCTAAACACAACAGGGGAGTACTTCTGTGCAAAACCATAGATGTCTTCTTGCA
>KV751362.1:950259-973329 GCA_001698575.1 Mola mola
TTTATGTGTCGAGTGAAAGCCTCCAATTCTTGAGTTTTGATTTTTACCCATGTGTCATCTGAACCAGTGGCTGGGAGTTGTTCCTGTGAAGGAGTTCAGAGCCCTCTCCTCCACCTCCTCCATGTAGAAGTTGGCCACGATGCGGGACACTGGAGAACCCACGGCACAGCCGTGTTTCTGTCTGTGAAAAACTTAATCGTATTTGAAGTACGTCGTGGAAAGGCAAAGGTGCAGAAGGTCGCAAATTTGGTCAGAGTTAAAGTTAGTTCTGGTGTGTAGAGAGCTGTCTTGTTGTAGACGTTTTCTAGCAGTCTCTACTTCCTCACTGGTGGGTATGCACGTGAAAAGAGAAGTGAAATCAAAGGAGACCATGGTTTCATCCGGTGGCAGAGTGAGGGTCTGTATCTTCTTTGTGAAATCTATGGAGTTTTGGATGTGGTGTGGTGTGTTGCCCACCAGAAGGGACAGGATACTGGAGAGTTGTTTGGCAATGTTGTAGGTCACCGAGTTGATGCTGCTGGCAATGGGTCTGAGTAGCACTCCTTCCTTGTGGATCTTGGGGAGACCGTAGATGCATGGAATGGCCTCTCCAGGGTACAGATGGTAATAGGTAGGGCGGTCAATGATGTGGTCTTTTTCCAGTTTCTGTAGGTAGTCTATCACTTTTTTCCTGTAGCTGCTGGTTGGGTTCCTTTTTAAGACCTCATATGTCTCACGGTCGCTGGGCAGTGAGGTTGTCTTGGTGTGGTAATCTGATGTGTTGAGGATTGCGATGCATCTCCCTTTATCAGCTGGAAGGATGGTGATGCTTGGATCCTTGCTCAGTGCGGAAATCGTCCTTTCTTCGATGGTGATATTGGAGGGAGGTATTTTTGCACTGGCGAGGGTGGCTGAGACTTTAAGTCGGATCTGTTCGGCTTCAGAGGAGGTCAGCTTGTTGGTCTTAATCGCTGACTCTGTAGCTGTGATGAGATCCACTATTGGTAGTTGTCGTGGAGAGATAGCGAAATTCAGGCCTTTTGCCAGCATATCTATTTCCGGTTTCGTGAGGGACCTCTAAACAAAGGTGGTAGACTAAGACACCACTTGTCTGCAACCTACAATGCTGTCTTGGGAGCCCTCCCCAGGCGGTTTAACCCTCATACACACCTGGGGCCATGTGATCCCAAGGTGTCACATGAAAGCAGGGGTGAGGGGCAAACACTCTCGAGTGATTCACACCTGGGATCATGTGACCTTAACAACTCACATGATGCCTAGCCAAAGGCATTATTTTTATTGATTTTTGGTGATTGCCTCCACCCACTCCGGGTTAAATACCTGGGTTTCCCGTACTGACCTTCAGAACTGAAGAAGCCTTTCGGATGAGAGGCGAAACGTCTTCAAACAAGATAAGAAGTCCAGTTGCTTCCTACTAAACACTCCAAGATAAACCACAAGTTAAATTATTTTTTCTTAGAATGAATACCTAAAGTGGGACCTTGGTGAAAATAGGACTGTACTTGGAACTTGTACTTGAGGTTTTTCTTTTCTTTTTAATTATATTGTGACTTTGCGCAACTACCCGATTATTGTGACAAATTAAAATAGTTAACTAATATGATCAGTTTTTTTTTTGTTTGTTTTTCATTTTTTTCCAGCCGACAGCATCGGATCTCTGTCGCATAGTGCTCTCCTTCCGGACTGTCATATTAGAGCTCATTGTGACATTTCTTAGTGTTTACAAATGTAAGGAAAAAGGAAAAAAAAAAAATATGAGAGGATGAATAGACCTTGAATCTCATGTTGAAATAACAAAGAAAGAAAATACATTCCGTGATGTGGACACAATTTATGTATAATCATAATTAAGTAGGTGGTCAAAGTATGTAGAAAATGGTTTACTTTGTAACTTATATAAATGGTCTGATAATCTTATTTAATACTCATTATTAAATTACATGGTAAACATAACTAACTGCTGTGATTTTGAAAGTAACATCTTCTCCATTTCTTGCTTGATGTGAGATTTCAGCACCTCCACAACCAAAAGAAAAAGAACAGGACTGTTTTTCTCTTTCACCTTTCACCTTCGGCTTCTCTGACTGTTTTTACCTTTATTGATAAGATAATATTGACAAACATTGCTGCTGTATTCGCCAACAGTCTTTCAGGATGGTGAACCCATCCCTATCTTTACTTAAAAAAAACGAACAAATGCAAACTTGTGCCAGCTCACCTAGTCAACTATCAGATGTACCATCATGTTTCTTTTAGCATTTCATATCTTTTCCAGTCTTTTGTCTTAAATGTTGAAACTTGTTGTTCTTTGCATCAAAATCAAAATGGAAAGATCATTTTAAAAAAACAATGAAATCTATGTTTTGCTATTTTTCTATTCAATATGGGGTTTCAGTGTTTGGCAAATCACCACTCTGTTTCTATTCACATTTTAAGTTCCATTTTTGGGAAAACAGGGTTGTATGATTGTATAAATATAAAACAATAAATACATAACAGTGGAAGTTTTTTTTTATATCAAATAACTTTCCCATTTATTTTGTAAGTTCATAGTAGCGTATTTACACAATATTTATTCTTCATATAATTGTTTCTGAATGCTATTTTCCATGTATAAAATGCTATTCAATATTGAAAATTGTGTATTTCTCACATATTATGTAATATGAGTATTTCCTATATGTTGAATAATTTAATCATGCAAACGTATTACAATAAATACCTCTTTGAGTGATGTTTTGATTTAGGCTTTTTTCGTGTTAGTTGCAGTTGAACATAGAAGGAACAGAATGGGTGGGAACCATGTTCCTCTTTCTGATTTCGTGTTTATTTAGCATATCCACGGAACACGAAGCACACTGAGAGATAAAGTGGAGTGAATGACATTCATTTGAAGAGGTAAGGCTGTCATGGTATTAGTTTTTGAACTTCAAATATAGTACAGCATCTTGCAGTTACTTATTTATCCATTCTTTAATTGGACAAGGATGTGAGAGAGTGCATGAAGGATATGAAAGGGATTTCTGATGAAATGTTATTGTTTTTTGCCTTTGATGCAATGTGGCATTTTATTGAAAATTGCTGTCAATTTCTAGACTAAAGATACCTTATTTGAATAGTAGGGACCAGTCATTTTTATGGGGAAAATATCTGAGGATTATTTCATGTTGTAAATGTTTCTGTCTGTGTGAGTGCTGCCATTAATCACAAGAGGACTATGAAAAATGTTTGCTAAACTTTAGTTGTTGATAGCCTGCAGGTAACTCTCCGCAGGCCAAATTGTTTGCCCTTTTTTTGTGCAAATATTAAGCTATTCTTTGAATGATTTAATGCTTTCAGACTTGCATTTAAAGTGTTAATATGAAATGCAGTGGAAGTTGAAAACAAGGACAGAGTGAAAATGGATATGAAAAGAGGAACAAAGTTTATCCTGCTGAGAGAGTCAAATAAAAAAAACCCACAAAAAACAAAAAAATACCTCAGTTGTAGTGGATGTTGTAAAAACTGAAATTTAAAATACTGCTCTCTCTGTCTCAGATTCATGTACCATGCTCAACAAATAGACAACCTTGAGGACCTGTTGATGTCAATAAATCCAACCAACAAAGACACAGAGATTTTTGTTCAGCTGGACTGCCACAAGACAAAATGGCAGGCCTCACTTATCAGATGTTATCAGTGATGGTTGTTCTTGAAGCTGTTCGACTAATCGGTGGCTACAGCTTTAACAACTGCATTGAAGAGCCACTTCCAAAACAAGATTCTTTCAGTTGCATCCATCGAAAGGAAAAGAGCATGAGAGCTATTGTAAATGACCTGCCCCCATCTGCCATCAATCTAATCATCACCATTAATACTGTGTTGAACATTCCCAACGGGAGCTTTACTCATCTACAGAAACTTCAACACCTCCGACTGGATCATAATAACTTGACCACCATTGAGCCATTCGCTTTCAAAAAGTTGCATGAACTCAAGTCTCTGAATTTGTCCTTTAACTACATATCAGAGCTCCAGCCTTCTCTGTTTGAGGACCTGCATAGCCTAAACTTTCTGTCACTGGCAAACAACAAATTAAAGACGGTTCCTGAAGGAATATTCTCCAGTCTAGACAATCTAAATGCTTTAATCATGAGGCAAAACTTCTTAACGGATTTCTCTTGGATTGCAGAGTCTGTGTCACAGCTAAAAAATCTTAGCACCTTAGATCTGTGCTTCAATAATATGACTTCTCTGAGCCACTCAAATGTGTCACTACCCAAATCCCTCACTAAGGTATACATTTGTAGAAATAATCTGTCAACGTTGGGATGTGAACATTTGTTTCTCAGATTCATTCAGGTGCTAGATTTGTCACACAATTCAAGGCTCCCTACAACAGCTTTTCAAGGAGTGGATTTAAGCGGTATAAAGTATCTGGGCTTGCGGTCAACAAGTGTCAAGATAGTGAAGTTGTTAAACATCAGCAACATCTCTGCAGGCCACATTGATTTCTCTGGCACAGGCCTAAAAAATGACACCCTGCTCATTGAATTATGCAGAGTGCTGAAGAGAAAGGTAAAATGGATTGGTAAATTTAGTTTGGTCAGTAATGGGATTAAGACTCTCACAAATTACACACTGTATGATTGTCCTGACATCAGAGGGGCTTTGGATTTATCATGTAATCAACTTAAAACAACAACTTGCCTCGATTTTATTGAGGGACAGACACACATTAAAAAAATCACAGCTGAGCATAATCATCTCACCTCCCTCCAATCCTGTAGAAAATGTAAAGATACATTCAGGAATCTGAAAGAGCTGAGCTTTCGATACAACCGCATCCTCTTAGTTGACGCTTATGCTTTCTGTCATATGCCATATCTGCAAACATTAAAACTTAACATCAACACAATTGCTTTTCTCCATCGTGAAGCTCTCAAAGGGCTAAAAAGACTTGAGACACTCCGTTTGGACAATAACCTCTTGACTGATTTGTTCAATAACACCTTTGAAGGTCTTTTCAACCTGCAAATCCTTAACCTTCGCAACAATCGTATTGCTGTCATTTTCAATAGGACATTCCACCATCTCACAAATCTGACTATACTAGACCTTGGAGGTAACAAGATCACTCATTTTCAGCCATCTGGACTCAGTGGTTTAAAAAGTCTGTCCAAATTCTACCTAGATGGAAACAATCTCCGAACGATTGATAGTTCCTACTACCACATATTTCAAGACACACTAAAAGTGCTCGATTTACAAAGAAATCAGATTCGCTTCCTCGATGGAGACAACAACCATTCACCATTTATGAATCTAAGTAAACTCAGTGATCTTAAGTTGGATGGGCAGCGGCCTTACGGCCTCACTATTTTACCCCGCACTTTATTCCGTGGCCTCCATTCACTGAAATCTTTGTATCTCACCAACAATAAAATCAGTCATCTTGCTGACGATGTTTTTGATGATCTGACAGGCTTAGAATTCCTCACATTGGATAATTGCTGTGTTGGAGTGACACAGTTAAAACCAGGTGTCTTTAAAAATCTAAGAAATTTGACCAAACTGATTGTAGAAAATATGGGCATTCAGAACTTCTCAAAGGAGGTGTTTGGGAATCTTTCAAGGTTACAAACAATTCAACTTAATTCCAATGTTATGCAGAGCATTCATGTCGATGCACTAGAAAGTTTACCTAAACTCAACTACCTTGACATTCGCAATGTTCATTTAAGTTGTACCTGCGAGAACAGCTTGTTAAAAAACTGGACAGTGAATAACCGAAATGTCCAGGTGGTCTATCTCTACAATTTTTGGTGCGCAAACAATGCGAAAGTCAAATTCTTCAAGTTTGATACCAACGTTTGTTACTTAGATCTAGGGGAGTACCTTTTCTTAAGCACAGCACTCGTGATCTTTGTGTTCACAATCACTCCTTTATTTTATGTCAAACTCTACTGGAAAATCAAGTACAGCTACTATGTGTTCCGCTCCTGGTTTAGCGAGCAATGGCGTAGACTCAGAGAAGAGGAGGAAAATTGCAAATTTGATGCTTTCATTTCCTACAATTCCTGTGATGAACAGTGGGTCATGGACCAGTTGTTGCCTAACCTCGAGGGAAATCAATCACCTTTTAAACTTTGCCTACATCACAGGGACTTTGAGCCAGGCCGCTATATTATTGACAACATAGTCTCTGCTGTGTATAGCAGCCGTAAGACTATTTGTGTGGTGAGCAGCAATTTCCTAAGAAGTGAGTGGTGTTCCCTCGAAATCCAACTGGCCAGTTACCGACTGTTTGATGAGCACCGGGATGTTCTGCTGCTTGTTTTTCTGGAGCCAATCTCAGAGAGGCAGCTGTCATCCTATCACCGCATGAGGAGAGTGATGTTGAAAAAGACTTATCTGCAATGGCCTGGCTCGGATTGCACTGATCCAGCACAGGCAAAAAATTTGTTCTGGGATCAGCTACGGAGGGCATTAAGAACAAGGTGCAAAACTGAAATGGAAGAAAATTACACAAGTGAAGGTTTTGTAACTCAATGTCAAGAAACTGAACATTCTGAGACTCACAATCCAGATGAAAACTATTACTTGCCTCCTTAAAAAGATTTGACAATTTTATTTGTGATTTGTGAGAGGTATGTCAATACATACCTCTCAAGTCAAATGAATAAGTGATTTTCTGCTACTAAAAGGATCTTGAAAATAGGGTTTAAATGTAATAATGGTTTTAATATGATAATATGCATTGTAAGATTAATAACAGAAATACACATGCAAACAAGCAAAAATGTAACTGCTCACTGTATATTTAGCTAGGCTTGATGGTGGCTTTGCTCTGCTGTACAGGATGTTCTAGCATTTAAATATAGCTCAAAACAAACAAAATATCACAAGCTTTTCATAACATACTCTTTAAATGCTTGGGCTGTAAAAACCTGAAAAGAAATTAAAGTACCTGTGTAAATGAAGATATGCTAATGTACAATTAAAAGCTCCAATGATGCAAGTAAATTTAGCTGTGTGCTTGTTCTTCTATCTGTGCATAAATTAGGTAAAAATAATAACTACTGAGATGAAATTGATCACATTTGGTACTGTGTTTACAATAATATATGGTCAAACAACACATATCTTGACTATGAAGAAAAAGGTCTTGGTATGAATTAAGGCGATATTGGATTTTTAGTTAGCCAGGCATGACTACACTTTAGTATAATCTCATAGGAGGGAAAGACCAGGGCTCGAGGTTTGGGAAAGAAGAAAGAGAACGTGCGGAGTCTCTTTCAAGTATGTGCGATGGGGGGTAATTCATCAAATCAGTTTGATGGGACCTGAGGGGAGGGGAATTTAAAGGGCCACTGAATGGGTTGAGAGGCTGGAAGTAGTTGTTCTGCTGAGAATGACTTTTGGCAGAGGTGGAGGGAGAAAAAGAGAATTTGTCAAACTCAAATGGGCCTTGTTCTCGGGTACAGAGTATTTGCCCTACAGAATGTTTATCCGGCTTTTGTGCTTGGTAAGGAAAGAACGGCTGGATGTTGCTGTGAGATCCACTGCTTCTCTCCGTAACTGCTCTGGTCTGGTTCTTAAATCTGTTTACAAAGGAACCAAGAATAACTTCATCTTTGTTCTGTGGCCTGTTGAGTCTGTGCCCCCAGTGCTGAAATGATGTGACTTCTTCTCCCCAGCATGGGGTGGAAGAGGGAGTGAATAGCTTGTCAATGAGCTCAGAGTACATACAGAACTGAGGAGAGTGAGTGGGTCTGAGGATATCATCCAAAAGGCTGACAGAAGTCTCCACGGGCCTCATCTTTGAATAAAAGAAACAAACCAAAAAAATATTTTATTCATCAGAAATGGAATTTTAACTTATCTAAATGTGAAATGAACTTAAAGCACATTGAAAAGCACATTTCAAGTCTTACCTGCCTCTGGCTGTGGTGTAGTTGTGGACTAGTCTTGCAGTAAAAATGCCTGCTTCTTGCAATGTTAAAAGATGTCCTTTTCTGGGTGTCAAAACATGGCTGACTGTCAGTGAAAGCTGTTATGAATGGATCTAAAAAAGAAGGATACATAAATTGAAAACCTGCCCGTGCACTATGATGTGTATAATGCTTTCTATTGCTTGTTTCTATTGACAGCACACTGTCAATAGGTTCACAGTTTCTAGTCAAACACAAGTCAGGAGTACATATATACACGGGTTTTCTTTGCTGTAATCAAAGAAAATCCCAATATCTCTTTGCTGTTGATGCTGACATTCCTAATGTGCTTCCAGTGTACATGTAATAATAGCGGAAAAAAATCCACTTTATTTTGTTCAAACTTGTGTTAATCTGAAGTTCATGCAGCTTCAGTAGTCAGAGTTAGATAAACGGAAAAAATTTCATATATCAATAAAACAGGTATTTCTATGGATGGGTGCACTTTCTGTGTGGAGGACATGTAAGTATGTTCATGAGAATGCAGGAGATGCAAAGAAATGTAGTAATGCTGTATCGGCCGAAGAAATTCAAGCTAATAAACATAGACGTAACATTTAGCTGTTCAAAATATTCAAACTTTAAATACTTTTCATTTTATTTATAATTTCCATATTAGTACTGTGAATCACAATAAGAATTTTTGCAATAACACAGAAATGGTTAACATGCAGTATTATTGAGTGAATAACGATGCTTTTTTTTTTTTGCTATTTTATGCTTTTTTTCCTTTTTTTTTTTTTTTTTAAAGAAACAATTTATTTTCATTATGTGAACCTTATTGCTGCCTAACAAGTGTCTACCTGTGAGCAAGAACTGATCTTGATCTTTGACAGTTGGCTCCTCATCCTGGACTTCTTTTGTGGGATCAGAACCAGAGCTGAGGCATCGCTGAACTTGAAGGAGGTTCTCCTGAAGCTGGGGTCCGTGCCTCTCCCGTAGAGCTTTCAATATCACCCCCTGACTCTCTGCCACCAGGTTCTTCTTTGGCAGATATGGGAACTGCAGACAATCACACAAACCTGCTACTAATGCACTGACAGACTGAGATACACAATCAGGATCTGGTCCTCGGTGGTGTGTGTCCGAGCTGTCAGCAGCATTTGAGCTGGCAAGCTTGAGTGGGCTTGGGCTGAGACCAGGAGCTTGTGTATGGTGGACAGAATATTGCTGGATCTTTGGTGTGTTCTCCAGAGTAGAACTCAAATGTCCTTTAACATTCCTTTTCAATGTCTTCAAATTCTCTCTGTCAACAGTGGAAGATTGCTGCAACTCTCCCCCCTTTACAGATATGACAGGTTTGTTATCGGCGCTCTTGATTATTATTGCATCGAGGGAGCTGTGTTTAGATGAGAAGGTGTTTTTAGAACTTCCAGATGAGAGATCAAGTTGCTGCTGGGGTTTCTGTGCAGGTGTAAGTTCTGATCCTTGGCTGTTCTTTTTTTCTTTCTCACAGACATTATCCTTTGTAGAGGGTTGTGCTTTTTGTTCAAATGACATTGCCACCTCACTATCAGCAACCAAACCATAATTAGTGCAGAACGGAGAAGGAATCTGAAATGTTGAAGAAGGATGTGAAGTAGGACTGTTCTTTACTTGCACTTCCTGTCCACTTTTCTCCTGTTTCCTCTGCTCACTTAACAAGCGTTCAATATCAATAGACTTCACCTCATGGTTGAACAGGCCTTGGTGTCCTATCAGGCGACTGTCTGTGATGATGCTGAGCTCCTGTGAAGCAGGAACGACATTTGGGAATGGCACATCTCTTCGTGAAGGACCATGACAGCCACTGTGACAGCATTTATGGAAATGTGCTGCGTCTTTACTGGTTAAACGGTGGCAGTGATGGTGACGTGATTTGGATTTAGCCCCATAGCCTCTCATCTGATTCCTCTCTCTGTGGCTCTTCAGTCTCTTCACTTTGTGGTGCCCATTTGTCTTGCCAGAATGGAATAAATATTTGCAGTCTGCCATGAAGCTTTTCATTTGAGCAACCATTTTTTAATGTTGGACTTGATTCTTTTTTGAAAACATTTGAGAACTTTTCTTCATCTGATGAAGGATCCAAACACATGGTTCATGCTGCACTGGATTCTCAAGACTGCTGACCACAGGTAATGCTGTAAGACACAGATATGAGAGAGCTTGATAAGATCTGCAGAATGATGATACAGATCAATAAGATCAACCATATGAGTAGATTATCAAGCAAATTACTACACTTTTAATTATAGTGTCTGAATTCAAGTGTAGACCCTCTGGACTGACGGCCCTCATCTTATATACCGTAAATGTCTAAGGTGCATGTCAAAGATATCTTACCTAACAGTTCACAACAATATGGATACAAATACTTAAGTTCACTGCTTAAATACTGTTTTAGAAATTTTATACTTTTAATGGATATGCAGATAGTTGGTGTGAGAGAAGAAGATGCAGAGGACAAGGAGAGGTGGAGGAGGATGATTCGCTGTGGCCACACCAAGAAAAAGCTAGGTAAAGCCGAAAGAGGAAGAAGTAGTGACTTTTAATGTTGGAAACTTTAACTTTTACTACACTATATTTTCTTCAAACAAGTGATACATTTACTCCACAACTCCAGTATTTGACATTTAATTTGTAGTGACAATATAAAATCTGAATATACTGTAGTTTTTCAGTCTCTAATAATCAGTATTAGGTTATCTGGACTGTGAATATTCACACGATATCAAGTGACTGGCACGCTGTCTTTCATCAAGTCAAGTTACTCATCAGCCATGTCTTACTGGGCTCCTGTGACTGATTATTATAGAAAATGGGAGAAAGCCAAAACAAAAACTTTCAGTAACAGATCTACATTCAATGTATTTGTTCACTGGATATCCAGGCAATCTAGTAAAACAGATTTAACCTTCTTAAAGTTGAATAGTTGCCATGTTTAAAAGAGAAGTCTAGTTCCACTGTCTCTTTTTCCTTGGCCAAGTAAAGATAACCATACAGATTTTAATTTTTTTGTTTGGGACAAGCAGGGACACTTAGAGCACTAATTCAATATGTATGGTGCAGGTATTCATAAGGTTAATTTATTTTATTTATTTTTTTTAAAATGTGGGGTTTTTTTTTACTTGTATTGTTCATTATTATACTACAAGACCTTCTAAGACCAGATACTTTTGATGCTTATGTACATTTACATGAGTAACTTCCTGAATTTGACTTGAGTAATTTTCTGGAGGGTGACTTCAACTTTTACCAAAATCCCTTTCAAATAAGATATCTTTACTTTAAGTCAAGTACTGTGGTTTTCAAGAATTTTTTTTTTTTTTACATCATTTGACACTGAGAATATATGCAATAAAGTGTATAAACTCTTTGCTGTGGATAGTTTAGTAGAGAAAGTAAATATTGGCATGAACAGTAAAACACTCAGTTAAGCTCTTTCAAATGTTATATTCACATTTCACAGTTTACAGGACCTTTTAGTTAAGCAGTGTTTCCACTAAAGCACTGGTGCATAGTTTTGCACAGCACCCTTGATGACCATAAATATCCTATCACTAAAGCATCTAAACACTAGATCTGTAAGGTTAACCGTAACCTAGCTGGTAAGGTGACTGAGCAACAAGTATCGCTAATATGAAAGGCAACCACCAGGTGCGCTTTATCTTGAAGCTCACCTGTTTCCAGTTACTGCATTTAATTGTATTTGCTGTTAAACGTTGTAGATAATCTCCTCTTTAGCCACAAATTGTTCGAGACAAGAGTTGAATCTGTCAAAAAGCACATTACTCACACTTAAAATCATTAATTAAAACCGTAGCTCACCGGATACGTTGGCAATCGTTTCTTTGCCGTATGTCGTTGCTCAGCAACGTGCGGCAGACGTGTGGGGTTTTTTTTGTTTTTTGGGGTTGTTTTTTTTGCGCAGCAGCGACTCCCATGAACGCCACAGAGCTGGGCGAATCCACTTACACAGACGAGGGGGGACTCCACCTTGTATTTATAATATTTTTATTCACCTGAAAATTATTCAGTCATCATCTAACTATCAATTAATCATTGAAATATTTTGTCTAGTTCGCTGTGCTCATAATGTGTCGCATAATGTCAGAATACATTAAAACGTGCAATTGCTTGGCCACGGACAATAGTGGTACTGTCGCGTATGATGAACATTCACTTCCTGAATCAGAACAGGGAGATGACGATATTTGGTTTTATGGTAGCCTATTTTGAATAATATCTATAAATGTAACCCCTTTTGTGGAGGTTAATATTTTGCCACGCTTGTATAGTACATGTCTGCATAGTTTATAGCCATTATAGCAAACAGTCAGTGTTATAAGTGGTCGACCGCTATCTGTTAAATTAACCATCTCTCCTGTGTTCCAGCAAGTTCGCTAGCTAACCTTACTGTGGCTGTCAACCTTCCTAGATATAGGTAGAAATTTTAGCCATATGCTATTGAATTATCGGCTTGTTTGTTTTTTCCTCAGTGTCCAAAAACCTACGTGACTAATTTCCCAATACAGATAGAGTCTCGTCATGAGTGCAGAAGATCCAAATCCAGCCGCCACACCCACTCCCTGCGAAGACACCCAGGGAGATGGACGATGGATATCTCTGGTGTGTAAAATAGATAATCTTTCACGAGTGTTATATTCCCTTTCTTTTGTCTTTTACATTAATACAGAATTACAAGAGCCATGCATCGAAAATGTTTCCCAGTCTGCATTGTTGCTAATGCTAAATTTTGTCATTTTAAATGACAAAATCAAATTTCTTTGGTTGTTTCAGATTTGGATACAAATTTGACTTTGTTTTTTGTTTTGTTTTTTAAATCAGATTGGCATTTAGTTAAATAAGAAAATGTCTAAAAGTACATTTGTGTATATGGGTCTTCATTTGTCTTCAGTTCACTCTCAGGAGTGATGCTCCATTTGATAAAATTGCTTATGTTGGGATTTTTTTTTCTTCCTCTATTTATAGCACAACCGCTTTGTGTCTGATAGCAAAGACAAAGAACCTGATGTCCTGTTTGTTGGAGACTCTCTTGTTCAGCTCATGCATCAGTTTGGGGTAAAACAGACCACCCATTGTCCTGTTACCGTGTCCGTATACAGCACCTAATATCTACTCTTGCTCTGGTGTGGACATTTTGTTGTCGGTGGGATTTTCTCTACAGGTATGGCGACAGCTGTTCTCTCCTCTTCATGCCCTCAATTTTGGTGTGGGTGGTGATGCAACACAACATGTGCTGTGGAGACTGAGCAACGGTGAACTGGATAACATCAGCCCAAAGGTACTTATCACTGCCAAAAATAGAGCACATGATCATGGTTGTTTACTTAAACAATAGAGTGATTGTGCTTATGATGAAAGTGAGGTACAGTGTATTGACCCTGAACTATCAATAATGTGCTTTGTCATAAATTTTATTTATTTTTTTGTTGATGCTGTAGGTTGTAGTGCTGTGGGTAGGCACTAACAATCATGGTCACACCGCTGAACAGATCTGTGGGGGTATCATGGCTATTGTCCAAGTCATCAAGAACAAGCTCCCTCACACACAGATACTTGTACTAGTACGTTTTTTGTTTTTTTTATGTGATATATTCATTATTGGATGTTTTATCAGTCTTCTTGCCTGAATGTCAGTTGAAAGCAAAGGTCAGCCTATTGTTAAACTGCAAAATTATATTACCTTCATTTGTCTACCTTCTGACATTAAATAAACAAGTGACTTTTGGATTCAGAGCAGTTTGTTTAACATTGATTTACAGTTTAAGTTGAACTGCAATTATCTTAAGTTCGAGGAACATTCCTTTAAACAATTCTTTCATTAATGTATTTATTTGTAGGAGTACTGAAAAAAAATGTTTGTGTTAAAAGTGTAAAAAAAAAAAGTGTCGTAAAATCCGTAAATCTGTTTTCCAGGGTATACTGCCTAGGGGTAAAATGCCAAACCCTCTGCGGGAGCGAAATGCCACGGTTAATAAGCTGGTCCAGGAGGCCATATCAACCCTCCCGCATGCCTTTTTTCTCAATGTAGACCCAGGCTTCGTCCACTCCGACGGTAGCATCTCTCATCAGGACATGTACGATTACCTTCACCTGACTCCTCATGGCTATCAGGCTGTCTGCGAACCCCTGCATGCCCATCTCAAGTCCATGCTAGACAAGCCTTCTGAGTGACAATGACACAAATTTACACTACTGCAGTGGTCCTTATCCCAGTTTCCAGAGCTCCTCAGAGTAACCTTTTTTACAACTTGAATATGGGTAGAATCAATCGTTAAGGACTAAGCTGCACACTTGATTTGTGTATCCTTAATGGCCAAGGTTGGTGACCACTGTAACAGGTTATGGGACCATTAAGTCTTTTGTGTTTATGATACAGTCAGAAATATGGTGTGCTATACAGAGACTTGCCTCTGTTCCTAGTAAGCATTTTGTTCCACTAGCTTTTTTATTTATGTGTTTGTCCATAGATTGAATATTTTATTTCCTTGCCCCATGATAATAATAACTCTGATAAGGAGAAGACTTTTGTGACACTGGAATACACAGTTATATAACAATAAATCCAATGTGTTCCAAGAGATACATCAACATTTTTACTTTGTCAAAGACATGCTGTAGGAATATTAAAAGCTGCATTTCATTTATAAATGTGCACTCCAGATGTCATCTCTCTTAAGACAGAGATCTCGTGATGGTATCAAAGCAAAATAACCACAGAATAGCTACATTTTTTCTCAAGACTCCACACAGTAAGTAGCTGGAACACAGTTGAGACTTGGGTTTTTAAGGTGCCATGCAAGATCTGGTTTAAAAAAAAAAAAACCCATACATGAACAGCACTTCCCAAAAATCTGTCATTTTGGTTTTTGAGTTTCACAAAGTTATACAACTTAACTTTTTGGTGGTATCTTTATTTGCTCTGTTATGGTGCCTGATGTCTTTTGTGTTAATTTGAACGACCAAATGTTTTTGCTTTTTATCATGTCTACTTCACCTTGTTCGCTTGACTGTTATGCAGTTTAAGGTTGTGTTTTGTTTCAAACATACATGCATTTCAATAGGTTGTAGAGTTATATACATACAGTTAAACTTGCTTGTGCTTCAAGTGTAATTTCAACTAAACCATGATGGCCCATCAGACTCTAAAAAAAGCTTTACTTCACACTAAAATGCTTCTGAGCCTTGTGGATAAGGATTATGCTAGAGATGTGAATCATGTTTTGGAATGGCAGATTGTATAAGTGTTGAAAGAATGCATTAAATATGAAACCAATACAGATTCAGTGTCCATTTATTTTCCATGATATATAGTACTAACCAGATTCCGTGCTGATAAGAGACATTGATTGCCAGTGATGCAGCTCTACGTTTCGATGTCTCAAAAGTGACAACTAACAAGCAGGTCCATGAAGAGTGCACACAGATCCACAAGAGGCTCTTTGCTTTTGGTTGACTGGTTTTGTTCTTGTTACTGAAATGAGAGCGAGCAGGGAGGTGTATTTTTGAAACTTGAAGAGGGTGAACAAGTGTTGCCTTGCTCTAACCCTGCATCTAGCTACGTCAATATGAGTCCAAGCCGAAACTTCTTCCAACGGATGAGTCACACATAATACCGCATAACTACAATTGTGGTGGATGGTACCAAACACAATACTAAATGTAATTTGGTGATTTTGGTTATTTTTGAAGTCCTTTATGGTGGTGATGACAACTGATACTTAGTAACAGTGCTAGTCATGCTAATGCTAATCTGAATAGGATCACGTGTTGTTGGAAGGAATGTTCGTAATTCATATTGTGTGTGCACTAAAACAAGCAGGAAGTTTGCTGAGCATTCTTTTAATTTTGATGTTTCACGAAGAGTAAAACTAGAGTAAATTTCATCTCAGTTTTGGGAAAGTGTTGGTAAAACAAAGAACTCAAAATATGTCTGTGACAAACTTAACCATCATCCAAAGTAACATTATATGATATAAAGGTCACGGGGCCCTCATTTCTCACAACAGTAATGCTTTACTGGAATTCACAGTTTGTTTGTTTTTTACACTGGGGATCATATTTCCTTTTCAGACTCAGCCACCTTAAAGGTACCTTTTGCGCAAGACGTGTCTCAACTGACAAGAAAACAATGCACCGTGGATATAATTTCTGAAATCAACACCATCCTTTGTAAGGAACAACAACAATGACCATTTTATTCTTTCACGAAGACTGAAGTTAGTGCACCTGCAGTATTTCTTCCCCTTGACTTATTGACTTTAGTAAAACATTGGATCAAGGATGTTTTCGCTGTTGGGTCTTGCACTACTTATATTTACTAATCACAGCCAAGTTATTGTACACTTAATTAAAATGTGACAGTCTAAGTAACTTTTAAGAATAAATGTATTTCATTCTGTGATATTTGTTTCCCAAAAATGTTCATGAGGCATATGAACAGTCACTGATTATCAGCACAGTCACTGTTGGTATGTATTTTCACAAGAGTGCTTTAATAAATATTCATTGCTTTTTGGAATCAAATCTGTTACTTTTTTTTTTATTTTGTGAAGTTTAGAATCTCAATCATGTTGTAGCTTCTGATTTTGGAGAATCACTGACCACCCCAAATCCAATCAACATCACAAAACAGCACAACAGACTTGGTGAAAGGTGAAAGCAGCATCTATTATAATCAATCAAGCAGAGACTCCATATTAGCAGATTACATTATCTTAACCCATCCTTTTCTTTTTTATTTCTGTATTTATGCCACCCAGGAAAGGGAAGAGAGATAACGAGTACACGATGCCTTTGTGAGCTGTCCATGAGACACAATAGCAAGCACAAAAGATGTGAGTTTCCTCTGGTTTTGAGATTTATAAAATAACGAATATAACCCTAAAAAAAAGGAAATGGCTGATAAAGAAAATGACTCTTTGAAATATATCCAGAATTTAAGATATTTTGAGCATTTTTTCCTTAGCAATTGCTTTATATGTCTGGATTTCTTCAAACCGTAAGTGAAAACATTGTGTTTGAAAAGGTTGTACCACCAGGAAGTTTGGTCCCAGTGTCCCTATTTGAACAACCCCATTTTTTGTCTTTTTTTTTTTTTTTTTTACATGTGTGATGTTTGAGCATTTATGCCCTCCATGCAAAATTTGTTCAATTTATACCCCGCCTTCACCTGAAGATGCAGAGATGGGCTCCAGCCCCCCCACCCCGCGACCCCTAACGGGATAAGCAGTAGAAGATGTAAAAAATAATGTTCTTATAAAAATGTACCATCAACCAATGTTTGTATTATTTTGATTAATTCAGTATAAAGGTACTGTAATCTCCTCAATAAAATCCTCACAAAATTGATTTTTGTTGATTCATTTTTTTGATTAAGAAATAAACGCCATGAATCAGTAAACAAAATTAGTTACATTTACTGAGGGTTTCACTATTATCTCGTTTAATTAAAGTTACAGGTGTTCAGGCTGAAAATTCTGATTAATGTTAAGAGAGTATGGAGGTATTTAATATTGCATACCTGGTTAAACCATTCTTATTAACTAATAAAGCAACGCTAACACAACTACGTAGACTTGCTATTAATGGTATCATTGACAAAAAACAAACAAAAAAACAGACATTTCATCCAGCAAAATAGAATTTCCATGAAAACCCTCAAGTTGTTATAACATTGCACATGGATTATGTGGACAACATAGTACCTTCTCATTCATTTTACAGAGAGATTGTTGACTGTAGAGGGTGCAAGAGGCCTCTAAGTGTGACTGGGTTCCTCAGTTAAACAGCACATTGAGGGCCAAAGCCAACACACCCAATGAAATCACACTCAGTTGGGATGGGACATGGAGGGCAGAAGCTTGAGCTGTGAGGGAGATAGATACAGAAAAAAAACATGGCAAATAAAGAGAAATGTCAAAATGAATAAAGAAGAGAGTTACATTTAGAACAGCATTATAGAGATATGTAAGCACCAGTTTTGATAGTGTTTTAATAGTAGCAGGGCTTATTAGTAAAAAAAATTTTAAAAAAGTATCTACAGTATTTAACTAAATGGTCCCACCAACATAGTAAATCATGTTTACGTCTTATTTTGCTTATGGTGAGCTCATCAAATGTCACAAACTTTAGTTCAGGTTGTAAAGACCATTAAAGAGATAAAGAGATTGCTGGAATGACTGAATGGTCAAATGTATGGAGAAAGGAGAAAGGCTCACTCACCGACAGCAAAAATTTTAGTTTGGTACATAACGGTATTGGTCACAGGGTTGCTCGCCATACATATGTAGGTCCCCACATTCTCTTCTGTTGCAGGGAAAGTGATAACAGGGCCGGTCTTTAGGACCAAGGCCTGATTGTTTATGTACCAGCAGAAGTCACAGTCTGGCCGAGAATCAGCAGAGCACGTGAGGGACACGGTGGAGCTAGCCGGTGCTACGTATGGGCCGTCGATGTTCACACTCAGAGGGCCATCTGCAAACACAGTTAGAGTTTACACTAATAATCTAACAATTTTGGCCTACGTTGTAAGTTGCTGTGAAAATTGAAAGTGATCTGGTGATCTTGTGTGACTTAATAGTATTATTAAACCTTGCAGATGATAAAAAAATTCTTTGTCATTCCTACTGCTGTGCTATTAAAACATTTCTCAGTAAATATCTGAAATCAAACTGAAAGGCCGTTACAACAAATAAGTTTGAAACACTCTCTGGTGTTCTCTACAACACTTACAGTTCACCAGGAGCACATATGGGGGGCTTTTATGTACTCCAGCCAGATTGGTGACGATGCACTTGTATGTTCCATCATGAGATATTGTCACCGGCGTGAAGTGAATGGTGTTGTTTTCAATGTGGTAGGAAATTCCTGCTCCAGCCATGGAAGTGTTTGCTTTGTGATACGCGTTGTCTATCATCCAGTCTATCCTGTCGTAGGGCCCAGTGACTTCACAGGTGAGGGTGAAGTTTGCAGAGTTTATTGGAACTGTGTTGTTTCTGATCATCACCGATTCTATAGCTTCTGTAAACAGCAAAAATCAGTATTTCGTCAGTAATATAGTCACATGACATCTATTAAAAAAAAAGTCATAGTCATACTCTCTTACCAATGACTGTGAGCATCCTGGAGATTGTTGTGTTCTTTCCCGTCACGTCATTGAAGGCAACACAGGTGTATACTCCACTCATATTGAAAGTCAAAGAGTCAGTTATAAACACTGAAGAATTAGCCACCTCTAAACCATTGAACCACCAACTGAACTGACTGGGAGGTATCGACTCGGCAGAACAGTTGAAGACTGCAGCCTGTCCTATCTCAGCGAAAGCTGGCCCATCAATGACTGCTGTTTCTGGTCCATCTACAACAGCAGCAGAGACAATAGTTTCTCATGGTCATTTAAATCTTTTAGATCGTAATCATTACAACATATGAAACTGCCATTTTACAATAGTCAACATAAAGTTGTTGAATTTTACTCACAGTTCACCAGGAGCTTGTGGGGAGTGCTGGTCAAGTTCGAAAGAGAATTAATAGCCTTGCACTGGTAGTATCCAGTGTCATTGTGATCAAGTGGGTTGAATATGACTGTCTTGTTGTCCATGGAAAAAACAATTCTGTTGTCTTCATGTAGCAGCTCATCATTTTTCATCCAGTAAACATGTTCGGCATGTCCAGTCACATTACATGTCAAATTATAATAATTGCCTTCTAAGGCAAGATCTATCAGTGATTCTACTTGAACATCAGTTATTGGATCTGAAAACAACACAAAAATCCATGACAGTTATGTAGTTCTCTCCTAATCCAAATTTTCTGTTTGTGTGAAGGACAAACATTTTTGTAGAAAAACAAAAAACAGCCGTAGATCTCACCAAGAGGAGACAGCATCGTGTGTGCAGTGCTATTTTCACCAGTGATATTGTTGTAGACTACACAGGTGTACATCCCACTCATATCACTGGTAAATGGAGGTGTGATGTACACAGACGTATTGGCCACTACAGAACCGTTGAAGAGCCATTTGTAGATGCCGGGTGGGTTTGATGGTGCAGAGCAGCTGAGTGTCACATTGTCTCCTGTCTTTGCCAGATTTGGTCCCATGATAACTGGCATCTCTGGTCCATCTAAACAAATGAATTATTTCTTAAATCACCTTCACTTAAACTTGTTTACAGGATTGTCAAGATATTCAAACAATGCACTGTTACAATGGCCAACCATTCACTCTAATTTGGATAAGAGACCAAAATCTGACGTTTAAGCCTTAAGGTCAGGATTTATGTTAAAACTAGTTGGTGTGGCCAAATCAAGAATGTTTCATGTAATTCCTCCTTAGTTAAGGGTTTCCTGCACTTTTTAGATATTATCAACTGCAGTGTTAGAAGTTACAATTACATTATTTTGGTTTTGGTTAATTGCAGTTTCCTCGGCACATTTAAAAACTCCTTCAACTTCAAAAGTGGGTTCGGGGTCTTAAAATGTACATCGAATACTCACAGAAAACATTCAGCATGAAGATTTCACTGGTCAACATGCTGAGTGGGTTAGAAGCGACACACTGATAGTGCCCATTGTCAGACTTCATGACGGGATCAAAGGTGAGGGTGGTATTGTCCATAGAGAGGTTCCTTGTATTGTCAGCATACAGCGGGAACTGGCCATGTGTCCAAGTAATTGACTCAACCATTCCAGCTGTCTCACAAGCAAGTGTGAAAGTGTGGTTCAGGATTGGCTGAGATCCAACAATTTTTATTGACGCCTTAGTTACTGGAGCTGTGGAAATATTAATTTTTATAGGATAAAAAAAAATCACATTAGGCAGTCCCACTCCAACCCATGTACGATATATTGACTCACTGGCTCTGTGAGTTTTTGCTTTGGTTACACTGTATGAATTAACAGTGAAGGAATACATTGAAACATTCAGGGGAAAAAGTGTTTAGCCTGTGATAAAGACTGAAAACAGGGGAACCAGCCAGCCAGGCTCTGTAAAGAAAAACCTACCAGGCCCTTATGCATTGTTTATACAGAAGCACTCTGGCTGTTTCCAGTCCAAACTAAGCTCACGGCGTACTAGATGCAGCTTTTTATTCAACAGATATGAGATTCATGCAACTCTCTGCAAGTAAATAAATGAGCATATCTCTAATTATGTCCAACTACTATAATACAGTCATTTACCCAAAACAGTGAGCATCGTGTACGCAGTACTGTTTTTGCCAGTGACATTGTTGAAGGCCATGCAGATGTATTTCCCACTCATATTTAAGGTGAGAGGTCCAATCGTTAAGTTTGACGTGTTAGCTACCAGGGAGTCACCAAAGTACCAGCTGATGTGACTGGGTGGATGAGAGGCCCACGAGCAGTTAAGAATCTTGTATGTTCCTGTCAGGGCCATGGACGGCTCTGTTATCACTGGATTCATTGGGCCATCTTTTAATCACACAAAGAAAAGGTAACACTTTTAATGTCCAAGTGCTCAATTTGCACTAATATGACTATAATAGCAAGAGAGGCAAATAAATAGAGAGGAATGAAAATACTTACAATTTACTTGAACTCTGTAGGGGCTGCTGGTCACGTTGCTCACATAATTAAAAGCTTGACACTGATAATCACCCTCATCTGACAGTTGGACAAGATTGATAATTACTGTCTTGTTGCCATCTTCAAATAAAGTTCTATTATCAGGGGAAATGAGTTGACCATTCCTAAACCAGTGAATACTGTCAACAGAGCCAGTCACTGCACAGTGCATTTTTAATGACTCATGAAGTATTGCTGGTCCACCAGTCTGATTCACCACTGCTGCTTTCACTGGCTCTAAAGAAAAAGAAGGGAATTGAATCATTTAAATGTATGTAGGCATGCATGTGGGTTGAATTAACGTAACATCAGACAGTGAAATATTCATTTGATCAGAAGATTGACACAGTTATCTCATCTTTCAGCTGAATATATGGCTACAGGCAGTTAGCTTAGCTTAGCATAAAGATTGGAAACAGGAGGTTGCTGCTTGCATAGCTTCACACAAAAGTAACAGAGCATATGAGAAATGTAATAATCACAACATTATCTTATGTCTAGTTTCATTAAGCCAGACATGAAGTGAGAAAATTTGCCTAAGTAAAATAAAGTAAACAAAATGTCCTTAGCAGGAAGCCACTGTGCCAAGCCAGGACATCATTTGTGAAATAAAGCCACTTATGTCTTTTTAAGCTTTAAGCTAACAAAATATGGTGTGTTAATTAGTGCCCTTCATAGATGTTTTTCTTTGGACAGAGCAGGCCTCCCTTTCACTCTGTTTCCAGTTTTAATGTCAAACAACTTACTATCTCAGTGTTCAAATTAGGACATACATGGCAGTGCTCATCTTATAAAGAAGAAAGCAAAAAAAAATGTGTGGAGCAACAAAATCAACGCTAACAATAACAAAAAAAATCTTACCTTGAATCCTGATCATTGCAGTTGCAGTGGCGAACCTGGATGTGACTGTGTTGTGAAATAAGCACTGGTAGTTTCCTGAGGCTTTCTCTTTGACCCCCATTAGTTGAAGCTGTGGGCCAAACATATTTAGGGACACCCCATCAACCATCCACTGGATCTTCGCTGGAGGGCTGGACGCCGCCGAGCAAGACAATGTGATGTTAGATCCTGTTCTGTGGATGTACTCCATGGGCATGATCATCATTGTTGTGTTTCTTGGACCATCTAATGAAGCGACAAGAGAAATTGTTTTAGAAGTTGATGCTGCATGAATTTTTACTTCTCATGTGTATGAGGTCATCCTACAAGTTGTCTAAAAACTCACAGCTGATGTTGAGATGTACAGGGGGACTGATTTCATTGCTGATACCGTTGGACACATTGCATCTGAACGGCCCCTCATTATTGTGGGTGATGCTGACCAAAGTGAGAGTGGCCCCTCCATCGCTGAGCTGAACATCCCCACTGGCTGTAACCACAGAGCTGCCGTTTAGCCAAACGTAAGACAGCGACGACCCATTGGACACCGAGCACGATAAGATTGCTGTGTCATTGTACTCCACGAGGTCTGTTGCTTGTGCCCTCAGTGTCACGTTTGAAATGGGCA
>KV751362.1:979382-1005297 GCA_001698575.1 Mola mola
AGCCAGGTAACGATGAGGGACTCTCCCACCGCCCAGCTCCCACTTCTCAGACTCGTAGGGGGAGACAGAGACAGCGTCAGCGTGTCCCCAACTGTGGCAGGGTTGATAGAGGGATGGACCTCCACAGCACCAGAGGCCAGGATACCTGGAGAAGAGAACAAAGTTTCTTATTTAGTGTTACATTTGAAGTATAATTATGAAATGCACAAAATCAGCAGTAGCAGACGCTACCTTGCAGTAAAGTCAGCAATACAAAGGCTGAGGTTCTTTCACTATTCTCCATCTTGTATTGAGGGACTGAGGATGTCCCCTTGTATTATATTTGCACATATATCCAGCCCCCTACCCATAAATACCTTCTGCAGATACCCCCAGTTCTTATCGACAGGTGTTTCTGGGTATTTCACCCTTGTCAAACTTACAAAAGGGGCATTATATCTTCTGTTTACCATTTTTTCATGAAGTTCTGTGAATGGTCAACATGCAAGATGACAAATTGTGACAGAGGATATTTGAGGCATGCTGGGGGGATGTACTATTTTTCTCCAGTGTGTTCTTAGGGCTGAGTAATTCAAATTTTGCGGGAGGTTAGTACTTTCTTTTCCTCGTAAGTGCCCTCTCTGACCATGGAAAGGTTGGCCATGTGATCCCTATTCTCTCTCTCTGTGCATAGGTGTGTAAAGATAAAAGCTTTTCATCAACTCTACATTTTCATTTCTCACACTCCAAATGAATGCAGCTGCACCTGCAACGGCTTTGTGCAGGAAATGACTGCTGAGGTAGTCTATCTCTTCTCCTCCATTCTGTGTCAGTCTAATGAAACTTGAAAATAGACTTACTGCATGGTACAATCTGGCAATCATCTTAATACAATTTTCTTTGAATTAAATCAACCCGTCTTTTACCTGCTCTATAAAGAAACAACAGGTCCTGTCATTTTTAGTATCAGGCTTAAATGTTGAAGGGCAAACCATTATACCTGGCACAATACCACTTAGCAAAAACCCATAGCCTTATTTGAGTAGTGGTGGTACAAAGTTCACAATCTAGACACACCTGCATTTTGTGTTTAATATATCGGAGATGACGCTGATCACAAGGCTGCTTTATTTGTAGGGCACTTGGGTGAATAAACATAGCAGCAGTAGAGGACATGTTGATTATAATGAGTGATGTATTACTTATAAACATCTGTATAATGTTGCTGGGGTAGGTGGGGCTAACCTCGACATGCTGCCGATAAGCTATACTGCATCATAATTTAAGGTGATTATTGATAACCTATATTAAAACGTGGTTCGTAGCTATAAGTGGCAAATCAAAGTAAGTGTGTGAACAGTACAGTATCTCTCCTTCTAAATATATTAGAGGATATTTGTAAAGAAATAAAAAATGAAAGCCACCATCAGTGATGAAAGGTCTGAAGTGAAAATCTCCACAGATCCAAATGCATGTACAGTATTTTGAATAATGCTTCCATGATATTCAAAAATCCTGGTTATCTCCGTCATTTAAAACATCACGTTAGCATGTGAGTTTACCAAGTATCAGCTGTAAATTTAGCTGGCATAAGCTGGTGTCGGTTCAGATGTCAGTGTATATAACATGAGGTAGGAAGTCTTCTCATTATCCAATGATATTATCAAAATTGTTAGAGGAGCCAATAATTAGTTAAATAATAAATGTGAGATGAATGATTGATGATTGATTACCTGTTCACCTAATGTTTCTTAATGGAGGATAGTAGTTAATAATAATTAGTTACCTATCTGCACCGAGGCGGATAGTGAGAGACTCCAGAGAGTGGTCAACACAGCACAGAGCTGACATTATTATTTTATCGCTTGTTGCTCGCTGTCCCATCAAGTAAAGTCTTTCTTTTTTAACTTAACGCATAATCAAATATGTTTCACAACAAGTATTTAAAGAGCATAAACGGGGGGGGGGTCAGTCTTTTATGTTATGCAATTATACATTATTTACTTTCAAATTGAACAGTATCGTCTCTTGAGAAGTTGTCATTTTGAAAAATTAACAAAGTGTCCTTTGTGTACGGTATTTTTGTAGATTGTTTTGAGAATACACAAAACAATGACAATATAATATTTTTCCCTTCATGATATCAAAAAATGTATTTAAAACTGGAAATACATGAAATAGGCTACCACAGACATCTCTCTTGTGTGTAAATGAGAGAAAATACAGTTGTGTGTCAACGGATATTGATCCATTGTTTTCTATAAAAATGTAACAACTTTTATTTTATGTTTAACATGATACAGGATCTTAAAATATAGACAGCCCATTATTACAAATGGTCCCATTGACAAATGTTTATAATTACATCTCCTCCAAAATAACTTGTTAGAGTCATATCTGAAAAGCTCACAAAGGACATGTAGGACAATGTCTGAAATTATTTGGCATTCTTTTGCAATGCCAAAATCCTTTTGAATCTCCATAAACACATTTTATCTTGCAAAGGTGGCCATAACAAGGTGTCTTACCTCCCAAATTCTACATGGGACACAGTTGCCTTAAAGAAACTTATTGTTGTAATTGCAATAGATAAAAAGCTTGACGCTTGAACATTTGTGATAAATCTGTGGCCTATTACATTGGAGTACTTCTGCAGAACCTGGGTATAGTATATGAAACAATGAAATGGTGCCATCAAATGATGACATTAAAGGCAGAAAGACAAATGAGTCAATCAAACAAGAATAAAACACCTGAAAAGAAAAATACTAGCAGATAAATTAAATGATAGCTGAAGTAGCCCAAGAAAAGTCAAAGAAGTCTTTCAAATTTCAGTGCCTTAAACACTGTTTATTGCTATTGCTGTCTATTTGGCTATATAGTTCATGTACTTTTCAGTGGTTTAAAGATACATGGATACATTTGCCAGGACAGACTTGCTTTCACTCCAGAAAATAAAAAGATTTATAGAAAACTATGCAAGGGTAGCGCATCTCACATTGTAAAGAAAAAGAGTACAGAAAGATACATTTTCAAGCAAAACCCCCAAACTTTGTGATAATCAGTGTTTTGTAGAGATGGAATGCAACTTGGTAAATTAATTCAAGTTTACTCAGGTTTGACGCCGGCCACTTGTAACTATCAACAGACCTATTCTAGTTCTCATTCCACTACATTTGTTTTACACTTTTATACCAAAAGTGTGATATGCTCATATAACCACAATATTGTCCTCTACCTGTCGGTAGAATTTATTCTTTAGTGCCCCAGGCACCGACGTAAAAAAAAAAAGTGGAGATGACGGAAACACCAATAAAGCAGTATCTCAAAGCTTTGTTTTACTTGCAAGGAGAGCAATGCAGTGAGTACATAGGTAGGTCAAAGTATTGTCTGGAGATCTATTTCTCCGGAGCGTCTCTTTATACACGCTTATCATACGAAAACTGGGAGGACCGAAATTCTTGGTATTTGGCCTTGGCTATCTGTATGCAGTTTTTCATAGTCGCTCTTTGTTCCTTTCAGAAGTAAATCACAGCGTCACATAGACATTACACAATCAGTAAAAACAGTTTATCAAGGCACGTAGCTGCTATTACTCATTTTTAATTGAATGCATGTTCCGGCTTCTATCTCCTTATCTGACCAGGTATTCAGGGGAGTCAACCTTTTTAAACAAACAGTAAATCTTCCGCCTTGTGGGATTATCATGATAACTTCTACAAAGCTCATGCTTTTTTAGCTTGCAGTTTTAGCTGCCTAAGTACAATTATTCTAACATTCCCTCCTGTTTATCATTATAATCCACAATTAGCACCAAGATATCCAACAAGACACACACATATACATAAAAAGATTTTTCGTCAGTTCCCAAGACATCAGTATGTCTACGTCTTCCCTTTGATTTTCCGTAGATATGTCATCGGTAGGGAGCAAAACGATTCTTGTTAGATGGGGACTCGTCTTCTTCTACGTTGGTATCCAATTGGTGGTTTTCGTCGGTTCCTTAACTAGACCTCTGCTTTCTCTGGTCCTGGGGAACCTTGGCCGTCGTCCTGGGCGAGTTCTTGATACAGATGTGCTCTCACCACAGCCTGTGTGAGGACCCTCTCAGTCAGTCCTCGGATGAACGGGATGCAACAGCAACCTAGAAAAACAAAAAGCAGTAGCCCTACCACTAGGGCTACTACTATGGTTTTTAGTAAACTTCCCCACCTCCCAAACCAGCCAACCAATTATTCCAACACTACCATTCACTGCTTTCACCTTACTTAAATTACTGTGCAGAGGTCTGGGGCAACAATTACAAAAGTTCAGTTCATTCTCTATTTATTCTCCAAAAAAATGTAATAAGGATCATTCACAGAGCTGGTTATTGGGATCATACAAATTAGTGGTTAGCACTGTCGCCTCACAGCAAGAAGGTCCTGGGTTCGATTCCGGGTCAGGACGTTTCTGTGTGGAGTTTACACGTTCTCCCTGTGTCTGCGTGGGTTCTCTCCGGGTACTCCGGCTTCCTCCCACAGTCCAAAAACATGCAAATCTGGGGGTTAGGTTAATTGGTCACTCTAAATTGCCCGTAGGTGTGAATGTGAGTGTGGATGGTTGTTTGTCTCTATATGTCAGCCCTGCGATGAACTGGCGACTCAGCCAGGGTGTACCCCGCCTTCGCCCCAAGATGCTGAGATAGGCTCCAGCCCCCCCCGCGACCCCTTAACGGGATAAGCGGTAGAAAATGAATGAATGAATGAAAATTCATGAGTCTTACAGTCAGAAATTTTGAAGCTTGTTGGTTTGGTGGACTTTCAAACAGCACAAATAATGTTTAAAGCAAATAATAATCAATTACCAGGAAATATTTTTTAAAAAAAAAAAAAGTCCATTGCAAGAGAATGAAATTATAATTTAAGTGGATTGTTTAATTTCAAAATTTGCTGTGTGCGTACCATCTGAGCGTACCATTGTTTCTGCTTTTGGGGTGAAACTATGGAGCAGTGCGAATGAGGAGCTCAAGGGTATGTCCAAACATGCACCAATTCAAAAAGATATGATTTTCTCAAGGTATAGGGATGATTTGAATATCACTGGGTGATAACTGTTTATTTCTTTAGTTCATTATTATTTCGATCTTTTAGTTTACCATTTATTGTATCATTATCATTATTATTTGTTTGTCATTTGTTTGTTATCTAAATAGCAGTACATATTTGGAGGTTATGTCTTTTGGTATGGGGTGTAAATATATGTACATATAGTGTATAAATATTTAAAATGTATAATTATATATTCTATACAAATACAAAATTAGATGTATATTTTGATTAAGCTAAAGATATGATTTATATGTGTATGTATATACTGATTACAGTAAATAGATATTTAGTTAAGCATTATGTAATTGATATGATCATATAGTACATTTTTTCTTTCCTCTCTTTTTTTTTTTTCATTATGTAAGACTGATAACTGGAAATTGAAGCCATATGATTAAAGAAGTTTAAGAATATATCTTCTATAGTTCTATAAGGAAGCTGAATAATTAATTAACAGTGATTTAGGAAGAAGGGAAATAAGGCAAGTAAGTATGTACTTCTTCCCACTCCTTTTCAAATGTGTAAAACATGTTGCAAAATGTGGGACAATCTTACGCTGGGTTATGCTCTTTTTGTTGTGTATTACTAGCACTTGCTGTATGTTTATTTTATCTTCTCTTCTACATATTCAAAATAAATTAATCACTGTGTCAGAGTGAAGTGGACTCTTCCATTCACACCACCGGCACTGCAGTTCTGTTCCAGTGTACACTTAACAAAAGTTTAAACCACCACAGTTATGCTTTTAGTCCCATTTTCATAAGTTGAATTAAAAGATTTATATTACAATTAGATTAGTCATTGTGGCTGAAACCATATTCATTCTAAGGGTGTTTTGGCTTTACAGTTTCCTTTATTTACCTGAGAGCTCATTCTGATAACAGATTTCTTATTGAAGTGGGTTTTTTTTGTTTGTTTTTTTGCATGTGTGCAATTGATAAATAAATATTAACAATTCAGCCGTTGCAGGTCTTTGTGCCAGTGTCGGTGTCAGTGGCTGTAAGCATGGTAACTGTGACATCATGTCCAAAGAAGATCTGTACTACTTCCACGGATTAACAGATGTTATTTGTCTGCGGTCTTTGTTTTGTGTATATGTTCCACCATATAATTTCCCATTCCAACTAATCCAATAAAAATGTATCGAACAAGTGAGATAACCTACAGACAGATGAAAAGACGAAAAGTAAAGGTGGCTGGTTAATAAGGTTAACCACTTCAGGCAACAGTAGAAACATTACACACCGGAGGCCTCTGTCTCCCTCCTCTGTTTGTGCTGTGTGATTCTCTTATCTGCTCTATTTGTTCAGCTTTAGAAAGGTAGAAGAAGAAAAAACACATCGGTGTTATGAGTCAGTTATTTTTAGATAAATGTTGACTTCACAGAAACCTCTTTTCAATGAGCGAGTCAATCAGTAACACATCCAAGTCAAACGTCAACTTAAAGTCAAATAGTATCCTGTGATGCTGATTCCGTTTTTGTGAAAGAGGGGAGGAAACACCAAGACTGGGCATGATCATTAGAATTCAACAAGGACCCTCAGAGACACTAATTAGCCTATACTTTTAATTATAGAGAATTTCAGAAAACATGCAAACATTGTTCAACAGGATGGATTGCCAGCAACCGAGAATGACTGTTCTGGAATTTTGTTTTGTGTATCAGAAATTGCACTATTCCTTTACAGTATGTTTAGTGCAACATTTGCCATATTTTGGGGTTTTTATAGTAATTTCAGTGTGTTACTAGAGGAAATATGCATATTTACAGTGTGCTAATGAGCAGTGTTTAACACTGACAGTATTTGCACAGTGTTTTGAAGATATAACAAAATGTTGGTTTTTCTCCAGACTACTGGGGGCATACCACTAATGAGGGTAAATGGAAAAATAAAGCGCTGGCAAAGATTTAGATAACCCCCCCACCTCTTTTGACACAACCTCCTTTTCACAAATAATCTTTGTATTAAACATTGTTCACTCCTAATTATTATAAAGACATCATAAATAACAACGTTGTCTTTTATTTACCCCAGCTTCACAAAACATTTCATTAATAATATTTACAAAACTTTATATTACTCAATAATTGAGGAATAGATGAAGATGATGTCACCACTGTTGTTGTTACCTTAAGGGACATTGGTGAAAAAGTATCATTGGTACTGAATGTGATAATGATAAAAGACATTTATTAAAAAGACAAGTACATTCACACGAGATTAAATGTCAAAAAAGCTCTATGAATCAAAAAGCACCAGCAGGCCCAGGCTGGAGATCATCATTATAAGAAGTCTGTTGAGCTGTCCTGCCTCCGATCCAGAGAGGAGCGTACCTGCGTATGGATGAAGATGAAAGTCAAAACATTAGACTGCATTTAACATGTAGTTCAACGCTGATGTGAAAGTACACACAAGTCAAAATAACCAAGTACCTTTAACTTCCACCATCTTGTTGGCCTCAACAGAACGTCCAGCAGCAGCATTTTCTACAATGCAGGTGAAGTTTTGGAAAGTACCAGGTATGGAAGGGATCCATTTGAGCTCATTTTCATGCACTGAAAAGTGGATTCCAATGGGGAAACCCCCCCTGAACTGCCATCTCACAGTACAGTCCACATTTAGGGTACAGCTCACCAGGCAGGTGAATTTACTCAATCTGTCAGGAAAGACAGTGTCAGGGCCGCTGATGCTGATGTTCCATGGATCAACTATGAAAAACAAGAAAGTTCACTCCAGTATTTGTGCACAAAGTTTACTGCCATGCCTTTTGTCACTTGCTGAATACTTACAGCTAAGTAGGTAGCCCAGACTGAAGACGCTTGACTGTCCCATAGCCACGTAAGTCTCACACTGGTAGAATCCGGCATCAGAAGGCAGCAGCGAGTCAAAGTGAAGTGAAGTGTCGTGCTGAATTTTTTCCCTCGGGATCACTTTCTGTCCATCTTTGTACCAGACCACCTGGCCGGAGGGGCCTGACAGAGGACTTGATCTAGTGTCAACATGGCAGACCAGATCCAGTGACTCGTTGAGAGATGCGACAGTGTTTGGCCCACTGATTTGAACAGAAACTGGGTCTGTAACAGAAGGACACCAGAAGAATATGGTTTCAGTATCAGGAAGGCATGATGAAGCACACACTTTTATCACAATATACATCATTTTATATATACTCTATATTGTATAGTGTTACAGTAGAGGTACTTGTTTTGCAGGTATTAGGATTAAGATTAACTGCTGCACACTCTCAGTGCCAATTTTAACTAGTTTATAAAGGTATTATAATCCAGATGGTTCCAATCTGTTTGTCAGACTCACTCAAAAGGTCCCCAAAATACTGATGTGCAATTTTGAGAACGGTTCCATCTTTAACTGTGTTGTAAATTATAAGATCATTCACATGTTGTTTTGTCTAAAATCTGAAAAGGATCATGTAACTATTCCTGATAAATAAATGTAACGCTGAAACAAAGTTGTATAAAATTGATATGAATAAAGAGGACCTTAAAATTGTACATTTTACTTCACTCACTCTCAACTTCAATAATGGAGGTCATACTGTTGGAGATGCCTGTCTTGGGGTCGAGCACGCTGCACTGTAGCTCAACTGTACTGTCCAATCCATCTGGCGTCCAGCTCAATGAGTTCCCCGTGATAGTGCGGCCCAAAAAGAACCAGGTGTGGGTGCAGTTTGGGAAACAATAAGAGGAACAGTTGAAAGTGGTCCTGAAACCAGCTGTCACCTGGCCAATCCAGGAAATCTGCAACCAGGCCTCCAAACCGGAGACACCTGAAGATGTGGAGGAAGAGGGGGAAGAAGGAACAAAACAGCTGCTTCAAATGATGTTGACGTACTATTATATGGGAGACAGAATCCCTTCTCTTCAACATTCAAATTCATTGCTCTGACACATAACTTACTGAATAAAGGATTCTTAACCTGGCTGTTACAACCACGCCTGCCCATGATGCATCATAGAGATTGTTTTCAGTTTCTAGTAGATGAGTTTAAGTGTTAGTCTAAAATACAGTACTACATTAATTGTGCTATTCATGGTTTGTTTTGTTTTTTTTACCCTAAAAAAACCCCGAAACCTACATTTAATACATTTCCATTGAAAAGAAGCAATTCATTTCAATTCAATTTTGTTTTTTTATCTTACTAAAAGAATATGGAAAAATATTACTCTGTACTCTTTGTTTTGTAAAGAACAATGCATTTATTACTTGCAGGATTTTAAGATTGTCAAGAGAAAATAAATTCTGTCTGGGCACTGATGTTAGGTTATTGGTACAATGGGTAATAGCTTTGCATACCCTGAGGTGTTTTGAATTAAGGAGAAATTCTATTTTCGTCTGTTCTCATCTCAGCTCGTATTGTACCACTTATCCGGGTCCAGGTCACAGCGGCAGTAAACTGAACAGGGAGACCCAGACACGGTTCTCCAGGGCCACCTCCACTAACTCCTCCGGGGGGACACCAAGGCATTCCCGAGCCGTTCGAGACATATAACCTCTCCAGTGTGTCCTGGATGTACCCCAGGGTCCTCTTTCAGCTGGGCTTGCCAACACTTCCCCTCTGAGATATCTGGAAGGCATCCTAACCAGGTGCCCAAACCACCTCAGCTAGCTCCTGTCATGGTCCGGTAGTGTTACGTGTCTGTCTGTTAGGGTAATTTGGTGTTTCCTGTCTTACTTTGAAGTTTTGTTTGTGTCTTACTTCCCATGTCCTGTCAAGTCTTGCCCATCTGGTGTGTGTGATTACTTCTCCTCCCTAATGTGTCTCACCTGTGTCCAATTGTCTACCTCTCCTTGTGTATTTAACCCCTGTGTTCCTTTCCTCCTGTGCCAGATTGTCTTGTCTTCCCAGTGAGCAGTCCAGTGTACCTTCCTTGTGTTTTTGATCAATGCTTGTATCTTGACTACTGAGTTTGCCTAGTCCTTAAACTGTACCTTTGCCATCTATTTAGATTTCCCAGTGTTGACCTATTTTTAGTAAAACGAATTTGATTCAGAACCTCCCTGTGCGCCTCTGCCTCATTGAATCCCCCACACCCTGAACCTAATAGTAAAATCTGGCCAGAAATGGATTCAGCAGAGTCAGACTCAGTTAGCTCAGCCCTGAAGACTCAAGGAGCACGTCTCCATAGACAGGAAGAGCAGCTCAGCTTAGTTCGCCAGGAAATGTTTGAAGCCGTGTAGCGCAATGAATCGGCGTGTGCTACCTCATGGGTGCATTTGAACTTTATTATCGATCAGATAGCAGATCTCAGAGCCATCGCCTGCTTCTCCCCTATGGCCGACACCTGGAAGCCCAGAACCTGGAGGAAGGGCAAACCCCTCCACCATGATGGCAGTTCATAGAGGGGAAATTCTGTTTGTGCACTCTGTTTTTCTCTTTTTTTTTTAACTGCATAACTAACGTCTTTGTGTTATCAGAGAAATATTAAAGATGACTTTTTTTTGTATTTTTACACTTTATTTCATTTGTGGTATATATCACTTGACTTTTCACCTCATTTCCTTTAAACTGTTATTGTCATGTCATGTACTTATGTTCTGTACAAGTGACATCTGTTGCACGTCTGTCCGTCCTAGGAAGAAGGATCCCTCCTCTGTGGTTCTTCCTGAGGTTTCTTATTTTCCCTGTTTAGGGTTTTTTTTTAAGTTTTTTCCCCACCCAGTTCAGGGCTAAGGGCAGAGGGTGTCACATCTCTACAGTTTGTCAATGTGAGATAATGTGTAAATTGGGATTTTTGGGCTATACAAATAAAATTTGATTTGATTTGATATGATTTTTTAATATATTTTTACCAGCATTACTACCTCCAACAGATTTTACCTGCATAAGTCAAATGTGTGTTTATATATTATCAATATAACTCAAAAAGTGCATGGATTTGGATGATATTTGGCATGTGGCTTAGCTATGACCCAAGAATGTCCTGATTAAGCTTAGTAATGAGAAAGATGCTTGAAGAGCAAATTGGTTATTGGGATCAAAAATTTAAAAATTACCACAAAGGATATATATTAGCCTTTAGCCATAGCATCCCAGGCTTTCTCTCTTAGTGCTTATAAAATTTGATATTCCTCCCTGGAGTAACAGACATTCAGTAAAGTGTTCTTACCCATCAGTGCCACCAGCAAAACGCAGTAAAGAATCTTCCGGTAAGGGTTCATAGTTCTGTCTCTCATGGCTGTCTCAATTCTGGTTTGAAATAAACAATACAGTGCTTCTGCTCTTAAGTAGCAACTATGAGTCAGAGGAAGGAAATTCACAACCTATTGCAAAATCCTGATTCAATTTCATTCCGCAATTTTACAGCTGTGTCTTATTAAACTTGGGAACGTACGGGATGATGAAATCAATACAATCAAGAGGAAATTTCCGAGAACCATGATGTATAATATGTAACTAAACATCAACTATTTGGTTAGTTCGTATGGAAACTGAATTTTTTTTTTTTAAAAAGTGTGCTTTCAAAAACTGTGCTGAAATTGCACAACATTCTTGACAGTTTGGTCAGAGCACTGAAATTAAACACTAGATGGTGCTGCTTCATTCCTATTCAGTCCTTTGTATTGGTAACGTTCACTATTATGCAGTGTAAATAAATAATCTTAAAGAAAATTGCTGCACCTACAACTGTTGCCTGTATTGAGAACGTGTCACAATGTACAGTATTTCAATGAAGAACATAACATATACTTTGATGAACAAATTGGACATTTATGACAAAATATGGAAACCGTTTACTGATTATATAGAAAATGAGGATAGAGGAGAGCTTCTACAAGAGGTCTCAGGACAGGATTCTTTAAAGTTTTATTATAAAGGCTAAATCCAAAGAGACAAGCTTTGTTTTGGCACATCATATATGCTAATACTGCTATATTTCTATGTGTAGGTATACATATAAAGTATTAAATACCTACTTCTTTATTCAAGTATAATTGCAGTTTGTTAGCGATACTCACGGTTTGTATTCTCTGCAGATTGTTCTGGTTTATATGTATGTTCTGTTCTGTATGTTAATATTTTTTGAGAGAAAATAAAATGATGGATGTGGGAATGGAATTGTAACATCCTGCTAAATAATACTGAATTTGTTGAACAAAAAGTCAGTATGGATACTGTTTAAAGAAAAAAACTAAAAACTAAAAACTAATCATGTCTGTGTTCAAACAGGTGAGGTTGTTCTTGTGAAAGCTTTTTGAGGCAAAATAATAAATGCTGGAGAAAATCTGACCTTTTAGAATTTAAGAGCTTTGCCTTTAAGACTTTACCGTATATGAGTTCTTATTATTGGAACATGTTGCTTTAAGGACATTAGGTTGGTTCAGCAATGTCCGACTGAACTTTGAACCGTAAATGCGTGTGCCAAAGCTGAAAACGTACACAATAATTATTCCGCAAAAAAGAAGGTTTGTACTTCTTGCTGCATTTGTGGTTCCCTTTTGACGTTTAACGTAGATAAATAACCTTTACTAACATCCGCTTCATGAGATGGTCGCTGACCATGTGCAAATAAAGCCACTAACAGAGTCTGTGTCTTACGATTGCCAAAAAAGAGACCGCTGTGTTGCGTGAAGACGTGTAATTGCAATTTCTGTAAATAACTGTTGCTAAAGTCAGACAGTAACAACAAATGTTATAGATTTTCATGAATAGTTGTTTCATTTGAATAAACAATCAAATTATTACAAACGTAATATTTACAACCTAGGAGATAGTCAGTGCAGTCTTTTCTAGTCAAACCATTCAACAACAATCACATACATTAAATTTGGAGTGAGTTAAAAATACCACAAAACATTACAGTCCATTCATTTACTGATTTATTATCCCCTCGTACTGCAGGGAATTTTCCTAATGACAAAGGTGTGGGAAAGTTTACGTAAAGCAAATGACTTGCTTTCAGTGCAGGTGAAAAATAATGTGTGAATAACTTACAGGGAATTTGATCGTTAACAATGAGTAACTAATGGGAGTGGGGGACTCTGGTCTGGTTTGGCCACTTCATTCTCTTCATCTCATTTGCTTTTAACTGTTTACTGGTTCAGACAGAGGCTAAGTAAAACAGAATGTACATGTTGATACTTTATACATGTACTTTATGTGAAGCCTGAGCCATGTGGCTGGACCTTATTAACAGCAGATTATTTGTCTTGGAAAAAAAACTTACAAAGCAACACAGCTTTGGTCTAATGAAGTAAACTGATAGCTTTAGAGTCAAACCAAGTTTGTAACTCTCATTACAGTCTATCCATTCAGGTAACCTTTGGTTTATTGATAATCGGCGATGTTTTAACAACCCAGAAGGTCAATTAAAAACACCGCTTGGATGTTTTCAGAATGATTTAAAGACACTTTTGACAGTCTGCATTATTATTGACTAATTATTAAATTGTTGCCTGTATATCCAAATTGCAAGTGCAGGAAGAAAATGGGCTTGTAATCATAGAGTAGTTAGAGTGAAGAGTCTGTAGGATCCTGTAAATAGCTACTATGGAGCAAGTGTTTCCTTCCTCCTGTTTTTTTCTTTTTTAACCGTCCTCGTACAGACAAACTGATGGTGGAGTTATGATAGATATAAACAGATATTTCCTTCGGCAGTTGTGCAGAAACCAAAAATCCCAGTTAGAGGCTTTATGTGTTAATAACTACTTGTTTTACAACAAGGGAAATTACCATTTTGAAACACAGCATGACAAACAAAAAGTGGTTGTATTTACACTTCATTGCACTGTGGATTTATGAAATCATTCAGCAGCTTTGTTGGATTTAATCTTGTTTAAACTCAATTCACTTCAAAATGGCTGCCATGAAAAAGGTCTTTTCACCAAAAATAACACTTCTATTGTCAGTGAAGGTTGAAGAAATACAAAAAAATCCCTTTTGTGGTTTAAGTTGGCTTCAAGAAAAGCATTATCTGAAGTATTACTGGGTTTAGTCTTTGCTTATGCACCATGCCTCCTGCACATCGTATACTTCAATTAAAACAAGGTAGTTAAACAAAACTACTGTCTTTCAATGGGAAGAAAAAAAAAAAACAACGAAAGATATCAAATGAAAACATCTTATAAATATTGCAAAGATCATGTATTTACATGTGAAGCATTTGGATAATGACGTAATACAAAAATATAGCATGTCAAATGACCTCATAAAAGTGTGGTTGTGTACAGGTGTGACACAGTGGTAAAATAAATTTCTTTTTATTTTATACTGGCACTGTTGCACATGGAGTTAAATTCCTGTTGGCCCAGAGATGGCACCTTGTCATGCCATCAGATAGCACCTTTAACAACCTTTACTTTAAAGCTGTCCTAAATTGCTCTTGATTATTACTTGCAGGAGAAGACTTCCAGTTTATGGATGTCTTTTGAATGGACTTTAGGACGTTGGGCATTTTTTGCACTTTGAAAGCTATCATAAATATTGAATTACATAGAAAGAGAATAGGTTCACCCTGATACTGTCTGTATACCTTTTATTTGTGTACACAAACAAAAGGACAGAAAAGCCAAAAGAGCAACCCTATGCCTATCTCAGTTATGGCCACAACTGTCGGGAGCTGGTTGATAATTAACCACTGCTAAAGTGCCTTGACTAAGTAAACTCAAGCCCACGTGTCCTGTGTGAGAAGGAAGTGCAGGATTCCCTAACCACATGTCAGCAGCCGCAGCGCCAGTCCACACTGACTAGATGATTTATATTGGGGTTATATTGCGGCAAACCTGAGCATACAGTGGTGCTGCATCAGTCGGAGGCTGAGGGGATGCCCTCCTAATCCTTTCCATGTGCTCATCATAGGGAGGAGGTGAGGATGCTGCAGAAGGATTGTTGTTTACTCTGATCTCAGCGTACTCAGGTGGGTTATTCTGTAACCCCGGCTGGACTCTCCCACCGTCTTTGCTCTGGGAAAAACTCATCTCTGCGTAATTCAACTCCTAGAAAAAAAAAAAAAAAAAAAGATTATATAAGGAAATGTTCCATTTGTATTAAAATTTCAAGGAATCTCTGTCTTCATTAAATGCTATATAACACAAGTAGTTATATAGCCTCCCACAACAGCCTAGTGAAACATGACAAAAACTGTACTCAGCAGCTATGACGAAACATGTGCTCCACTCCATTTGTCACCTTGAAGTCTTCTTCCTGGTTCAAAGTCTGATGTTGAGCACTGTTGTAAACAGGTCTGATATCCATCTGAAAGATGAGGGAAGAAACCTCTATGTCTCAACTTCAACAAACATATTCATAAGCCTGACTGGTCTCTAATATATTGCAGCAATCTATAAAAAAATGTCACATTTTAAACTTTCTCTTCATCAAAATTCTTTTAATACTGTGATATTACATTCCATGCAGTTTCACTAGGAAGTCTTTCCTCATTTCGCTACAACGACTACAAATGAACAGCAAAATTGTACCTTTTTCCAGCTGATGGCTTTAAAAAGGAACAAAGGCATAATTTGTACTGTATCACATTTTGCATTATATGTGATAAATTATCTATTTTAATTAGAACCTTGCATGTGTATAATTTAATCCATCCTGATATTTATTCCCCCCCGCATTGTTGTCAAAAAATGTTCAAAAATGACTCATACATTATTATATTGTTAAGCATTTTATCTGTACATGTGTTGAGCAATGTGGGCGTATACTTCGGTGGCAGAATCAACGCTAATTTAGGTTTCTCAGTAAATACAATGTTTTTACCTGACTTCTTGTGTATGCAGGGTTGTCTTGCTCTCCACTTCCTTTAGAAATAAGAAATAACAAAGCTTAGAACAATTCTGTCAGGTAGTGTATGACAAACATATGAACAACACACACAACTTATATTACCTGTCATGGTGGCAATGTTTCCACCGGAGGACTTTTTGGACTTTGCCTTTCTGTTTAGAAAATGAGTCATTAGTACATAAATTGGACATTTGATTATCATTTATTACATGACATGAGTTAATATAAGAATGGGGCATCAAAATGTCCATGTTATGGTCATTTACAATATATATCACTGAATGTTACCAATGAACCAATTAAGTTGACTAATATTCTCTTGTTGCCCTTGTGTCAACTTTGAAATATGTCGCCAGCGTTAATTTGAGAACGAGCATATATTTGCTAAACCTTAAATAGTCTGTCTTTGTAGGGTTCTTAATTGAATAAACATGTCAAAAAGGATTACCAAATGATCACATGCTGTTATACACAACTTCCCAGCGGGCAGCATGCATTCTCAGCTGCTTCTGATTACATTATTCAACCAAAATGTATTTTTGACTTGAAAAATAACATAAAGTTTTGTCAGGAAAAATTTCAAGGACCTTCAAACGGTGTAACTGAGGAATAAAGGTGGCTTTACCCTGACTTATAACCACCCAGTTTAATATTAATACCTGACAACAACAAAATGTTAAACTATGAAGTTGCACAGTGCAAAGGTTCAAAGCTTACATTAGGCTTAAAACTATTTAAAACTTGAAATTTTACTATTGCACCATTAGCTTGATTCCTGTAAATTTTATAGCCTCTGTCTATGTTTGGCATGAAGTAACTCCGCTGTCACTTTTGACCTCAAGACACTTTCCTGCCTGTAGCAACCCTCAGTGTTCGCACGGTTTCTCATTATCTAACCTCCACCACATGGTCCCCTTTAACGGTGCGAGAGATATATAGGCCAAGTCATTCTCTGGCAGGCTTTTTGTGCTTTCAAATTCACTTTACAGCCATCATCTCTGCCTACCCAATTCCAGTCTGGTATTTTGGAAATCTGCCTCTTTGCATGATCCCCAACTGGATAACTTACTTTTCCTCACCTGTAAGCTGTTGGCTTAAGCTAAGAGCTATTGTCGACTTACTTTGTTTTACAAATGTAGTAACTTATAGCAGCAGCTGCCACAATGACGACAATACACGCAATCACTATCCCAGCGATGCAGCCAGCTGAACAGCTTGATGTTTTCTCTGCGAGAGGTTAAATGGAGAAAAGGGAAAAAAAAAAAAACATGCTTTTTACAACATTCATTGAAAATTAACGTTCTCAGTATAGGAGACAGAAACATTAATTGATTTTACAGGTTGTACGATGTAATTTGAAAAATTTAAAATATCTACATTTTTCATCAAGTATTTAAGAAAGTGAATTATTAATATATTTTGGAGGCATTAAACTTAAACAAAAAAGATCCAAGCTTTACAATTTTCAGTCCCGATAACCTTACCCCCACCAAATCTCAAAATATTTATGTATATTTATATATTTTACTATTACTGTGTAAGCCACAAACATCAAGGTTAAAACAAAAAAGGACCAAAGCACTTCACTTGATATGCAAATAATACTTTATACTTGACAGTTTAACTTTTTGATTTGAGGATGAAAAAAAAAAGGTTTTCATGATATTCTAATATTTGAAGATGCACCAGTATTCCTCCTCCGTTAAAAGGAAGGCCTTGATATCTCCTTACAGGCTACATTCCTGTTTGGCAGAATGAACTGATGCACATCAGCCTTTTTACAGTATTTGGAGAAAATTACTACTATATGCTCTATACTGCTGCCTAAATTCTGATGAATTTCCTCCTGTGATGCCACTTAAGTCAGTGTCAACATTGCTGAGTTGGAAGACTACAAGCTGGAAAGGAAAAATAAATCTGAGGGTGTGAAATTCGACTATATGAGACCTCTCCACCCCTTTTATCATGTATGCTTAAGGACAAAAATTGCATTCTGTCCTAATTTAGCCAATGTTTCAGTCAGCTCAGGTTCTGCCTCAGTATTTTTTGAGGCCGAGAATCTGCTACCTTTGAAATTATCAGTCATAACCCCGGGGACTAAGAGCATTAACAATATCAACAAAATCTGCCACTACAACCAACTTAGTACCTGTTAGAGACAGTAGATATGCTGCTGAGGATGATCTCCAAGTTACAAAATTCACAGTGTGACAGGTGTAGTTGCCACTGTCAGAAAAATATCTAATGACTTTAGTGAGCACAGTTGAGTTTTGTCCCTCTATTAATGTCCGATTCACTGTCCAGTTGTAACTAGCAGTCGGTCTAATCTCAAGTAATATTTTTATTTTCAAATTATCAGGGATATATTATGAAAATTTTAATAACATGCCGGAGTTAGTTTAACGTTATATATACACACCGATATTACTGTAATTAAATCATTTTTGTGTACCTGTACTTTTGTACTTTCTTAATCAGTAATTGTCCTTTAATTTGAATACTTAACAACAATTGTACTTTTCTACATTTTAAATCGATACTTTACTGAGTTCAAACAATAATATATAATAGGTTAAAGTGAAATTATTGTAGTTTTGGCAGAGAGAAAAAGTGGCCGCATCTACCGTATCATCTTCTTAATGAGAAAAACTTCCGTAAAGTTAAGCATCAACTATAATTTCCTCTACATTTCTGACAAATGACAAATAATAATTTACCTGTTATAGACAATCGACGTGTGGCTGCTAAGGATCTATCAGTTACAAAATTCACAGCGTGACAGGTGTAGTTGCCACTGTCTTCTGGATATCTGATGGCTTTAGTGAGCAGAGACGAATTTTGTCCCTCTATTAATGTCCCATTCAGTGTCCAGTTGTAACTAGCAGACGGTCTGGACTCAGCAGAACAGCTTAATGTTAAGGTCTGTCCAAATTGTATCTCTGCTGGACCTTTGATTTGAACGTTCTCTGGTCCATCTGAAAAACAGAAAGTAAATTTCTTACAGGAGAACAACTGATAAAGAATTTAAAGTGCAAGTCCAGAAAACTTTTGAAATAAAACACTTGTCATTTTGAACAGTGAATGTCCTCTGTAGAGTTTGTTACTTACAGTTAACAGCCAGGGTGTATTGAGCTACCTCGGCACTGATAGGGTTACTAACTCTACAGGAATATTCTCCACTGTCTCTTTTATCCAGAGTGTTAAAGGACAGCACACTGTTCTGCTCATAGAGATTCATGTTGTCAGACAGGTTCAGAGCGGAGCCGTCCTTCATCCACATTCTGGAAAATACTGAGCCTGCAGCCTCACAGGTCAAGTTTACAGAGTTCCCCTCAATCGGCAGGTTCGTTGACGGTGTTACAGAAGTGCCCGATATTCTTTCTGTTGGGCAGAAGTTCATGGATGATGTGTGAAAACCGGCACAGAAGTAAATGAGATTTATTTTACAGACATAATATGCACGTTATGAACAACCTATAACTCAAACATCTATTTCACTGAAACTTTTGCATCAACATTGGCTGTGTCAAAGAAATCTGTACAGCGACAAGACTCTAAACAACAAGCTGTAAACCAATACTGACATATTATACATATCTTTAGGTTGACAGAGCAGTTGATGGAGCTCCCACAATTCCAACTTACCCAGTACAGAGACAACTAGCAGTGATCACCTCACTACAGTGCACTGTTCTGCTCTGACACCCTTGACCCTGACATTCATGTAGATGTGACTTGACACAAACCACCTTCTCCAAACTCCCTTGAAGACCAAGCACACCCCACATGGCACCTGCACACCAGGATGACAGTGGGTCCCCCAACAGGACAATGCATGCTGCGACACCACAAAATGTGCCTGAAAAATTACGATCCATGGATACCCCACTATGTAAAAGACTTGGCTTGTACCTGCCAAGACACAGTCAGATCATCTCTGGGGTTAGTGCCTGTGGTCCTGTGGTGTTTAGCACCACAGTGTTTGTGGCAGATCCTTTGAATAGGCTGCTGTGGGTTAAAAGGTGGGGCCTGAATGGATCGTAATTTTTCAAATGGATACCCCATGGATCCTCCTCTGGCTCCTCCCTCTCTTTCCTCTGGCTGAACAGCACCTCTGAGGTCACAGCCAGTGACAGAGTTCAGCTCACTGATGGAGCCTCCTCTCGCACTATATTCAGTGTGACTCGCTATGACCAGGGGCTGTTCATGTGTCATGTGGTCAATCTTCCAGGAACACAACCAGTGATCCAGTAAACCTCACTATCAGCTGTGAGCTACTAACCTTCACGTGCATGCTCCTTATTTTGCACTATATCCAGTAAATACATACATGTTGGCTTCAGACCTGCATCTTGGAGCTTCCAAGTTATTACACCAAGCTTCACAGCATGTAATACTTAAGCGCTTAACAATCCACTTTGGTATTTCCTTGTCTCACTCCCCATGTGCCACACACTTTAGATGGCCCAGAGAATATAAACTTGGTAATATCCCCACCTCGAGAATACTTTGAGGCAGCATCAAACATCAGGCTGGTCTGCTCAGCTGACTCCAGACTCTCTGCCCTGTATTACTGGTTTCTGAACGATGACCTGCTGTTAGATGCTGGACCCGAGCTCAGACTGATGAACGTTCCAGTGAGTCAGAGTGGAAACTACAGCTGTCAATCAAATTTGGATCTGGGAAATTTTAAGGCCACATTCACATTTGAAGCTCTTTGTCACGCTCCTTTGTCAGTCCCTGAGCAGTTTGTTTGATGTTGCAGCAAGCATTGTCCTGTTACGGGATCCACTGTAACTGGGGTGTGCAGGTGCCACACAGTGTAGGTTTGGTCCTCATGGGTGTTCAGGCAGATTGTTTGGGTCAACTGGTAATGACATGAATGCCAGAATCAAGGATTTCACAGCAGAACTTAGTGCTGTAACGAAGTGATCAATGTTATTCAATTTAACCATCTGTGGCGTTAATGTTATGGCTGTTTGGTTTATATACAGGTACATGCCTAATTCCTGTCTTCTTGTAGCCATATATATTTGTATAAAACCTCTATTCACACTTACCCAACACACTTAAAACTGAAAACTGTGATGTGTCATATCGGAGAGTATTTGGGTTAAAGGCCCGGCAGCTGTAGTTTCCACTCTGATTCGTCTGAATGTTCAGGAGTTTGAGATCTGGTCCAGTCTCATTCAGCTGTTTACCATTCATAAACCAGTACAACTGGGCAGGAGGCTGGGAGACAGCTGAGCAGGACAGGATGATGTCTGAGCCCTCCTCATAGTGTTCCTGGGGCAAAGGTGACAAAATAGTATTTTCTGGGCCATCTAAATGTAGGGGACAAAAAAATAGCAAAACACATAAGTCGTTACTTTTATACACTAAAAACTTAGTTAAACTTAAAATAAAATGTTACTGTGGAGCCCTTTCAAAAAGCTCTTTGTAAATGCCACAATCTGGTTTACTTGACACTGTGCTGTAGATTACAGTGATATTGCACTGGATTCTCTTTGGTTAAACTCTGTTTTCTACAAAAATGAAATGGAGGTTAGTAGCTCACAGCTGATAATGAAGTTTACTGGACCGCTGGTGCCGTTACTGACAGGATTGGCCACATGACACCTGAACGGTCCCTGGTCATAGCGAGTCACATTGACGATGGTGAGAGTGGAGCCTCCATCATTGAGCTGAACTCTGTCACTGGCTGTGACCTCAGAGCTGCTGTTCAGCCACCGGAAAGACGGGGAGGAGCCAGAGGAGGAGCAGGACAGACGGACGGAGCTGTTGAACTCCACCAAGTCTGTGTCGTTGTCATTTATAGTTACATTTGAGATTGGCACTGTGGGTGAAAAACAGAATAGTTTCCTATGTGTCATCACATGACAACAGTCATCTGGTTGCTAACATCATATTTTTGTAAGAATGTTTAACTGTATCACTGCACTGTATATGATGATTCAAATAAAATGGAGGAAACACTTCAAGCTCACAAACAACTACAGCTTCATGCTGGAGCTGAGGAAGATGGAGGATATGAAGAAAAGCTCCTGAACATCTACTGAGGACCTGGACGTCACAGTGAGAATGTTTTTGTCCAAAAGTGAAGAATATCAGGGTGTAACGTACATAAATAAATCTACTCAAAAGTACTTTAATTAAACACACTTACAGTATTCATGCTACCTTCACTTCTACTGTAATACATCTATCTGATAGCTGTATTTAATAGACTTGCTCACTCACTGAGGTGAGATGAGATGTTTGCAAAATGGGGAAGTTCATCCTCAGTTTTTAATTGCAATTATGTCCAACTGACACTGAGTTAACTCATGTTTTTAGGTTTGCATTCTTGGTAGTTGCTCTGCAGATAAATGATTAATTTAGTTATCAGATTTTTTAAATCAATATTTCAAATACAGTCTCGATGAGAAATATGATAGACAAAGTCCAGGAAGCGGGACAGTAGAACTGGAACGCAATTGACTATGTGGCTGTGCTTCAAATTCAGCGCATCCTTTAATGTTTTAACATATCAGCGCTTATACCATTAAAAAATAAAGATATTTCTCCTCGTTATCAGGGCCCAAGTGACACTATTCAACCTCAGTCATGAAACACTTATTAAGAATGAGATATTTACATTCGTTAGAGACAAAATGTTTCAAACTCAAAAATCAGCTTGAACAAAGAGGTCTGCCCTTTTTCAACCATATCTCAGGTGTTTAGTAACAGTCATGAAGATATGACATATGACTAAAATATGAGAAGGTTTCCATATCTCAGCTCAAAGATATGGGACACTTTAACTGACCATCTGTTGTGACGTGTTGAAATCTCAGGAAAACGAACATAGAAATTGAGTTAATTAGTTGGGAATTAAAAGAGGAAATAGCAAATTTGCAAGAGTTCATTACTGCAAATTCACATTTCTTTGGAAGATGAAAACATGGCATTAACTTCCAAAACTTAACTTTCAATTACTGCAACACAGAGTAATATCACAAAAAAAATTGATGCCTAATTCTAATTCAAAACTGCAGCAGACACAACATGTGGAATATTTTCTCACCATAAACATCAAGTCTGGTTGTTCCGTTCAGAAATGTATTTGTTACCATGTTAACTGTGTATTGTCCACTGTCAGTCAGAGACAGATTCCTCAGCTCCAGAGATCCAGCAGACATGAGGGTGATCCTGTCTTCATACTCTGGAGCAGTTGTGTTTGTGCCATAACCAAAGAATATTCTTTTTTGACCAAATTTCCACTCTATCGAACTAAATTGGCTTTCTGCTGGAGTCAGTGTTGTGGTGAACACTATCGTCCCTCCCACAGTTCCATTCAGAGGACCATCTGGCAAAATCCCAGATCCTTCAGCTAGACCTGGAAGAGACAGTTACACATCTGAGAACTCCATTCATTTCTAAACACCAGTTGGACAGTTTTCTTTTGTTGGTCTTCGATTCTCTATCTTGATTTTAAATACAGACATTTTGGCGCAAAAATACCTTCGAATAAATCTTATAGATTAATTGAGACAAAATACTTTTTTCAGCAGTATTATAGCTTTACATGACGCTTGCTATTAAAAGTTCCTTGATCCTAAACTAAATGCCCTCCGAACAACACTTGTTTTCAACAACTTTTAAAGGATAGAAAACGTATTTTTGTTAACACCTATGTCCTACCTGTCCAAGCCGCGGCGATGATACAGAGTAAAGGAAATATCTCCATCGGCGTCTTTGAGAGGGATAAACAGCAGAAAGAACGAACAAGCTCCCACTGCCCTGATAAATGACAACGTCAGGTCAGATATGACCCGGTGGACGCAAAGTTCACCTGCTGCTGAGTTTCACGGTACCTGCGTCATGAGGGAGCGGAACCGCTCGAGCTGCACGCATGCGCAAAACCTGCAACACATCGCCCTCTGGTGGTGAAAGTGTGGGCCTATCAGTTCTCCAACAGGGTGATCGATCAAAGGTTGATAGCACAGATTACAGTGGTGCAGTGGTTAGCGCTGTCGCCTCACAGCAAAACACGGGTCTGTGCGGAGTTTGCATGTTCTCCCTGTGTCTGCATGGGTTCACTCCGGCTTCCTCCCATAGTCCTAAAACATGCAAACTGGGGGTTAGGTTAATTGATTACTCTAAAATTGCCCATAGGTGTGGATTGTTGTTTGTCTCTATATGTCAGCCCTGCGATGAACTGGCGACTTGTCCAGGGTGTACCCCGTCTTCGCCCGATGATGCTGAGATAGCAGCCATGGCAGGCCAAGAATGAGTGGGTGATGGACAGACTCGAAAAGAAGGAAGTTTACTTTCTGCTGATGACCGTCGTCAAAGACTAGTGTCACTGGGGACGTTTGGTGTGTAACCTTACACATTAATCTACCATCTAGGGCTGATGTAGACGGAGGTTAAAAAAAGTTTTACCCGGGACAACTGAAGTCTCTTAGCAACTCGGACATCCATCAAATTAGTGTCTGCTCCGGAGTCTACTAATGCTTGGAGAACTAGGAAATCAGAACTCAATTGGATTATTACTTTAGTGAGTGGTCTCTTATACCTGCTAGGTAGTTTGGTTTGGCTAACCAAAGACGACGAGGCAGCATTGGGTGTTGGGGACCTAACCGGGCAGGAGGTGATGAAGTGTTCCATCTGTGCGCAGTAAATGCATCTTCCTTCCTTCATTCTCCGCATCCGTTCCGATGGAGTGAGGCGGGTCCGGCCGATTTGCATCGGTTCTGATAACTCACTGGATGACTTGGTTCTATCAAATAACTCGTCAGAAGGAGCAGGGGAAAAAAACTTGCCGGTGGGCATCTGGAGGAAAAACTTGTTGCTGGGAAACGGGAGCAAACCGGAAGTGATCCTGCGGAAGCCGAGGCTTCTGACGTTCACTGAGTCTCTTATTTATCTTAGAAGCCAAATCCTCAAGATCAGCTGGCAGATCAATTAGAGCCATATGGTCCTTGAGAGGATCCGACAGGCTGTTCAGGAAAGCGTCTATTAACGCAGGTTGATTCCAACCACTATCAGCAGCTATGGTGCGGAATTCAACCGCGTAATCAATCACCGACCGTTTTCCTTGTCTCAATGATACCAACGCTTTGGCTGCTTCTCTGCCCGGGGACGTGGACCGGAATATTTGCGTGGTTATTTAAAAAAAAAATCCGGCAAGGAATAACACGCGACTGATCGACGGCTCCAATCAGCCGTAACCCAAGATCTGGCTCGACCAGTTAAATGAGAAATAATAATCTCAATCTTGGCTCGGTCTGAAGAAAAGGAGGCTGCATTAAACTCAAAATGTAGTTCGCACTGGGAAATAAGGGGACGACAATCCCCAGACTCTCCAGAAAACCGTTCAGGGCTAGAAAGGTGGAGAGAGTGCAAACTCACGGTAGAAACAGGAGGCTCAGCCGCAGCTTCTGAACCCTTAAGAGCTACTGGAGAAGCAGACGATTGCTGCAGTTGATCAATGACGAGATTAAATTTTTCTTTCAATGTCGATTCACTGCGTATTACTGCTTCTAACATTTCCTGGCAAACCAAATCCAGTTGCTCCTCTAGCCATTGGAGACGTGCGCCTTGCGCCTTCAGGGCCGAGCGAACTGGGTCTGACTCTGCTGGATCCATTTCTGACCAGACTGTACTGTCAGGTACCAGGTCTGGGGGATCTAATAATAATAAAACATCAGTAATGAAACACCTAAACAGTTTCATGAGAGAAAATGCTGTCTGATATGTTTCCATGGCATAAACTGTGTCATCACAGGAGTCATGACATGACATGAAAAAACAAACAAACCTGAGAAACTCTCCTGGGTACAAAGTGTACACACAAAGCTAAGTTTGATGGGAACATAATAAGGAATGAAAGGGTTTTTATATACTGTGTGTAAATGCTCTATCAACAGAGGTTCTTAAAATCTTTAATCTTTATTGAGGCTTGCTTTATGCCAATATTATCAATGATAAACCAGAGGTTTGAGGTTGGGAGAAAAACATTTACACAGTACTTCCTTGTTTACCGTCGCAACCAGACATCAGCCATATTAATGCTGAATTGAACATAGCATGACTGAAGCGGA